>VZSZ01000315.1:171292-290619 GCA_013398815.1 Ibidorhyncha struthersii
CCCCGCCGCGCTCCCTCCCCCAGCCCAGCCCCGGCCCCGCCAGCCCCTGAGACGGCCTTTCGGTGTGGCCGGGCCCGGGCGGTGCCGGCGGGGCCGTGGGCCTCCTGCGCCAGCCGCCTCCGGCCTGTCCCCTGTCCGAGCCCCGGGGGGAATGGTGAATGATGTACGTGCCCAGAGAGAAAGAGCAGAGAAGAATGTCTGTGTATGCGTGTGCGCTCCAGCCTGTGCGATTGCAGAAGGAAACTCTTCTGCCCATGGGGGAGATTTGCCGCCCAGTATCTCTCCGATCTGCGGCAGCGTGGCTTCTGTGGGCATTTCATCACCCGCCGGCACACCAAGCGCAGCCTCTAGGTTCTGCCCTAAGGAATACCCAAGCGTACTGCCGGAGGTCGCAGATCTTGAATTGCTTCCAGCTGGGCAGAAATAGGTGAATGTGCCCCACATAGTGCGTGCACGCGGTGGCCGCGTTTAAGAGTGTGGTTAAACAGAAAAGAGACTCATAGGATCGTAGAATAGTTTGGGTTGGGAGGGACCTTTAAAGGTCATCTAGTTCCACCCCCCCTGCAATGAGCAGGGACATCTTCAACTAGATCAGGTTGCTCAGAGGCCCGTCCAACCTGGCCTTGAATATTTCCAGAGATGGGCATCCACAGCTTCTCTGGGAAACCTGGGCCAGTGCCTCACCACAGAGTCACAGAATGGTGGGGCTTGGAAGGGACCTCAGGAGATCATCTAGTCCAACCCCCCTGCCAGAGCAGGTTAACCTACAGCGGGTTGCACAGGATGGCATCAAGGCAGGTTTTGAATGTCTCCAGTTAAGAATTTCTTCCTGATATCTAATATAAATCTCCCCTCTTTCAGTTTAAAACCATTGCCCCCCATCCTATCACTACGCTCCCTGCTAAAGAGTCCCTCCCCGTCTTTCCTGTGGGCCCCCTTTAGGTACTGGAAGGCTTCTATAAGGTCTCCCTGGAGTCTTCTCCAGGCTGAACAACCCCAGATCTGTCAGCCTGTCTTCAAAGGAGAGATGTACCAGCCTTCTGATCACTTCTGTGGCCCGGATGTCTTGGTTCAAGTTTGCCTCCTCACAGGTCATTTTGCTCAGTGCTGAGTAGGTTGTGGTTCATATCACAAAATAGTTACATATTTGTCACATGCAAGCATGGCTAGGAGATAATTCAGGAACGCATTTAATAACAAGATTTTGAATCATAGAATCATAGAATTGTCTAGGTTGGAAGGGACCTTGAAGATCACTGAGTTTTGAAGACAGTAAGTAGGCTGTGGCAAGCAGTAGGTGAGGCTTTGCAGCATAGTGTCTGGTCGAACTAGGTTGTGCTAGGCATACCTATTTGACTGGGATGGTTTGGGTCGTCTGTCAAGTATACCAGTTAAATTGTAACCAGGAGCCTTAAAAATTAAGATGTGAGAGGGCTGGAGCTATCCCTTATCAACAGTGGGACATCACTGACCTTTTGTGCTTGCAGCACTGTGGATGCCATCCTCTGGGAAAACTGGTGGTTCGGTAAAAAGGTTACCCCAGACTGATGATGTCAGGCTCTTAACAGAGGAACATCTGCATTGCATCCTGTCTCTGCAGATGATTTGTGACAAATGTACCTTCAGGATGGTACGATACCCATGCTGGAATGGACAGTACAATTCCCCTCTTTTAAAAGTGATATAGAGCAGGCACGTAAAGAGCAGAGCCGAAAGAAAATGCTGAGAGCTGTTTTCAAAGAATATGGGCTCTGTAAGAGAAGAAAGGGATTAGCAAGGCACCTACCATTGTATAGTGTGTCTTGAACAAAGCCTACTATTTTTTCTGGTTTCCTACAACAGAATCCACTCTTTAAAAAGATATTTCACAAAATTAAATTCATGGAAGTGAGAGAAACAAGACCTTGCAGACAAGCTTGCACTTCTTAACCTGTGATTTTAAGTGTTTCTTTCTCCTGAAGCTCTGACTCCTCTCCAGGAGGAGCTCCTTTCCTTTCCCATCTCTTGTCATGTTTGCCTTTAAGTTCCAGTCTAGGTTCTACAAGCTAGGAATCATGCTTGTAAAATGCCATTCATACTGTTACTGTCACGGTAATAATCTTACTCGGGCGTATTTGCCCACCTGAAGGGATTGAAGACTACTGAGGATCAGAAGGGTAAGGCTCTGGAACAGCCCTCTGATGGCTACAGAAGCAAAATGCTAATGTAGCTGTTGAGCTTGATCAGCATGTGTTAAATTATAAAATATTGTCTTAAATGTCTGCCTACAGGGGAAATGGACTTGATGGCTCATGAAATCCCCTTGTCCTGTTTTTTCACAGTGAGTTGATGGTGGCCGGTCTCTGATTATACCTCCTAAAATGTTGGAAGCTGGATAAAATCCTATCTTCTTTTCAGTGCTGCTGTTTGACTTCCCTCCCCTATCAAGGGCATGACATTAAAAGGAGGATGAACAAGACCCATTGCTCATGCTACGCGCTTTGGATCTGGTGGTAAAATAGTCCTTCAACAATCTTCAATCAATCCCACTGATTTCAGATTCAGGTGTGCCTTACATTTAAGCTTGCTAAAATGTAGATTACTGTCTTACATGGTCCAACTCTAGTAGTACTGAATTTTATACCACGCTTTCCTCAATCTCACTGCTTGTAAGGAAAGTGACAGTCACAGCCTCCATGAGTTCACAGAGAGTTATCTTGGTTGTCCCTGCTCTTCTCCTTTTGCTGGTGTTTTGAACCATAGGAAATAGTAGTGATTTGAAAAGTAGTCATATAGTAAAGTTGAAAAATTGAGCAGTTGAGAGGTGTGCACTTTGCATAATGTTAACATCCCTCAGCCGAAAGATATTCCCAAATACCTATAAGGGAGAGAGAGAACCAATAAAATGAATGCAGCAAAATTAGGAAAGAATCAGGCCTCTTGTGAGTGGAGAAAATGCTGAAGGACAAAAATAGATTTTATCTGCAGAATATAATGTTAGTTAAATAGCACTAATTCGAGGTTCATATGTGATCAAGTGTATATAGACATGGAACAGAGTTCAAAAGAGCAACAAGAAAGACCTTTGGGCTGCTGCTGTACTATCAAGACTTCTGCAAGTGATTAAAAAATGAAAAATTTTGTAAGTGAAATCCAAGATGAAATCCAAATATGTACCACTCTTCAGTGTCCAAATGGAGAACACAAGCAGCCTTCTTTCTTTGCCCTGTGATGAGGTACTTGAACTGAATGCTGATTTTTGTGTTTAAATGGATGAAATTAAGTGATGCTGTTAATATGTAAGGAGAGAAACACTGTGCTACATTCATCCAGTTGTACAGTTCTTCTGAAGTTGGTAGGGTTTACCACGTGCAAGGGGAAAGCTCTTCCCTTCCTTTCCTCTGCTCCATTACAGGCTGTATTCCTGCATGTCATGCCGTACTCAGGCCCGCAAGAATGGTTCAGTTTTGGCAAAGGGCTTGATTGTGGCAGGGTGTCATTGCCACGGTTGCACCGAAGTTTCGGAAGCAGGGAGTGATTTAGGCTGCTAAAGCAGTTTAGAAACGGTTATGGAGGTTCTGCCTGTTCTTGCTTGTAGTAATAAAATACCTCACTATCATTTAAATGACCCAATATAAAAATATCTTGGAAAAATTAGCATCGTAATATTGTAGCAAGATGCCTGTCACCATTTCCTGGAACAGATGGAGCAGATGTTCAATATTGCGCTGGTGAAACTAGCAGTTGGTTTTATCCTCCTCATGGCTTACAGGGACGCTTTAACAAATATATTGCATTGCTTGTCATACATGACAGAAAACCTACAGTGTAGAAAACTTTGCTGGAGGAAGGAGGGTGTAAACCATCTGTTTTGTAAGTGTTATTCGATCAGAATGACCATAATTAAAATTACCAATTAGAGAAGTCTTCTCCTTTTTGCCTCTTGATAGGGCCAGACTGGTGGGATCAGCTGTGTGTGCACTGACTGCAAAGGGCCCCTGGAGAAAACGTGTATCAGGCTGAGAAGTGCTGGGTGGTGCCGTTTGCTCTGACAGGAACTTCATCCTGACTTCTGACTGCTGCTAATATTGTCAGCGAGCTGAAGCAGTATGGCTGAGTAAACATAAACATAAACTTCTTAAAATCTGCCACTCAGTAGTGTAGAGGTATCATAGATATATTTATTCCCGTAACCTACCTTTGGGGAATAACGCTAGTGTTTGGAGATGAATTTATGGTTTTCCTCTGCAAACACACCTGCCATAGAAAAGTTCTGCTTCATTTGTTTCTCTTTCTCCTCCAGCCAGCTCTGTGTCAGAAACCCTGCGGGGCCTGTGTGACAGGAACGGGACCGAGCATGTTATTAATATGTTTGGCTGAGCATGGCAACGAAGGGTGATCAATAGTGCTAGTCACCGGGCGATGGGGGAGTACGGTTCCTAAAGCACCACCCGTTCCAAGCTTTCTTCTGCCTCGGTAAGTGCTGACAGAATCTACAAGACCGTGAATATAAACAAATTTTGTGAACCCACCTTCTTCACCTAATAAATAATGTAGCCCTTGCCAGGCCCTTTCAGTTTTCCTTTGTCTGTCACCTGGGGGATGAGTTACACGTGTCTTTATGCTCTGTCCCATTTTTATTTCTGGTAACAAGCATGTATTTGAAGAAAGTGCCCAAAATGTCTCTGAGCATTAGCACAATTTTTAGACAGTCTCACTGACAAGTGAGGACAGACAACGCTGAACAGCACCTGTTAGAGGTATGCTGTCCTCTACAAGTCAGTGGACTATGAAAGGCAGTTGAGGTATTGCACTGGAAAACCGATACTGGACGTCTGGACATGCCCTTGGCAGCATGCTGCTGACATGTCTTGGTACCATCACAGCTAGGAGCTTGCTAGCCAAAATAGCCTAGCTACCTTTGTCTGGTGTTGCTGACCAAAAGAGACCTTCACCCACAGAGCAGTAACCCCACTGTGTCAAGTGTGGTGGTCTCCATCAGTGTCATTCGTTCACAGGCTCCTGCCCTCGGGGTCCCACTCTTGGTTCTGCCTTCTCGGGCCTGAGCTGAGGCTAGTGCACTCTGGTCTAAGTCTCAAGCTCAGTCAGCCTTTGGGAAAAGGTGGAAAATTTGTCACCTCGGCTCAGACAAAAAACAAAGCTGTGTCCTGCCCTTGCAGGTGCCTACACCGCAGCCTCACGGGTGGAAAGAAATGCTATGGCAACCCAATTTCATACCCTCTCAAACCAGAATAGAGACAGATGTTGCTGGTGGTTGTTGATGACGCCTGGGTATCGTCTTCCGTGGGTAGTCACTAAGGCCTTGCTTAAGCTTGTGAGTGTGCTTGCCTTGCATTCGGGCTAAGCAGAGGAAAATGAAATGTTCAGTCATCATCGAAAAAGTAGACCGTACTGCCTGAAGCATGGGTGATGACATCAAGACCTGTGGAAGAGAGGAGGCTGCTTTCCCATGATACTGGGATAATGTGGTCGTAAAATATTCCCAGCTCCTCTCCTTATGCCTGCCTGCCTGCCCCTCTTCAGTCTTCACTTGAAAAGCTTTTTGTATTATCTATTTTTCTAACACCGTTCCATATCTAAATTTGCTGTTCACTTCTACTTGGACTTGCGGAGGAGAAAAATGGCTTTTGACCAGACGTATTCGTGCACCTCGACGTGTTAGTCTCTTTTACATTGCTCACTAGGTGGCAGTAAGATGCTGTTATACCGGTTAAAAAACCTGAAGTCATGTATTGTTCAATTGCCTGAAATTTAATAAAATCTGAGGATATGGTATCAGAAACGTTTTTTCTTTTTTCTTTTTATTTTTTTTCTAAAATACAAGTTCCACAGCTGTAGGAAATGCAAGATGAAATCTATATTCCATACTCATAAACAACCCCAGTTCCTGTGAACTTGTTACAACAATAATCAACCCTGTATAATTTTTCAGTAAGAAGTTTTCTCTATTATGCCTCTAAGAGTGAAGCTGCTGGGGATACTAAAGTATTCTCTTAAAAAGGAGGACAAAATAAGAAAAAAACAACCATGAAACGCGTGGTGAAAGAGGTGGAAACTTGTAACAGAAGATAACTTTTAACCTGGTCACTATGGAGTACTGAAAACAATATCAGATTTTTGTTTCTGCTTCCTTTTTTTCTAGCTACACACAGTTTTGTGGGAGTTTAAATAGCAGTCCAGGAAGCTATCATCTCTACTTTAACTAAGCTGAGTGGAGCGCACAGGCCCTCGTTCTTCTCTCCTGCTTCAGAAATCTCTGTGCTCCATTTAGAATTGTTGTAAATAAATGAAGACTTTACCATTTTGTATGGTAACATCCTCATCTGTTCCAATTCAATTTTGCATACCTTTCAGAGATTCGACCATTTCAGCTTGTCCACTTGGTCTAATGGAGGAAACCTGGAGGTTTCCTTGCAAAGCAAAGCAAAATTTCGTAGTCGTTGGAAGTGAAATATTTGTGTTCCCCAGACCGTAGGTATATGTGTTGAATCTCCTTCAGTTAGCTCCTATAGTCTAATTGAGCATACAAGTTGTGTTGGTAGTAAACTGTGCATTAATTTAGGTCAATACTAACATAACCCCTGTTCGAGTCAAAGCTCCTTCTCTGCTTTGGATTGTCGACTTTCCGAGGGGCCTTGGGAAGCCATGCCTCTGTGCAAGAGCCAGTATTTGATTTACTGCATCTAAACTTGAAATTGAGTGCTGTTGTTTTCCCATAATTAAAGGAAAAGAAGCCCATACTTTCCAGCTAGGAGTTTTATTTATTATTGTCTGCTTCTTTTTTCTTCAGAAAGGCATCCTTCTTAGAAGTTTAGAAAAGTTTGCAAGTTTACAAACTCTTAAGTGAGGGTATAGGGATTTCACGATACTACATGTATTCAAGATAGTACACTTAAAGTATATTACCTATGTGCAAAGCATTTTTATGTTTATAGCCTACAATCTCATTCACCATTACAGAAACAAAATATGGAGGAAAATGTTTAGAAGGTACTAATACCTGCTACAGTTGAGTGCACCTGATTTTCTTGTATCCGCCACTCTTGAAGCCTAAGGTAAAGCATGGTATGCAAATTACGCACTTAAATCACAATACGAGAGTGAAAACTGAAATACTATGACTGTTTTCTCCAGTATGGAATCTAAAGAGATAAAAAAGGGAATGGGTTGGTTCATGCCATCAGGTAATTTGAAAATAAAATAGCAGTTGTTCATGTGCACAGTTCCCACTAATGCCGAGGGCTGGTCCCCGTGTGGCTTGAGGCAGCAAAGCCTGTCCCTGGACATGGGGACGGGTATGTCCAAACCGTTCCAGAGCTGCAGCCGCCTTGTCAAAATCATGTCATCTCTGCCGTTCACTGGGTGGGAGACGCTGCTAAATAATTCCCCCTATTTAAAAAACAAAAATTAAAACTTTCCAAGATTTTGAATATGGTAAATATTGCTGAGATAAATAAAATAATGTGTTGACCTGCTGCACAGCTAGCTGTTACATGGAGTTATTCCTCAGGCCTACGCTTTGAAATAGTTGTTATGAAAAGTTGGCTGAGTGAGCTGAAGTTCCCAGTTAAGAAAGCTGATAACACAGAATAGTTTGTGGGGCAGAGTTCCTCTCTCAGACCTGGGTGTTGATTTCTGCGATAAGATTTCTGCCAGATGGTATTTTTAATGGAAATGAAACAAGCAGCACTTAAAAAAAAAGGCAAAGTCAGATCCCATATCTCCTGATCATCCTGTAGGAAAGCAGACTTCAAGGTCTTTTGCAACATTTGCTGCCATTTCGCAGAGGGCTGACACGATGCTCTTCGTCCTGGTGAGTCTGCAGCCACGCTACCAACAGACTGGGGCCTCTTACTGTTTCTCAAGGAATAATTCATTTTGAAAAAGCCTCGTTAAAAACGCCTGACATCATCTCTGCGGTGATTTCATTTTTATTAACTGTAAGGTCAGTTTACTTACTGGAAAACCATGGATATGGCCAGAAACATCTGTGGCAAGTTGGCATGGGTACTGAACAGGCTTGGCTGTGCCATTGCTGTGTGCTCAGTTCCTTCCCAGGCGGCGGCAGCACGCCTTGCACATTGCCCGCTCGCTGCGCCCGGCGCCTGGGCATGTTTCAATAGGTCACTGTAGGTAACGGCTGTTTATATTTACCACATTATTTGTTAAGGGTCGGTAGCTCATTATAGTCCCACGCCGCTTCACGCTTCAGCGCATCCACGTTCCCATCTTGGTGCTCCTGGGCGCTTCTGATAATGGCAGGAGAATTGCTGTGGGGTTGTTATTGCAGGAGGGAGGGAAAAGACTGTCACCAGCAACCCAGGGTATGTCCTTCCTCACTAAGGGTTTTTTTTTGAAAATGACAGAATGACAGATGACAGAACATATAGCCTGGTCAGTAAACATGCTGAATCCTTCTTGCAACCACTCGAAAATGCAAGCCTGCCCTGTCTGTAGCTACGGGCACTGCCTGGTTTTTGGAAGCTGTAAAGAGCTTTTAGCCAGAACGTCTCTGGTGCAAAGCCTGCTGTCAGTGATGGTGGTGCTCCCACAACTGAAGAGCATGAGCTTCGCTGGGCAGCAGCACTCTGCTTCTCGGCAGAGCAGCAGGGGAAGTCACTGGATTGAAACTGTCCCCTTTCCCTCAGCACCAGTGGCACATAAGAGCCCCAAGCCTGGAAGAGAGGAAACGATGAGCCACAGGCCGTGAGCTTTTGAGCAATGTTGTCAAATCCAGATGCTAAAAAGTTGGGAGGTGGGAATTGGTAACAGTAATAGATTTGGGAGATCTTTAAACCTGTCTGGTTCCTTGTGTGTGCATAGGGTTCACGTCTGGGCTTCCGTGAAGGCCCAAATCTGTGGTTTGTTTTAAATGAAAGATGAGTTTTCATGTAATTGTGAGGCTTTCGAAGGAGGGATTTTTTGAAAATAAGCGAATACTGTGATGCTCCTGAAGAACCGTGCCCAGCCTTTGGGCAGCTGAAGGCAGAAGAGCCTGGAGGAGCCTCTTCCTTTTGCCACGGGTCAGATTTGGTCTTGGCTCTTCCACAGGGCGTCTGTGGCGGCAGAGTGCATGGGGACCCGTGCAGCCGCTCGGCCTCTGCCGTGCCTGAAGGCTTGTCCTGCTGTGGGCTGGCTGGGGGAGAGGACAGCAGCGCCTTCCACCCTCCCTTCCCCAGCAGGCAACTGCAGTTGGGAGATGGAGCAGGGTCGGGGCTGTTTTCAGAGGCCGGTTGGAGAAAGGAGAATTACAGGCGTCACCAGGAGGAGCCTGGCATTACTCCACTTCCACTCCGCCCAATGGATCCCACCACCCTGGTTAAATACCTCAAAAAAGCTGGGCCAGGCCTGGGTTTGGAGGAATGTCATCTCTCAAATGTTGACCCAGGTACCCGAGGGAATTAGCGTGGAATAAAGACTTGAGGAAGCTGAACTGAGTCTGGGCATCACCAGTGTACTAAGAGACACAAAATACTGCTAAAATATTACATGAAATGAACGTTAATGGAAAAAATGAAACATTAGTGAAGCATGCAGAGCTGGAAACATTGCAATGGTTGTTAGGTTTTAATTAGATGGAAACTGTTCATTCAAACTCTGCTTCTGTGCAGTGATTGTCCTAATATGGTTGGGTTTGGGATCTAATGCTGCTGGATTTTCCTTTCTTTATGAGCACTAAGTACCGAAATATTCATTATACGTGTGTCCTCCTGGCTCCTGGAGTGCTGTGGGGGGAGATTTTTTGGTACACTAAATTTTGCAGTAAATGATAGCAGTTACTGCCTAGTGGTACTTACTGTAGCCCCAGTGACATAAATGGTCCTGTCCAAAAGATGTTTCATATGAAATGAAATGTTTGAGGGTGTTTCACTACAGGAAAGTAGTGCCACCTTGCCTGTTTCAGCTTTCAATTTTAAAAATACCGCGAAGGTCAAATCATGTGATTTCACAGTGCTCCATGAGCTCGTGTGGCCGTCTTCATGTAAGTGTACACACACAGACCCATACGTGTGTCGGTGAGGAAACTCCAATTAATTATTTTTCTTCCACTGGAGGGTTTTACCTCTTCAGTGGAGAATACTCCATTAATATTAATATACTTCATAATATCTGTTTTCAGAGACAGGAACATTTTTAATCCCCAGTCTTGCTTCAGATGAGTGGATACACATCTACCTGTTAACTAGAGCATTGGTATCCTGAATTGTAATGGCATATTTTTGGGCATCACTGTGTGGTCTGTTTTCCGATTTCTTGTCTGGAAGTCTTTATCTTTGCTATCTTATCTGTCTGATGCCTTCTGGAAACAATTTTCCCTTTACACCACTTCATAAACTTCTGCATACACTAGACTGGAGGTTCTGGGCCATTTCTCACATTTTGTAATGAATTTCCTGATTGAATTCTTTTACAGATATCACCTCATACATGCAAAGCAGTGCCTAAGATCCTGGTGGAATTTTCATTGATTGTACATATAAAACTTTAAGAGCTTGTGATGTATTCTGAAAAGCTAAGTTGCCACTGAAACTTGCACATTTATATTTTTCAAGGTATTGAATGAAAAATTGGAAAAATGAAAAGAAGACGACAAGAATGAGCCCATTAACATAAAAATAAGTAAAATTAGAAAGAGTATGTTTGCATAGTTAGATTTTATTCAGAATAACCACTACAATTTGGAATAACTACCAGATCTGTTAACAAATAGCTGGATGTTATTGGAGGAACTCTGTCACTGGCATTGATTTAATTAACATTGCAGGCTTTAGCTGGGTAGCCATAACACTAAGATGATTAACACAGAATTGTAAAGGGAAGGACCGGTAGGGCTGTGTGGGTCCAAAATTTTCATCACTGGGCAACCCATGTGAATTGTAAATTGGGCTTTTGTTAACCTTTCTTAAAAGACAGCTCTACAGTGCAATGTTCATCAGGGGTGGCTGAAGGCCGGGGAGAAAGGCAGGGACCTCACCCCTACGAAAGCAGAGCCCCGTCCCTCCAGGTGGGCTCCAGAGGGGCCTGAGTTCTCCGTGGCTGCAGGAGAGGTCTGGCTGCGGAGAGGAGGGTTATTCTGTAGGGGGTGTTTAGGGCGTTAAAAGAGCCAAAGCGATCCACAGAACCCAGCAGCTGAAGAGAAAAAAACCCAGGAGTGTTAGTGGGGAAAGCGTGGTGATGGGGAGGGAGACCGCTGTCGTCAGCAGCATGAGTGGCTGCTTGTTGAAGCCACAGAAGAGGGAATCCCCGGGAGAGGAAAGCCACAGAAGAGGGAATCCCCGGGAGAGGAGACGGTGCTGGGTATCATTCAGAAGAGCAAGCGGAGCGCGGTTAGGGCTGGAGGGACTTTTGGTTCTCACAACCGCAGCGTACTCTGATTCAGCCAACTTTCATCAGCGGAGTGGGAACACCCCCACTCCCCTCCCCCCACATCCACTGTACTAAAGGACCACAGAAAGGGAAAATGGCGATTTGACACCAGTCTTTAAAAAGGACTTAGAAAGGTGTCAACGTGGCTTTTGTCGAGAGAAACCGTGTCTGAGGGGAATCCGCTGCTGTTCTCTGAAGCACTGACATGTGTGTGCATTAGGGTGATTTGCTTGGTATGGTGTGCTCAGATTTTCCAAAAGCTTTTGATAAGCTTTTCAGTTTGAAGATCCTAAAGAAGTAAACTGTAGCAGGATGAAAGGAAAGATCCCCTCTGGAACTGATGTGAGGGGTAGGAAGAGCCGGTCAGGTACTTCAGTGGGAGTAACAAGTGGAAGCCCACAGGGATCTGCACTAAGATCTGTGATGTCTGGCATATAAGTGGTCTGTAAAATGCACTAAAGAGTGGTGTGCTGGATGTTTCTTTAAGTGAGTTATTTGGGATAGGAAAGATAAAAATCTGCTTTTAAAAACATGGAAGACTCTCATGATACCGAGTGGCATTGCAGTAAAATGGCAGCCCGCATTCTGTGCCAATAAGCACAAAATAACGCACATGGGAAAAAATAAACGCGACTGTATGATGCTGAAGATGGGCTTTAAACTACCTCTTACCACTCAGGGAGGAGAGCGGAGAGTGCCTGTCAGTAATTCTAACAAATGCTGGCTGACAGCAGAGCACTGCTCAAAAAAGCAAATAGATCGTCAGAAATTGCTAGGGAAGACATAGAAAACAAAATAATCATTTTGCTGTGCATTCACCTCTTGATTACTGCGTGCCGTTCTGGTCTCCCCATCTAAGAAAAGGTATAGCAGAGCCCAAAACGGACAGAGAAACCTGACAAGTGTTTTCAGAAATACAGAACGGCTTCTGAATTGAGATTGATTAAATAGACTCGTTAGACAGGAAAAGAGAAGGTAGAAAGGCATGCGATAGCGGTGTTTAAAATCATGAGTGGCATGGAGAAAATAAGTAGCAAATGATTATTTGTGTTTCTCCCAGAACAAGAACAAGGGACATCAGGTGGAATTACCAGGTAGTGGCTTAAGCAAACAACAGCAAACAACTTGGTCCTTGTGGCGTGTGATTAAACTGGAACCAGTCTCGGAGTATTTGCTGGGTGTCAAGAGGTTAGACGGGCTCAAAACCGATCAGACAAATTAATGGGGAAAAAAAAAATCCATCAGGGGCTATTAGGCAGCAAGATGACATTCCTGCCTGAGGAACTGCCTGCGTGGCAGGCTGCTGGATGTGGGGAGGAGAGAGTGGAGAAAATGCCTGCATGGTTACCCCTTTTTCAAATTGTTTCCCGTGGTATGTGCTGCTGGCTCCTCCCAGCAGTGGGATACTGGACTAAATGGACCATTGGTCCGATCTGATACAATCCTTCTGCATGATGTTTTTATGCGGAATCAGCTTGGGAGAAAGGCACATAAAATACCCCAGAAACTCACAGGGTCCCGAGGTTTGGTAAAGAATTTAGACCTAGCCTGGATGTCCCCTCGGAGTCTCGGAAGAGAAAGTATCCAGAAAGTTGCACTGATCCGGCCACCTGGGGAGGAAAGAACCCTGAGGACTACTGTAATGAACCAAAGAGACACCCATGCTTTTGGGTATTGAATTCTGTTCCTTGTGGGATGAAGAAGTAAAATGAATACTGTTGCTGCACCTTGCACGTTGTCCTGTGGTGCATCTTGGTGGGATGAAGAGAGTCACTTGGGAAAAGTGAAGTGTGTTGAGTAATGCATGAGACATGGCTTTCCTCATGCTGTAATTCAATGTTTTGTACTTCTCTGAAGAGTTACTGCTCCACCTTTTGCATTGTACGGTTTATTGTTCTGCTTTCTGAGCTTGCGTATAACACAGATGTGCAGGAGCACGCCAATATATGGTCATTGGTTAGAGAATGCCACTTTAAAGCAGTGACAAAATTACTCTGTAGCTAAAAGTGCAACCATGAGAACTGTGTTTTGGTATGAGGATAATGTCAAGCTGGAGTTAAATTGAACGTCTGTTTCTTCAGGGAGGGTAAATTTAATCAGGTGCTCAAAATCAAATTAAGGTGGAAATCAGTTTGGAAAAACACGAGAATTACAATCCAGCTAATGACCTGAGGTAATACTGGCAAGAAATTTGCTTTCACATTGTAAGATGAAAAATCGTTTCTCTAAGAGGGAGCTGCTTGTAGCTCGTGATTGCCCAGGGTAGTTCAGAGCCCGGCATTTCCTTGAGAGAACAATTACAATGTGCCGCCCTTGCACCGTTTACTTCCCCTCCATTATAGTGATACCGACAATTATTATACTGTGATCAAGCCTGTCGGTGTTTGTATCGTAGTGTTATTTTCGAACTTGGCCGTTAAGCTAGAAATGTTTTCCCAGCCCAACCTGAAACAGCCTCTATGGCTGGTGGCCCGTGAGTGATCCAGAAGTGTCATACCTTCTGCAGAAACACAGGCTCTCCTATGGCACGAGCCCTTGTAAGAAACATCTCTACATCTGGGAACAGAAAACAGATCCTGCATTTGGCTGCAACCTTGCTGCAGAGAGGGATTTGGATTTTAATGTACACATTATTCTGATTAACGTAGGTGAGTCGAGGGGCTTTATTCAGTGTGGTTGGAAAGGGAAAGGTCTTCCCCTGCCAATTTCCTTCCTGTACAAAGGGAAGGCTTTGAAGGAGCTGCAGCTCAAAGGTACTGCTGCTGTTCTCATCCTCGAAGGTGTTACCTTCTGGCATAAATTTGTCTCTCTTATTGATAGAGAATTTGGAGTTGGTGGCCAGAAGCTGCAGCCATGATTCAGCAGGAAGGGGAAAAGTGCTGCTCTGATATTTCCTGGAGTTGCATTTAACTTAAACCAGCACGGTGCCTTGATCTTCTGTGACCTTTACCCATCAGGAGTTATTAGCTAATTGAATTCAGAAGGTAACTCCCTAACTGTTTTCAAACTAAATTAACTTGCTTCAAGGGACCAACTTATGTTTGTATTTCCACAGAGATAATGAGTTTAGGCTTCAATTGAAACCTTGCCAGATAATGAGGAAAAAATAAATCAATGACCTCACTCTTATCTGGTCTTAACAGGCAGGCTTTCCTTTGCTAAAAGTGACCCTGAAATGGTCTGGATTGATTCACACAAATACTGAGCCCCGCGTCCTGCTAAGCAGAGCCGTCCTGGGGAACGCTTTGCTCCGCGAGGAGATCTAATCCGAACATCACTAAAGGTGCAAGCATTTGAAACGCAGCTTTTCTTAGAGTCATAAACGAATGCTTCTGAGACATTCAAATGAGCAGTCAGATAAAGAGTTAAGGAGGAAATTAGCTTCAATACTAATTAGCGGGAAGGAAACCTATTCTCACACTTGTGCCTGGGACTGAACAATCTCCATGGGCATATACTTCTCTGATTCTCCATAGACATATGCTTCTCTGATTATTTAATTATCTGGCATTGTTAAATAAGAAATGCTTTTCAGATGTTAAAGGGAGACCATTGTCTGGTGAGAACTGGGGTAGCTGTGCTGGTGGAGATTTTTCCTTTGGTGCCTTGATTAATGGAAGAAGTAGACAGCGCAGCAACGTGTCCCTCCAGCTGTGTGTACCTCCTTACTCTCTGTATGGGTCTCTCAAATGAAGGCTTAAATCTTCAGGGAATAAATGTGATTAATAATAATTTAACAGAATGTATCAGGCAATCTGTTCAAGTACGCAGAGGTAAGAGGCAGGGGTTTTTAACTACTGGCAAAGAAACTGTAAAACCTACTCTTAGAGCCCAGGTAAGAAGATTGAAATTTTATAGTAGCAATAGCAGTAGTACTTGCAGCAACCATTTTGGTCTAATAAAAGATGTGACATTTTAGGGAGAGATGGCATCTTTTATTAAATCAGTTGATACAGTTTTTATAGTAGCACCGCTTCTTTTAATGTTATAATGTTAACTTTATAGGAAAAAAGTTCCCCTAGGCAAAACTCAAGCCTTTCTGCTAAAACACAGGTAAATACTGATATTCTACCCAGAAAGAGACTTTTTCAGTGCTTTCAGGTGACTGACTAATAAAACTGGAACTGCTTCAAGAAGGGGGCATCCGTATCCAAGTGTAGCCAGTTTGCGACGCCACAAGATTGGGAGCAGTGGTTGATACACCAGATGGTTGCACTGCCATTTAGAGGGACCTCAACAAGTTGGAGAAATGAGGTAACAGGAACCTCATGAAATCCAGCAAAGGGAAAGGCCAAATCCTGCCCCTGGGGAGGAGTAACCCCAGGGACCAGTAAACACTGGCTGGAAAGAACCAGTTTGCAATAAAGGACCCAAGGGTACTGGTGGACACCAAGTTGAACACGAGCCAGCAACGTGCCTTCGCGGCAAAGAAGGCCAATGGTGGTCTGGGCTGCATTAGACAAAGTATGGCCAGCAAGTTGAGGGAGGTGATGCTACCCTTCTACTCAGCACTGGTCTGATCCTCAGCTTTTTGCCCTTTTCCTGAAAAAACAGTGTCTCATGCAGCTTTCAGACAACTTTCCTCCTGGGGACTGTCTGTGACTCCAGATTTATCAACCTGCCACCCATGCAAACTGTGAAAGATTGACCTTTGGCCATAAGTGACCTGTACTAAGAGCAATCTTCACTTGTGACGGAGTTTTGTAAATACTAATGCCAGCTTTCCATATCTTTTAAGATCATATAATCATAGAATCATTTAGGTTGGAAAAGACCTTGAAGATCATCGAGTCCAACCATCAACCTGGCACTGCCAACACCACCACTAAACCATGTCCCTAAGCGTCACATCTACCCGTCTTTTAAATACCTCCAGTGATGGTGACTCAACCACTTCCCAGGGCAGCTTCTTCCAATGCTTGACAACCCTTTCAATGAAGAAATTTTTCCTAATACCCACTCTAAACATGCTCTGGTGCAACTTGAAGCCATTTCCTCTCATCCTATCACTTGTTACTTGGGAGAAGAGACTGACCCCCACCTTGCTACAACCTCCTTTCAGGTAGTTGTAGAGAGTGGTAAGGTCTCCCCTCAGCCTCCTTTTCTCCAGGCTAAACAACCCCAGTTCCCTCAGCCACTCCTCATAAGACTTGTGCTCTACATGTCACAAGGGTGGCAGCAAAAGCTTTCAAGACTCTCTTAATCAGTGCTCATTAAGAAAATTCCTTCTTGGCCAACATGAAATCCAGTGACTCTTTCTTGGTGGGGCATCACCCGACTGTCACTGTCCACTTGGTGCGGGGGGAAGAAGCTCAGGCTCATCTCTCCTGTCCTGGACCTAATGCAGGGTGGTGGCTTCCCACTGGAATGCTTGTGCGATCATTCTTTGCCCTGGGTGTACTCAGCCTCTGTTGTGTCCCTAACCCCTGTGGGCTAATTTATCCTCAAGTGGCCCTGGTGGCACCGCCTGCAAATGGCAGAAGCAGTGAGGTACGCGAACAGACAAATGACGAGATTTGTAAATCCTAGTGGGAGCCCAGGTTTGAGGTAGTCCCCATCTGGTCAGCACTGTGTGGGCAAGCTCAAGGACTGAACTTTAAGCACCAGAGAAGCTTTAAGGCTGAAAATGCAGATTCCTATAGACAGGCACGTAGCACTATACAGTGAATGAATGAGTGAGACCCTCACTCTTTTGTTTTTGAGGTGCTCAGTATTGGATTGAAGTGCCTACAGGGGTCAGTAGACAGCTAATTTCAATCTAATCCCATCACAGATAGATTTTTGGTGTTTGATTGGGATTTATTTTTTTGTTCTGTCCTCCCCCCCCCAAGGGTAATATCTGCCTTTTCTGTCTGCGATTACAGAGATGTCTGAGCCGGTGATTGTCACATTTGCTACAGATACAGAGCTGGTACAGTAGTGTGAGCACCATGTTTCACCTCACCTGGCTGAGGTGCAGCAGTGAGGTGCATTGTTTTTTGGGAGCTTATAGGTGTTGCGCTGGCTTGGATGTGCTGGCTCAGCAGTTTCAGCACTGTGCCTTGGAGCACCAGCAGTGTGGCCAAAAGGATAAACAAAACTATTAGGGAGGTGGCTTTATCTAAGCACAAAATTAATTCATTGTAACAACACCATGGGATAAAGTAAAATGGACGGAACACTCCCATAAAATAAATCAGATACGGAGATGAAATATCCTGACTCTAAGACAGAAGCTGAAAACATGCTGTGTAATGCTTTTTATTTTCCAAGTATTTGCAGTGGAAATTTTTCTTTTCAAATGGACACATTTTTGAAAATCTTGTGATGAAAGAAATTAAATTAAAATATAATTGCCCTACGTAAAATCTTTTTATCCTTCTATATTTTGTTTCCATAGAAGTTAAGATTAACAGAAATGTAAGATAAAAAAAAGCAGATGTTTGAAAAGCTGCTTTGGGTCATTGTCTTGAAGTGGTTGCCATAGCTCCTATGTGACAGCTTGAAGACCTTTATATAGTCAGAGTGCTGTAGGAGTGTGAGAATTGAGGCTTGAACTTTAGGGGAAATGCAGGAGATTTTCTGCCAAGAAAAGTGAAGGCCTGAGTCCTTGCACCTGGTGGAGATCCGGTCAAGACCACACAGCATACAACACGCTAACATATTAAAAAAACCCCATATTCACGGTGAAGTTTGTAAGAAATTGTCTGCTATTTGATTCTAAATTTGATTTTGATAATTTTATCAAAGAGTCAAAGCTGATCTATTCAGCTGGATAACATCTCCACCCAGAAGCAGAATATTTATTTAATACAGGAACCACAACCACAACTCTCATTATAATGCTTTCAACTTATTTTTAAGTTGTTTTCTGGTAGCCAAATGCTTCCTTTCCTTTCCTGTAAGCTGTTGTCCTGCCCATATAATGCAGTCCACTCAACAACCAGGGCTCCATCAATTTTATCAATGGTCATCAATTATCAGCAATTACAGATGACAATTCCCCAGTCTCAGGACAGTTAAAAATACATGAGTAATTTTTTGTGTTATTTGAGGCGTTTCCTTCTCATATGAAACTTGTGTGAGCTCGCAGATATGCACACTTAGACCCCAAGCACAAACACATCTGGTCCCCTTCTCATTTCAGGTCCTGAAACTAAAAAAGGTTGAATTCTCCCAAATGGCAAGACCGAATGTCAAAACACACGAAAAAGGAAAGTTTGGATTCCTGTGGCTCTGGGCTTTGTGTCTGGGTCCTCTGCATACTACTAAGGTGTCAGTGCTCAGTGAAGCCTTTCCCACACTTGAGATATTCGTAGCCGCTTGTTTTCTGTCTCTCGTGTGCAATCGGGATTCTAAAGAGGTGGGAGTTTGTTCAACAGCCTTTCCCTCACAGGCAGCATTAATGAGGTGTTTCTCTTCAGCCTACACTCTATTCTCCGGAAACGTGCAGGAACTTAATATCTTTGAGACTTCTTGCTTGTTTTATTAGATCAAAACTGGCCAGCGGGCTCACAAAAGGTTAGGGAAGAGGCATAGAAACAAAAACCAAACAGGCGCAGATGCAGACACCCAGATCCTTGTTTCCTTAAGAAATGTTAGGATTTCAGCTTTCACTTAAAATGAGAACCAAAGCTGACTGCAGGAATGTCTGGAAAGAAACAGTGCTTTTTTGGCTCAGGCAGTTCTCCAGAATTGGAGACCTTCAGGTCAGGTCAGTGGCTGAAGGAGTCTGGCTGTTGGTGTCAAGGTCTCCTTTCCCATGCTTGATCAGTCCAGGCAAGTCTGAACATCACCCTGTCCCTGCTGACCCACGGTGGGGCTTCACGTGTTTCCTCTCACATTTGCAATCTTTGCTGACTCTCCCTTGCTCTGCATTTCCTGGTGGTCTTGGTTTTAATGTCTGCCAGGGTATCCACTCTGAACTGAAGTAGGACATCATTAACATGCGTCATTGTGGAAAAATGTTCTACTGATTTAGTCCTTTAACAAATTATTCAGAGTTTTGCTTTCCTCAGCAACTTGTTTGTAATGATCCTTTTTTTTTCCCCTTTCCCACCCCCAAATATGGCAAGCCTGAATAGATGAAACCACTGGTGAAAGAGCTGGTATCCAAATAGTTAGGTGAAAAAGACTTCCATAACTGTTGCTGGTGTCAAAATTTTCCCTTGGAGGCTTTAAACCGGGCCACCCTTTATTCTTCCTCTTCCAGCTACTGAGTTTCCAAGTGCAGGTATTCTGTGTTGGCAATAACTCACCGCTTACAACCACACACCAGAGCTATAATCACTTACCACTTGTCTAGATGGGTTCTGGACACTCTTTTAGCCACAGCAGTGTCTTGTCTCTGGTGCCAGATGAGTCTTTTCCAGGTACCTTCAACACTGTCCTCTAAAATACTTGCCAGCAAACCTTGGCTCCCTCCTGTCCTTGCCCCGGAGCCCTACCCAGCTGCTGGGGCTGGCAGGAGGAAAAAGTCTGGGATGGCTCCCAGCAAACCACCGACCAAAGTGGCAGCCCAGTCTTGTGTCCCAAGAGGGGTTTTCCTTTTATATAACCACGTCCTTAAAATAACAGTAGCTTGAAATTTTATCAGAGGTTATAGAGGGGTGTATGTTCTGGAAACAGCTGTGCTCACACAGGTTGTTACTGCGGTGTGGGAAGTCTCAGAGCTTGGGCTCTAAGGTTTCGTTTTGCCTAAGAATAATTGAAGTGAAATGAAATAATAGTGCATAAAATATCTTCTCTAGACTTTTTCCTTTTTGTGGGGGAAATTAAAAAGTGTCTTTTAAATTCTAAAACAGAAAGGATGTTTCTTTTCAGAACTACCTGAAGATGTGATTTTGGACCAGTCTGGTCCCAAAGTCAAGATTTCTTGTCTGGTAATTCCTGCTGGCTCCTTGTGCTACATAGAGCAGAGACTCTTAGCTTGAAGGCAGCAGGGGATTACAGATGCTGTAATATTTAACTTTCAGTGATACTGTTGAAAGAAAATCAGAGATAGTCTTACAAGTTGTTAGACTTTAGGTGGTTTAGTGCACCATCAAAATGACATCACAGCAGCTACCTACAAGTTACTGAAGATGGAAAACACCAATTTAATGTGGAGTCAGTACTCATAATTATGTTCAAATTCTGCTTTAATAATGTTGTCCATATTTGCAATACTGTAAACGTGAAAATGAATTTGGCTGAAAGAGTGCCAGTGTGAAGCAGCATATAATTTTGTTTTTGTTTGTGCTGTACTCCACATAATTACTGTAATTATGCATATTAGGCTGTTCTGTGTAATGGCACCAGAAGGTAGATAATTTTGTCGATAACTGGCTGTAGCAGCTTATATACATTTTGCACCATCCACAGAAGTGCTTTGAAGATCATTTAATACTGCTGATTTGCCCATAATAGGTCAGAAATTATTGCTGCTGTTTCCAGAATGTCTATCCGGAGGAGGTGTCTTCCAGAAAAAAAGCAGGTGCTACTTAAAAAAATCAGAACTTTGTGTCTGAGAAAACAGAGCAAAAAAAAGGGCACACGTTTTCAAAGAAGGTAAAAATCTTTAATTAGCTGATAGGGATACTATCAGTATGATGTGACAAGGAGCTGCAATGGCTTTGAAATCCTTGGAGGTGTATTTTGGTTAAGATTATACCTCACACAAGAAATTGCAAATATGCTCAATGCCGTTTTCAACAGAACAACTTTAGATCATGATGCTTTAATGAAATGACAGGAGAGCTTAATTTGAAAATGGGACTTAGCAGAAGCACATTAGGAATGGAGAAAACAAACAGGGGAGGGAGTGCAGGTGGGAAAACTGGAGTCAGGAAGGGTGAGGTAGGCATGGAGTGAGATGCTACCTTGGTGAACTCAGAGGTTCAAAGGGAAGGTGGTATTTAGGAGATGGTTCCTTCAAATGTTCAGGAAAAATACTTAAAAGTTGCCTTTTCTGCTGTATGAGATAATTGTTAGTAATGGTATTATGCCAGTTGGGGCCCTCAGCCGTTTTCTGAGAGTATTTAGTGTCCAGGAACAGGGTCCATGGCTGTGGCATGGAGGCCAACTCTCCTGCAGCTCTGGCTCCGTGTGGCCACCCAGTTGCAATTGGTGAACCTTTCTCAGCATCCAAAAACCTGACAGAGTGTGTCTTGGGGAGCCAGGCCTGTCCCTCTGTTTGAGGCGGGGGGTTTCTCGGTGGTGGTCTGCAGACGCTGTGTGGCCTGGGAGACCCTTGCGTGTGGACCTGTACGCTGGTCCCATGCTCTCCGTGAGCAGTGACCTGCTGGCAACAGCTGTTTTCACAGCTGTGTCGCTATGCCTCGGCATGATGGAAATCGTGCAAGGCTTTTTTTTTCTGCCGAAAGCCAGGTGGATGGGTAGTGACTCATTTGTCAGAAAAGTTTGGAAACTAGTCACTGAAAGCAAAAGTGGAGGTGTCTGGGGAGACGAGCAGGGCACAGGGTATAAAGCTGTCGTGATTCGCTTCTCTATGTTATGCTCCGCATACTCGTCAAATTAGGACTCAGTTCCGTGGGAAGGGATGCCTGAGTGACACTGCTGGTTAGATGCATTAAAAATGTTCTCAGCCCTGGTGAAGCAGGAATGCTGCTGCTAGATAAGAGCAGTTTCTCTGAGAGGAACCGCTCCTGCTTTATGTCTCCTCGGGTTGAATGGATTCACTCTGAAGTACAAGCCGCATGAAAAATTTCAATGTCATTTTTAGCTCTGCTTCAACAGGCATAGTTTGGCAGGGCTGATTTAAGATACGCGGTCTGTGTGGGATACACTGTTATTTATCATGTATTGATCTGGCAATGATAACCCCTGCGTTCCTGAGATTTCACGCTTGTGTCTCCCTTCATGTTTGGTAAAACAGAGCTGCCACTTGCAGTTCATTGAAAATGCAGCAGCACACCGTATCGTGGATTTGGGCTAGCACATTCATCCCACTCTGTTTCCTTTTTTTTTGCCCATATCAGAGTAGTTATAAATATATATGCCTCTGAAAGGGACTAGAATTGCATGTATCCTCTCCTTGATCTCTGTTTGATGGGTGGGATGCCATGTGGGATTCAGGGTTTTGCCGCCATGCTAGAACTCAGAAAGCAATTATGGTTGTATTGTGGCAGCTCTGGCAAAAGGTCATTTATTCCCCTCTGAAATTTGGCTAAATTAATTTCCACTCTTAAAAGCAGCCACCGATAAACATATTTTTTCCCTGAGTGATTTGAAATTATGATTGTTGCTTTACTGACTGATGTGTTTTTCAGTCAACCCACTCTTACTGTGTTGACTTTGTAGAATATTTAAGTTAATAAAATGTTGTTTTGTCTTTGTGGGTCACCTCAAATGTATTTGTGCTCTTCAGATAAAATTGTTATTGCTTTGGTTAATATCTAAAAAAAAGGTTACAGAAGTTGCATAGCATTGTTTATCAGCACATAGTCCCAGAGAAGAATGTCGTCACAATTTAAAACTCAAGTCAAACTATTTCCTTAATAAGCACGGTCAGAAAGTCCAGTCAAACGACAGAACATTGGTAAGAAAAGATAAAACTAATCTGAAAATTCAGAATTTAATTAGATGGTGAGATTTAAGTGTAGACTAGTCAGCTAAGGAAAGTAGCTGGACTGTCACTGTGAGAATGCTAAAGAACAGAATTTGAGCTCAACAAGTTAGTAAGTTGCCTATCAGTTTCCAGTCTAATTAGAATTTGTAATAAGTCATCAATTTGCTTTTTGAATTTTTTGCTTTTAAATCACATTGACATCTAACAGAACAATATTTCAAATCCAAGTTTCAAAGCTACTCTCCAACAAGCAATGAACGCCTTGTTCCCTGCCTAGGTCTGTCCCTTCCCAGTGGATTACCTGTGGTTGCCTTCACAGGGATTTAAGCATGTGTTTACTATGAGCTGGGATCCAGTACAGAATCACAGAATCACAGAATCACAGAATCACAGAATGGTGGGGGTTGGAAGGGAGCTATGGAGATCATCTAGTCCAACCCCCCTGCCAAAGCAGGTTCACCTACAGCAGGTTGCACAGGAACGCATCCAGGCAGGCTTTGAGCATCTACAGAGAAGGAGACTCCAAAGCCTCTCTGGGCAGCCTGTTCCAGTGCTCTGTCACCCTCAAAGTAAAGAAGTTCGTCCTCATGTTTAGATGGAACTTCCTGTGTTCCAGTTTGTGCCTGTTGCCCCTTGTACTGTCGCTGGGCACCACTGAAAGAGTCTGGCCCCCTCCTCTTGACACTCACTCTTTAGATATTTATAAGCATTGATAAGATTCCCTCTCAGTCTTCTCTTCTCCAGGCTAAGCAGACCCAGCTTTCTCAGCTGTCCCTCACAGCAGAGGTGCTCCATTCCCTTGATCATCTTTGTAGCCCTCTGCTAATGTGTCCAGTAATTCCCTGTCTTTCTTGAACTGGGGAGCCCAGAACAGGACACAGTACTCCAGAGTAAAGGGGGAGGATGACCTCCCTCAACTTGCTGGCCATGATCTTTTTAATGCACCCCACCCAGGAGACCATTGGCCTTCTTGGCCACAAGGGCACATTGGGCACATTGCTGGCTCATGGAATGGTTTCTTCCTTGCAGTTTGTGAATGTGGGATTTAGATAAATGTTCAGTGGGCAGAAATGTCTCGGGCACTCCTTCTCCAGGATGAGTGAGACCTATGGTTGGGCACTGGGATAGAAGCTGTAGTTCTCCATGGCTGCCTGTAGCCACTGGCATGGCTGGGGCTGGTTTTGTGCACGTGTGCCCAAGGTCTGAACAAATTCTTCAGCCACTGTCCACCTTATTTCCCCTGGAAGCTTGTTAGATGAAGTGTCACTGCACTGCTTTTTTCTGATGGCAGACAGTTTGTAAACTTTGCTAGCTGCTTCTCTGCTATTAGTGCTCATGTTCTGAGAACAACTTGGTCCCAGCTTTTAATCTGTGCTTTCATTCCTGAGATAATTTTTATCATTCGTATAGAAATGTATAGCAAAGAGGAGGCCACGCAGATGGAAGCATAGCCTGACTCTGTGCTACACTTCCCTGGGTGATATAAGTAGCTGTCAGAGTGCTTCCTACAAGGTCGAGCAATCCAAGTGTACTTGAAGAGTTCAGACATACAGTTTTGCTGTGTTTTTCAGGAGATCTCAAATGAAAGTCTGTCTTGTTTGGATGCACGAGACTTTAGTGGTACTGCTTGCCTAAACTAAATTCTCCAGCATAAAATCAATCAGATAGTCAAACTTCTATAGTGAAAAATCTAAATGTCATTCATTTACTTGCAGGGACATGACCGTCTTTATTGACTTCTTAAAAATAATCTGTTATTTGCACTCCTTGGAATATCAAAACCAGAACGATAAAAGGGAACTTGGGAAACTGATGTCGCCTCATTCTTTTCCTGAATTCTGGATATCAAACATAAGCAAAGACATACTGTGTCAGACCAGGGACCACCTAAACAGGTATCCTGCCTTTTGTCCAGGAGCAGATGCTCGAGTGAGAGAGGAAGATCAGAGAAAGTACACAGTGATACTTCCCTGAATACTCTGCCAAATGCTAGGGATTTGTGGCCTAGGGTCTTCCTTATCCCAGGCCTGCCAAAGTCTGTAGGCATGTTTGGTATCCTCAAGCCAAAAGTGTCTCCGGACCTGCTGCAGAGAGAGCCCTAAGCCTGAGATGAGCAGTTGAGCCTCTTGTGTGTCACAGCCCACCCCAGAGACCTCTCCTGCCCACAGGAGAGAATGTTGCCTCTAGCTATGTGAGAAATGATGATCTTGGCCCAGCTGGAGGAGCAACTGGAGTTGCGAGGCAGAGAAGGCCAGATCTTAAACGTTACAAGCCACACTGCAGAAGAGCGATTGGTCTGGTCACCATCCCCATAGTGAAGTGCATGGTCTGCACTGGCACCAACCTGACCCAACTCAACAGTGTCACCGCAACTGGAAATCCTTACAACGCCTATTGCAGCGTGCTGTGGGTCTTCTCTCCTCATTTAATGCACAGCATTTTATGACTGAAAATATAACAATTTTTGTAGAAGCACCTGTATAATTAAATCAGTGCTGTTTTTTAAAGCTGAGTAGTTCCTTCATGTTAATGCTAAATGATTATAGCAAGGTTGTCCTTTCTATAAGTACAGGGCAGACTTGCACGAGTTTTTAAAAAGAGTTGTGACTCTCAAACTAAATTAGGATTTTTTGGGTACAAGCCCAGTAAAGCTCAGTAAGTAAAGACCTGATTATTGGCAATGCTTATATTGATTTATTTTAAGTAAATAATAATATATGGAATAAATCATATGCTGAGTAGATCATGGACAAATAAGTTTCTTGGTTAAATTTGCCAGTGTGTTGCCAAAGAAGGACATTTTATTTTTTGATAGAAAAGCAGTTTGGTCTGTTTTTGAATGAGTCAGTTAATTTTTTGCTTACTGCAGCTTTGCTTGAAGTGGTTGATAATCAGTCCAAAATTGGACAAAGTACCATGAATTCTTTTGTTGTCAGTCTTACAGATTATAGCTCTGACTTAATGAAGAAAAACAATGTACCCACATTATCAATATGTGAGAACCATTGGCCTTAAAACCCATTGTGCTCCCAAATAAGATTTACAGGGAGAAGTTTAGACAATTTTTCAGGAAAAGCACTAAGTCTTCTCCATGTGTTCTTCTTGCTAATGTGATCTCTTTTTCTTGTATATCTGTATATGTATAGCAGTAATGTATTATGACTTGCTTAATTATTTTCTTCACCTTACTTCTTTTGTCTTCAGCTATTGCATCAGCATGTACTGGGCGACACAAGTGATTTCAAATGTAAGATCAGTGACTGAATTCAGCTACTTGTTTATGGTCATAGTGGCAGAACGTAAAAGCTAAGAAAGTTCTACTTTTTCCCTTTGCCTTTAGTTAGTTGTTTTCATTTTGCAATTTTTATTAAAACTCAAGTTAATTTTGGACTGATGGAGATTTCCAGATAGACGTGGTAGAACGCTGCCATGCATACATGACTACATCAAGCACCTTTTACTTCATTAAAATATTTAGTATTTTCATAAAATATTTTCAGATGCTTTAGTGCTGTAAGTCTTCACATGCTTTGAAGGCTTTACCTATGTTTTAATGTAAAGAACTGGTGCAGCTATAGGTAGAGATCTGCCACAGAAACCTATCAAGGGCTATATCCTCAATAAATCTCCACATGAAGAGTGAGTTGTCCATAGCAATTGTCCACCCAATTGTCCAATTCCACTGCAATAAAACCATCCTCCAGGAGACTTCTTAAATCATTTACCACCAGAATAGGCAGGAGTATTCTAGCTGTGAGTCATTAATAATATCTTTATATTATTGTATTTATATATAAACACACATATATACAAACACATGTATAAAAAATTGAAAATGTCATATGCAATTATGCACAAGGGATAAATTTCTATGTCTATGGATGTGGTTATAAACAGGATTTCCTCACTCCTATTTAATGACTGTCCGAGTTACAGACTGGATGTTCTTTCAGAAAGGGCACTCTGGGAACAGTCTGATGTCCAAACCAGAAGGCATGTAACTCTACTCATACTGAGACACAGAAGGCATTTTGAACAAATAGGTCTTTGGAGGCATAAATCTTGTTCCATAATTTGTTAAGCTTTTGTAATTTTTAAGGGAAATCATTGCTGTACCTTCCTAGATTCTGCCAGATAAAAATGGAAATTGTATTTAGGAACAATATACAAGAGTACATACAGTACAGGAATAGCTGACTTTCTTGATCTCTTTTTTTTTTTTCTTTAGATAGTTACTTTCAAGGTTGAAAATGGCAAAATGTACTGATGTAAATGATTTACCGGTTCCCTAACAGATTATGTCAAGAATAAAATAACAAATCCAACAAGGAGAAAAAGCAAGAAGGGAATAGATGCAAATGTTTATAGGCTCATGAGTGAATACAGATAATTCATGTTGCACTCTATCTTGCAAGAATTTGTATTAGGAAAGCTCAGGTACTATGGAAATACAGGTGCTTTTGAACATTGTAAATGGGCTCCTTCTTCTGAGGCCCTGTTGAAAGGAAATTAAGCCTAACGTAAAAGTGTCATATTATCATTAAAATAACTTCATAAAATAACATCACTTACATAGCAGAGGGCAAAAGTTGTGGGGAAGGGCCGGCAGATTTACAGAGGTCGATTCAATTGTGTACGGTGGAGATAACAGCAACTTGAGTTCCTGTTTTTAAAGCAGCACAGACGGTCAGATAGAGGAACAGAGAAAGGAATAAAAAGCCTAGACATTTTTAACAGGTGTTAACAGCACTTACTCGATTTTTGATTCTTATTTATTTTTTGAATTTCTAGAATAAATGTGTGGGGTGTCCTGCCCCTAACAGGGCAAGGCCAGCGAGCCCTAATGCCCAGTGCCATTCACGCTGATAATGACCCTGATATTTCTGACCACTTCTTGAGGCAAGTGATTCTTTATGGGTTTTGGTTTTCTTTACTATACACCTGGAGTTCACTGTAGCTTGCTGGAGTGCTTCATGGCTTGTGGTGAGCGGAAGGGAGCAGTGGTCCTCCACGGTACCTGTGATTGCTGGGGACTGGACCTGAAGTTATCCATAGCTAGATTATGTCTCTCCTTGAAGTTACCATCTCCATTTTCTTGTCCTGTGTCATCTAAATTTCTCAGTGGCTTTTCTGTCTACTAGCTAGAAAAGGATCTTAAAGTTCAGGAACCTTGCCAGGATCAGTTTTAAGGATGAGACACAGACGCAGAAGGGAGCAAGACAGCAGTAGGCTAAGGCTTGTCTCAAGTGTTGTTTGTGTCAGCTGCAGCTTTGGCTCTGCTAAGAGGTTGGATACTCTTGTGGTCCTGCCCTGTTGTGGCTCTGGATGGAAGAAGAGTGGCTGTTCCTGAAAACCTGCTCCTTCAGTCCCTCACTGCAGCCTCTACCGACACTCAGATGCCACAGGGAGCACTTGTATATTTCTTCCTTGCGTGTTTTATGTGACCTGTTTTCAGGTGAAGAGAAGTCTGAAGTCTTGGCCTGATCAGAGGCAGGAGTTACAAGTGTCCCACACGAAGTCAAAATTTCCACTCCAAGGCCGGCATGAGATGCATGGAAACAAAAGCAAAATTTTAGCTCTCAGACTGTATCTTCTTCATGCTTGAAAAGTAGGGCAACATTTTTGACTTTGATAACTTTTTTCTGTGAAGAAGATGGGATGAAATGCACTGAAATTATGGATGAGCTGGGGCTAGAGAGTCCTTGCTGTAGCACAAGGCGGTGCCAGTACAATCATCGCTGGTGCCAGCGCAGGCTCCGAGCTGACAAATGCTGACTTCTAAGAGGAACTCTGAAGACTGCAGAGAGAATTGAAGTTATACACAACCATAAATATTTAATTCCTATTATTGCATGCTGAGAATTGCAGCACTGTCTGCAAAACACTATAAAACATAGCAGCGTAAAACACATCAGCAATGCAAATATGCTGTAAATATTGTAGGGAAAACAGAAGCATAAAATTAACTCTTAAGCTTATTTATAGCTATAGACCTCAAGATTCTCTTGTGCATTGTCGTGATATTTTGTAATTATACCAGCAGACCAATTTTCTCCTGGCATAAAATATGTTGCGATTTAATTAAAGCAGAAAGCTAATTTAAGTGGAATTGAGAAAGAGTAAATCAATTGTGAAGAACGCTATTATCAGATTTGAAAGCCTAGCAAAATTAGTCAAGTTGTATAGCACCACATTTTCTCCTTTTTAATGTAAGAAGAAAGATTAGTCCATCATGGTTTCCTATGGTTCAAGAAGGGTAATTCACAAAATTTGATGAGGTAACATTTTCAATCATTACAATGTAATAAAATAATCATTCAGACTTCAATGGCATTTTGGCAGAAATAGGTACTTCTTTTCATTGAAAACAGAGATAGTCCAGCCAAAACCTATGCTTTGGCTTAGGAAAGCTGTCATATATTTTCCTCATGCCCCCTTTCTGCCCTGTAAGACAGGTTTCCCAGAAGCAATGATTTTCACGAGTAAGGGGGAATGATGTCTTCAGGCATGACGGGACATGCAGTTGGCCCACAGAACTTGGCCTACAGCAGGGGCAACGGAAGTCACTCAAATGACAGTTACTAGTTCTGCTTTGGCAGTGTTTTTGATGAAAATGTATTCTTTTTTGTTTGGTATTTTGCTTTTCTGTTGTGAAAATCAGAAATAGTAACCCGCTTTTCAAGTCTTTCTGTTTGCAGTCAAATTTCTTATCAAGTAGTTTTAAAGAGTTCTCCTCCATTGCCCTTATCCTGACCTACACAAGCTGTGTATCTGGATTGGAGGTTACTTTTCAAATACATCAGTATGTTAAACCTATTGATCAAGTAGCTAGTGAAAGCACTAGAGGTGCACTTATTATTCCTGAATGTTATGATGTGCCACTCTTTCCCCATTGCCAGAGAAGAACATTGTGTCTTCTCAATACACATCCTTTCCTCTGCTCTTCCCAGCTCACTCAGTGGCTTGCTTATAGAAAGCTAATGAATAAACTGAAATAATATTATCAGTTTTTCTAGGTGAGAAAAACTCCCCAGGGGATAGTTTAAGAGGCTGGGACTGGTGGCAGAAGTCGTACCGGTGTGGCTTCAAAGAAGTCCTGTGGCCAGGGAGATGAGGTCTGGTAGGGTCAGAGGGGGAGGAGTGAATCTTTGCTGATCTGTGGTTTGTGGGCTGCTATTTCCACCTGTTCATAAGAGGGATGGAGAAGTAACCATAAATCCTGATAAAATGACGCAAGTGGAGCCCTAAGGGTGTATCTTCTTGGGTCATGGCCATAGGCTACTCTAGAAAACGCATAGAGTAGTGGAATAGCTTTACTGCCCAGCCCTCTTATGGTATCATCAAGCAAATGCAAAATCCTGAGCTGAAGGGATTCAAAAGGTTTTCACTGCAGAAGCTGTGACTGCTTAGCTTGCTGAAAGTTGTTTGTTGAAGCTGTTCAGGGTGTGGGGGTGGTGATTTCTGCCTCAATATCAGTACTACCTCAAGCTGTCTGAGCTGGAATAAACCAGTCCGCTGCACTTTGTACTAAACTGGACTGAGGGTATGTACAAAACCACTTGCTACATCTCAGATAACCTCTGGTTAAGCAGTAGTAATTTAATTGCTTACAGTTGTGTAATATGGATGAAGTCTTTATGAGCTTCTAGCAGCAAAAAGTTACATTTGGCATTGTTATTTGTACCAGGTATGTGAATAAAACAAACGAGGTTAGCTAAAGTGATTTCCCAACAGAAATACATCTATGCTGTCAAGTCGGAAAATGTCACATGATCTCATTTCTCCTCTCCCTTGTTTCCTCCCTTTCTCCCCTCCTCTCTCCCTCCTTCCCCATATATACATAAGGAGATGATTACACTGGCAAATATTCCAAGAGTGGACCTTGCCTTCATGAGGTGACACTAAAATCCCACTACAGGGAAAAAACCCTCCAGTAGGTATTCCCACTTGACAATTTAACACAGATGTCTGTATGCTTTCACTTTTTGCAGTAAATCTGTGCCAGTCTGACTGAACACTGTAACACTAGTGCTGAATGTTCTTGCTTCTGATGGACAGTATCACCTACCAACACCATTCTCTGGCTTCACCATTCAAGAGTTTCTTTCTCCTATAATAAAAAAAAAATCTCCCAGAAGTTTTTAAAATGCTGTCTAATGGTTGGTCATACAAATTCATAAGTTAATTTAAAAAAACTGCACTTGGAAGCTGGTCGATCTTCAATGACCATTTAATAGTCCAAGCTTAAAAGGGTGTAAGTTTTCAGCATCTTTTATCTGCAAAAAACTTGTCGGTATTCAGACAAACTGCTTTGCAGCACTAAAGCAAAAAGCCAGCCACACTAAAGTGGTGCCTTAAATACTTTAGAAATGAATTTTAGAAATAATGGTGGTAATAATAAATCTTCTCACAAGAAACAAAAACCTTGTTCATAACTTTATATATCTTGCTGAGAAGTTGCTTTTTCAAGGCTTGCATGAAATCAGTTAACGGTGTACTGTCAAGGCTCTGATCTCACTTCAGCAATGGTTTATATTAATTTTTTAAAAATTTACTATGAACTGGCTTAATCTAAACTGAGAGAAAATGCTCTTAATTTAAATAACGCTGTCTACAGATGATTGTGCAGTACTGCACTACCAGCTATGAAGTTGATTTAATTTAATTGGTACAGCCAGTCCTTTGGGGCCCTCATTTTAGGAGACAGCACTACGCATTTCTTTTGCACAGCACCCTCGACTCCCATTCCCCAGGACTCATTCGCTACATTCATTTGGCAGGAGGAGCAAGTTTCTCAGTTCAACTCCTGCTTTCCAGCCGCTAATCCTTTTGGATTTGTCTGCAATTTTGACTGCAAAACACCGTCACGGTGCTCAAGCCAAACGAGCTGACTCGGCACAGGAGACAGCTTTGCCCCAGCATCGTGCAGCTTCAGGCAGGGTTGCCCACCCGGCTGAGAAGCAGCTCCAGCGTGACAGAGGGCAGCACACCGATGTTGTGGACCCTGCTCATAACCTGGCGTAACCTGCTACCGTACTTTGGTACGCGGGTGCATTGCAAAAATGTCCCATTACAAGTAGGTGTATGAACGCATAATTAAACCTTAGCTGGTATTTAGAGTCTTTTACTTACTATAAAAAATGGCTGTAGTGTGCAGCATACTTCTAATGTCCTGAGGTTCCTATTAAATATTAATTTGCCAGCAGGTTCTGAATCGACACTCCAGGTAAAAACTTGCGCATTTGACATTGCAGTTTAAACTGGTGCTTGTTGCAAATCACTCAGAGATGGTGGATTCTCCTCTTTCTTCAGCTTACTTTCCCACAGGAAAAATGGTGAAGTTCTGGACAGTGGTAAAGACAATTAGATATTTTTATGTGATTCTAAAAGTCCCTCCCAGGCTCTCCAAGGTTGCCTGTTGGGGGAGTTCTTGTTGCTGGTGATGACAAAAAGATATTACATAGTTAGTCTTAAAAATTAGGGGAATATATCTAGCGTCTGCTCAGAGCTGGCCCTGCTTCAGGCTCTGCCAGGCTAAGAGCTATGGAAGGCCCTTTCGAACTGATGTGAAATCATTAGTAACAAAACTGTTAAGGATGAAAGTAAGCTATTGTGATTTTTCTGTCGTTGTTCCATTTGTTAATGCCAAGAGCTGCTCAGCCCATGGCTGGTTCATGGGCTGCCTGCCAGGATGTTGCCCCGTGCTGGTGCCAGTCAGCTGAACTGGTGTTAACCTGGTTGCTGGTTTGTGCATTCAGCTTAGGACACAGAGTACACTTTTGCTTTTCCTTCACCTTGCAGTAGATGGGAAGGCACCTTTTTCTCCTTGTGTTCTGCTGGATCCTTCCTCTCCTGGGGAACGTGGGTCTGGGTGTTGGGCCCTTATGAGCTGGGGTGTACCTGAGGTACACAGCTGGAGCTGAGGAAGTGGGTCGTGTTCCTGGTTTGCGGAAGAGACGTCGCTGCTTAGATCTTCTAATCTTCATTGCTTTTTTCTTTTTAACCTTTTGCTTCCTTGAATTCTCTTCCTGCTGGTAGCAACTCTCCTGCCGGCCTTGGATGGTTCTGTTTTTCCGTACACACTCAGTGTTGTCCTTTAGCTCCTGTGCTGACATCCTGCTGGCCCATTATTACTTGCAGAACTTGGAAGTGAAAGTCCACAGTAAAATATCAACGTAGCCACTGTTAAGTTTCCTCCCTGAAAAACGTTTCCTCCTCCTTTGTTTTGAGATATAATGACTGTGCAGCTCTGAAGTGTTTCCAGGACAAACTGAATGGTTTTAGGATTGCTCTTGTTCCCGGAGAGGATCCAGTACCCAAATCCTTATTTGAGGGCTGAGATGTGAATTAGGAACGCTGGCGTCTCTCAGTTCTCTGATATTAATGTGATGTTTTCAGAGAGTGCCCCGGCAGCACCCGGTCTTTTCCCAGCAACAAGACTTGTGGATGTTTATTCAAGACACTCCCTTTTGGGGCTTATTCTCCCACTGCCTTTTATTGCTGTTGTTTCTCCAATTTTTTTCCTATTTCTTTTTGCTGCCTCTTTCTCTTCTGTTTTCCATCTGCTTCTTTTTGAATTTCCCCTTCTCAGAGGGTTTCACTGACCGCTCACGCTCCCACGGTGTTCAGCCCCCACATTGCTGGTGCTGACACTACAGTGTTATAGCTAAACCTGTTTTTTCTAAAACCAAAAGAGCAAAATTAAATGCATGTTAGCTCCCCGTTTCAGGCTGCCTGTGGACTGCAGCTAACAGCTCCAAATCCATTAGCACTCAGCCAGCAGTAAAACACTTTTCATCATATCCATGAGAGTTAGAAACGCATATTAAAAACCATGTGGTTAAGGCTCCTGATGATCCGAATGCCTCCTCCAAGCCTCGTAAATACGTAAAGTTGTCACATATTTCATGCTCATAATTTGCCCTGGACATGAACTACCAGTTTTTGCTTATGTAAGTTGAAGCAGAAATGAGAACTTTTATTTTTTTTATTTCAAAGTGTTTGTCAGGAAAGAGGGTGGAAAGAATGGGAAGAACACTAAGCGAAGGACGATTTGTGCTTTTCCTTTTTTTTTTTTTGGTTTAAACTAACTTTCCCTCCCAGCTAACCCAGGTGGTATTTACCGGCTAATAGGCTGACTACTCACTTTTATCAGCTGCACTGTCATAGCTAAATGCCTCCTCAAGTCAGGGTGGTGACAGTTGTTTTGTGATGTCTGCTGTGTTTTGGGGTGCCCTGGCGACACAGCTGAACAATTTCAGCGCTTACAAGGAATCTCCCATTGCTTGAGGTGGAACACCAAGACCGCGCATAAAAACCAGGAGGCAAACTGTAATATAAGCTCACCTGAGGGTTACGCTTGACCTAACGTTTCATCCAGTTCTGCATAATGGAATTGATAGAGAGGTACTTGATAACACTAATTAGGAACTGGGTATTAAAACTGATATCGCTAAGCAGCAAACACAGTTGCAACAGAGAGGATTAGAGGAGCAGGCACGGTTCAGAACTGAAATATTCATCTAATTATTTCCAATTCCAGTTATGCCCCATGCATGCTCTGAACCGAGTGTTTAGCAGCACCTGGTGCGCCTGTTACCGACTGAGCTCCCCCAGCAGCGATAGTTTTCCCTCACTTGAGAGATTTTTTTTCAGGAGATCCTAAACTCTATGATGAAGCCGCCCATGCTGTAAACACAGGGACAGCAGAACCTCAAAGTGTCAAATAATTTCCATTATATCTGTGGCAGGCAGAACCCTACATTTTCTAGCTTTAACATTAAAAATCATAAACCCAAAAATGAAACTTTTGTGGACAGGTGATAACCAATACACAGTGTCAGCGAAATGATAATAGTGTCAATAAAGGTGCAACTGAAAAATACTAATGGAAAATATTGCATCTTTCTGGAAGCTGCACTAATGCAAAAATGGTAAGCAAGTCTTCAGTGTTTTTCATTTCTACTGGGGTTTTATGCAGTTCAACTTTGAAAACCCATATGTACATGAACAAGTTTAGAGAGTATTGCACTATAGGTTTTATGCAAGTATGTTTTGAATATACATACACATATACTCTGTGGAATACTCTCCAAAGGTGACACAAAGGACCCAGTATAAAAGAATACAATCTTTTATTGTTTGAAAAATTAAAAAGTGATGAGCCAAGCTTTATATACATGTTAATTTTAGAGATTTGCATGTGATTAGGCAAGGTTTAAATATCCTGCAGAAAAGCCATAGTTTTTTTCATCATAATTTTAAAAATGAATTTGTGTTTTTTTCTATCAGGAAAGACAGATTCAGTGTTAACTAATGCAAACACAATTGCTATAGGCATGATTCAACCTTACAAAAATGGTATGGGGAAGGGAATGGGTGTTTTGATTGCTGGAGAACTGGGTAGATGCATGTGCTTCATATTATCTATCTAGTGTGTGACTTTGCCTTTCATGTAAAGTGTGCTGTATGCTTTGCTGGAACACTATGTTGTTTCCGAGAAATGGGGATGAACTGGAAGCTTCACTTTATAGCGCTCCAAATTCTCTACAGCTTTTGTGAGTGCAGAATTGTTTGTTAGAGACATTTTTCCTTTTTGTTTTTGTTACCCTTTTGCATTGGCATCCCTGAGGCAGCTAGTGTGCTGGATACAACACGGATACAAACTGCTTGCTGTTCAAGACAATGGTATCATAGAATCACAGAATGGTTTAGGTTGGAAGGCATCTTAAAGATCATCTAGTTCCAACCCCCTGCTATGGGCAGGGACACCTCCCACTACAACAGGTTGCTCAAAGCCCTATCCAATCCGGCCTCGAGCACTTCCAGGGATGGAGGCTCCACAACTTCCCTGGGCAACCTACCTGGGCAATGGTAGGCTGGAAGATTGAGCTTGCAAAGCCAGTGTGGGACTGTGGTGTTAGTGATGTGTTGGCCCTCCATTCTCAACGCGGCTGAAGTGGTACTTAGTTGTGTCCTCCTGCGGGCCCTGGAGCTGCATGTCACGCATGCCACGCTTAGGAAGGCGGCTTCCAGTCACCCTGGTTGGAAGAGATTGCTTAGCCTGACTCGTGCTGTTAAAGATTCTGGGAGATCAGATGATGAACAGCCCAAATGGAGCTGGATTTGGCCAGGAGCGTGGGACATGCCCGAGGAGATTTGCTTTGTTTTGTTTTACTTATTTAGGTACAAATAAAAGTACAACAAATGTCATAGAAGCCCATGGGTGCATCCTTCATCTCCCCTGGGTCTGCTGTTTGAGCCCTGACTAACCATGAAGAGTTACTGCAAGAGTAACCTCTTGCTCGTGGAAATACGATGTCTTTTGGCACGCTTCACTGTGCCAGTTTGTACATTAAAGAACGGAATGGGGGTGGAGAATATCTAGAGGCAGCGCCTGCCTAATGCTTTTTTTAATTCAGTCATGCCCCTGGTCCCCACAGTGTGCTGTGACAGTGGGTGGCACAACCCATTAATCCATTTTTCATGGTGAAATTTAGCTTAAAAAAAGAACAGGTTGAAATCCTATGCCTCCTTATGTCAATGAAAACACTCTCATTAAGTTCAAATACCCTAGTATTTATTCTCCCCTTCGGGCACCAAAATTTAAAAAGAAATGATCACTTTTTTTTTTTCAAATTGTATCTTGCAGAATCATTTCCATACCCTGTAACTGAGATGTAAATATGATGGATGTGAAAGACGTACTGAGTTGACCAACAAGAGCACATTAAGTAGCCATAATGAAACTTGGATTAATTGCTTCGGTATGCTTGTTTTGTCTAATTTTTTTTACTTATGATCGTGTCTTACCATAATTCGTGTGCTCCACTGTTCTTATTCTCCCACAGCTCTATGGAGAACTTCTGTCCCTGACCCCTTAAAATGGGGGCTCAGTCATACATGCAATTGGATATGTCCTGTGAAGGCTGTCGCTCATACAATGAGCAAAGACAATAGGAGAAAACAACCTGCGAATCAGAAGCCTGTTGAAGACAGAAACAGCAGTTCACATAAATTAAGCTTATTTGAGGAAAATATCTATTTTCGGAAATAAAGGTAAAGAAGTTGAAGATGAACCTGTGCTGCGTTCTTTCAGTCCATATTCAGAAGATGAACAAACAGCTCATTTAGAAGGCTCAATTCCTATCCTGATCCAGGCTCAGCATATTTCTCTAGATGCTGGGCAAACTGTAAGTTGTATGGGAACAGTGAGATGCTGATACCTGAGGCTGGACCCAGAAACAGATATGAGTGGTTGTGAACATACAGAAATGCAGATTTTACTATGTGTAATATTTTTGTGATGGTACAAAACGATGCGATACAGAAATCAATGGATTTAATAATGATAATGAGAAAAGTGATAAAGATTACTGTTTTTAATGAGTTCTTACAGGAGAGGCTGAAGGCTTTGATTCTACTATTTGTTCACATATTTTAGAGAACAGGCTGCCGCTTTGCACACACATGTAGCATACTAATAAGGTATTATTTGCTGCCTCCCGGATCTCTTTTGAATTCAAATATATCTATTAGCACCTTTACAGCACAGCTTATGCATATCCCAAGCCTATATGATTAACTATTTCTGCTGTACCATTTGGTGGGTGTCATTGCAATTACAGAAAAATGCAGAGAGACAGAGTTTCTTCTGTGGGTTTTAACACCCTGCATGGAAAGTGCAGGGAGAAAAAAAGAGAGATTTAAAGTCATTTGAATCTGCATTACTAGAGCTGGCAGGGATCCAGGCTTTGTCATTTTAAGGCTGTGTGAATATGGGTCAGGATGGTGACTGGTGGAGGGAAGCCTTCGATAAGGGTTTTGAAGGCTGTTTCAAGAGTAGAGGTCAGTACCAGTAAGAGTGGTGCTTGGTCTGGTGAAGGAAATGTGTGAGTACAGCTGAGAATTGTTACCGAGAGGAAGATGCAAAGAGACAGCCGGCTCGGGACAGTCAGCCCGGTAGGCATTATATTTTGCTAAGTCTGTGCTAAGGTATTTATCTGTCCCTCCGATGGCAAGATGATGGCAGAAGATGGGGGCAGACCTTGCATAGGGAACCGAGGGAGGAAGAACAGGGCAAAGCCAGGAAAAAGAGCTTGTTTTGCTGCCGCTGTGAAATGCGTCTGAGTGGTGAGGCGCTTACCCCATACTGGCCATCAGCCTGCGTGCTCCGCTGCCACCTTTGGAAGCACCCGCCTGCCTGGCTTTTGAGGGCTCTTGACGTGGGTAAAAAAGGCAGCGAGCTCACTCTGCTGCTCCTGGTAATGGCTCGTTTCTCTACGAGCTTTGTGGAGGCCTGGGGCTGTCCTCACCTGGCCTCTGAGAGCGTCTTTGCTATCTAAATGGTCCTGCTGGGTTTTACATTTTCAGGTGACTCTGAAGGCTGCACTCCAGTCCTGGGAGGGCACCGGGGCTGCTCTTCTTGAAGACAATGAGAGCTGAATCAGGCCTGCAAGCTGCATCAATCTAGGGTTTTTTCCCTATGCCAAGTTTTCTAGCAGCTAAAATTTTCTGAAAAATATAGCTGGTGTGATGATCCAGCTCTGGCAGGAGAGCTGGGGTATGGCAATATTGGTGATAAGCTGCTGCACTTGTTCTCAGGCCGTTTTGCAGTTTGAGGGAGCACTGCATGGATTGCTTCCTCTCAGAGGCTTCTCTGGATTCAACCTCTTTTTCTCCTTGATCAAAATAGGTTAACCGGTTGCAACTCAGTCATGGGATATGTCCACACTGGAGGTGGTTGTAAGTCTTTGCTTCAGCAAGCTCAGGTACAGCTGGCAAGGCTGTGGTAAGAAGGAACTTTGCATAGACTGCAAAAGCAGGGCAGGTATTTATGCAAGCTCTCAGAGTCTCGGCAACTCTCCTGCTAGTGTCATCTAGGCCGGCTGGCTTAAAACCGAGCTGCCTTGACTTTTTACTGCTCTGAAATTTTGACATTGTGGTCATAGAGGGTTCGGATCAGTCTGCCAGGTGGTGGTGCCTGTTAAGTGATGGGATATGGGTCTGCACCACTTACTGCAAGGGCATAAAAATGGATTTTTTCTTTACCTCTCATTGAATTTAGCACTGCGGCCACATTGTCTTCTTGAGTGGTGACTTGCTCTGCCTCTTGTTTCTGAGGGCTGGTTTGGGCGAACAGCTCTCTGACCCTGATCTCTAAGTGTTGCTGTTCATTACAGTCCGGATGGGGCAAGGACAATGTTCTCTTCCATGCTTTCTTCCAAAGGGCTATCCAGAAACTTCAAGGCAGTGTTGACTGCGGTTTCTAGCTACCTGGGTGGGACAGATGTTGTAAAACATTTCAGTCCTGTTGCCAAATTGTGGGGTCTTTTTTGAAGATATTACTTTTTTTTTTTTTGTCCTAAAAGTCCTTATTGTTGATGAAGCTGCTTGCCTGGGACCTTTTCTAGAGCAGTGTTGACTTTTCTGTTGTAACATGCTGATTAGCTGTCATCATGAGCCATTGCCATAGAAAAATGTCTGCTTTAGCATTTACAATAGTGATGCTTAATGGATTTGACAATTAACTGGAGTTGCAACATGAATAACTCTTGCAAGTTAGATAAGCCTGAGAGACTAATTGTTATCCTAAACTCCATTAGCTGAGTTTAGCTTGGATGCTCTTTAGTCAGGTCTAAGACTCTGAAGCCAGTGTCAACATTTTAAAGTATATCCAATTCATGACTTGTCAGATTATTAGCATAGCCCCATTATGCTGGACCAAAGACCCATCGAGCTCAGTATCCTGTTTCTGACAGTGGCTGATAATTAAGGAAAGGGTGTAACGGCAGGGAGTGTATTGAGTGATATTTCCCCAATATGCTCTCCCACCCCTCAGCAGTTTATGGCTTAAAGATTTTCTGATCTTTGTGTTTAATAACTTTGTGGACTTTTCACCTATTAATTTGTTGAATCCTACTTATGCTTTTAGCATCTTGAGTATTTTGTGGCTGTAAGTTTGGCAATTTAATGATTTGCTCTGTCAGAAAGTCCTCGCTTTTGTTTGTTTTAAAGCCCTGATGGAAGATTTCATGTGTTGCCCCCCTAGTTCTTGTACTTTGAGAAACAAAAATTCCTTATTCATCTCCTTCATGGCACTCATGATTTTATGAGAATCTAATGAGAATCTAAACTAAATGAGTTTCGGTGTATGATTTAAGGCACTGTTTTATGACTTATGCTTCCTGGCTGTTTATATTTCATTTGGTTTTGCTTTATGTTTATTTCATCTTTTTTTCACTAATTTAATCAGTTTGAGAAGATTATTTTGTCTAATTAAGGTAGAATTAATCCAGGGACAGTGATAATTTGAGAGCCAGGATTTGAAGGCAGTTTATTTAATCTATGTGTCTTCAAATCCTTTGGATTCAATTTGCCCAGCTTTCATACTGATGGATGCTGTATTAAATTATTTAAATAGATGAATTAAATTTGGAGCAAACAGAGGCTAATGCATTTCACCCTCAAATAACATGCTACTGTAGCCAGAGAGCTTTTCTAGAAGAACTGAGGAGACAGTCGTCAGCTGGAAGCAGTGTATGCAAAACAGGGGGCAAGGGCCGCATGAAAACCGCTTTGATTGATCCTCTAGAACTAATTTGCCAATTCCTTGTGGTCAGATTAGCAGAACGGAGCCAAGAAAGAAACGTCACAGAGCTCGGCCAAGCGAGATGGAATAATAAGCAGCTGTTGCTCAAGAGAAAGCTCGGACTAGACTTGCAGAAATGTAATTAGCCGTGCACTTGCCGAGCTGTTTGCATGCCCAGAGCTTGCACAATGCCCATCTGGTGGGCAGTGGTAATTTTCAATCTCCCATTTGGTGAGAAGAAAAATCCACCAACTTCCTTCTCACTAAGACTCAGGACGCCTGGAAAGGGGGGGAAAGAGATGGAAAAGAGCAGGATATGCTCTTTAGTGCTCAGGGACGCTAGATGGGAGTATTTGCTCACTTTGCAACTCTTTGTACCCCATACAGCTTCGGCGTGGTGGTGACGTTACTGAGACATTTAGGTGAGGAGTGTACCGTGAGGTAGTGGTTTCTCCGGGTGGAAGTTATCCCAAGGAGGGACGGTGACATCCCAAGGAAGGGATTGATCAGAGGGGGTCGCACGGGACTCGTGGGGCAACCTACAGTTTTTGTTGCCATTTCTTGCTCTTTGGTCTCCATCTCAAACAGAGCTGGCCTGTATAGCTCCGGACATGCTGAGGTCTCTCTTCTGGCTGTGAAACACAGCTCAGCATCATGGGGGAGAGGACAACCGTTGCTCTTCCTCTGCAGCTGGAGGAAAAAGGGACATATTTTGCCTGTAGAAGAGGGAGAGCCAAGACCACGGCACGTTCCCTTTGTGGACCTGAAACATTGCTGCTGCAGGTGTCATTGATGTGTTTTTGGGGCTGGGGAAGGGACCTGAAGCTCCTTTCTGTACCCTTTTCCTTTCCACATCTTTGGCTTGCCAAGGGGATGTCATTCCAAGCAGGAGACTTCTTCCCTGATTCCGAGGTCTTGGCTGCCTGTGACGTGTGACCCAGGGTGAAGCCAGGCTGCCAAGAAGGCTGGCTCACAAGGACAGCACTGCTGCCTTTGCAGGACCTTGTGGAGCTGCTGGGTGAGGGTAGGCTTTGGGAAATCCCAGAGGAGAGCACAGGCACAAACACAGGAGATCCACATGTCAGTGCTACCCGGCACAGATTTCAAAGGTGACTATGGAATGCAAGATAGATCTGAGGTGTTCTGGCTAATGCTGCTGTGCACGTTTTGTGCATGGCCAGGCTGCAAAAAGGGCTCTAAAGAAAATAAGAAAACCCTGAATTCTTTTTTTAGGCTGATGAGTAGAAAATGAGCAAAAAAGGTATGTTGTCGTCAGCCTTCAAAATCCGGATAGACCATGGCTTTTAGTAACATCTGTGGGACAGATGTAGTAGAAATAACTCAGTTGGATCAAATGTCTACCTTTCGTGAATCAGGAAGCTCTGTTGATTTTTTTTGTTTTGTTTTGTTTTGCTTGCTTGTATAAATGACTGTAGTATGCAATATAGTGGAAATCCTCGAGGAATAGTATGAAATATTTAACTTAATATCTTATGACTTTCCACAGACTTTAGCGGGGTTGTATGAGAAATTAAGTTAGCACAAAATTTTTCTGCTAATGTAGAAAATGGAGATTTTTTCCAAGTTCCTTTTGGTATTCTAGAAATTTTAGAAAGTTTAGGCTTCAGAGTAGTAAAAGGTGCGGTTGGTTTTCAAAAACAACAAATATTCTTTTTTTTTTCCCCCCATGTAGGTGTCCTAGCTTCATTTTACTTCTCTTAAAGTTTGTCTATTGTAGGTTTTGTACACTGCCTAGCAGTTCAGCATCTGAATTCCCTTTGTGTAAAATTAACAGCTGATGTGAAGCCCTTGGCTGAGCTAGTTGTGTTTTGGCATTTCTCTTTTCTCAGGATCAGAAGGCTGCTCGAGCTAGATTATTTTCTTGGTTTAGTTTCCAACTTCCTTATTATTTGCTCTTCTGCTTTTGCTTTGACAGTAGATGTTTAGATGAAAAAAAGGGGTGGTGGAGGTTTGTGAGTGGCTTCTTTGGTGAGGATTTGTGATGTGAAACATTAATTAATTGTGCAGAGTTAAACAACTGCTATTATTGAAATAGCTTCTCTATCCTTTTTGTATAAGGGCTTGCATTTCTGAAATGGATGGATTTCTTAAGCTTATTTGTTTTTTTATTTTTTTTTTAAAGTGGAAACAGAGTTTTCTCTTCAAGAAACTCCAGTCTCCAATCCCTGACTTTGGGCCTGCCTACATTTGGAAATGGACCAAAATAGCTATTCCAGAATAAGCTCCCAGGAGGATATTTTAGAACTAGATTAAATTAAATTGGAAATAGGAACTCTTATTTTGGAATAAGAGTGCCCGCTTTGGGATTTATATTGAAATAAACCATCTCAGAATAATTGTAGCTATTTTGGTATATTTCCAAGAGCGGAGAAGAGCTTAGCAATGTTCTGAAATAATTATATTAAAATCTCACGATGTGATGGATAACGGAGAAAAATGTCAATACTGAGTTAGAACAAATTGAAGTGAGTCTGTCTGATGGTGTCATATACTTGTTCAAAGTTTTTTTTCAGTTTAAGCAAAAGGTCCCACCCTTTGGGCTATTTATATAATGTGTCATTAATATTGTAGTAGCAACCCCACTGTACTAGGAACAGTCTTACAGACACAGGTCCCACCTCTGCACAACTTGCAGTCTAGAAAGAATCCAATTACTTTGTAATGCTGTAGATGTCAGCAAGTCTGTTTTGCAGATAAAATATAGGTTCTCAACTCTTTATAACACTCCTTGTTTATAACACTTGTTTATAACACTTGTTTATAACACTCCTTGTTCAGGCAAAACTGCTGCTTATGATTTTTTGCTTGAAGGAGAGCGGAAGACGAGTTACAAGAAGACAGAAATTATAAAAAACACACATTTGTTCCGTATTTGTAGTTATTGTACTTTGCTTAGTTTACTATATATAGCACATGAGTCACTATTTACAATGGCAAATGCCATGTGCTTCATTACAACCTGTGGCAAGGATCTAGTCTAGATGTGAAATGAATACGTAACCTGTATTTACATACACATAATACGTGTAGAGAGATAGTTTAAAGTAACACTTTCTCATTCGATAAGGAATGTTTATGACTGAGAAAGTTTTGCTGTCTTTCTGGGTACGTTTTTTTTTCCTTCGTTTAGGCACTTTCATTTGTGCCTTGACTCCCAATGAGTGGAGGTCGCAGGGGCTTTCTCTGCACAAAGGAAAGGTCACACTCTGTATTTACCCGCATTCCTCCTCACTTTAATCTTCCACATACTTTCAACACTATTTTGGTCTCATCCTGGAGATCTAAAAAAAGATGCAGAAATTCAGTGGCACGATTTCAAGGTTATCCCACAGGCCAGCAAATCCATAATGTGATTTTTTTCCCTTTATGGTACATCATAATAAAAGAAGTTGATATAATATGAAAGCGAAAGGCAGTTTCTACTTATCAAATTATCATATCTAGCATCCAGCTCGTGCTTGAAGGTAATTTCAGCTAATCCTTTGTAGCAATAAATATCTATTACATTTATCACATTGAATTTGTTTCCCCTTCACTTCATCCAATTACCTTTTCTACGACTGGAAAATATATCAGAGCTGTCTCCACACTTTTTTAATGGATGTTACCTCACTATTCTCTTCTTGATCTTTTGTCAAGATTTGCTTTAATTAAAGTGTTCGTGTAACTTGTCCAGGTTTACCCTTCGGTATCCAGATAAGTTTGCTTTGAAAAGTGGAATACAGCAGTCCCAAGAGCTGGGCTGGGTCTGAAATTCTCTGGGCATAGAAACTTCTAAGCAGGTTGCTATAGTGCTACGGTTTAGGATGTTACACTCAGAGGTCTTTCAGCATTTCTATTATAATTCCTTATCTAGTGTTTTGCTGTTTGGCTATTAAAATTTGCATAGGAAATACAGATATAATAGCCTCAAGCAGACAACCTTTTTTTTGATTTTTTTGATTAAAAAGACATATGGTTTTCATAGTGTCAAAATGCAGTTGGTGCTGCTCACCAGGTAGGTAGCTGCCACTCATTAGCTCCGTATGACAGATACAGTGTCAACTGTATCAGCTTCTTGGAGAAAGCAGATTTTCCCACTGTTTTCTTACAGAGCCTGAGCTGTAGGTTCCTCGCACGATGGCATCTCAGGGGTTCCTGTTTCTGAAGGGAGTGTGTTCCTGTGCACAGTGTGGGGATGGTGCTGCTTTATTATCAATTGTACATCATGTTTCTTGCAGCTCCTTACCCCCAAACACGTGCAAACTATGGTGTTATAGTAAGATGTGTTGGTTGCTTATATGTGTTGTTCATATCCAATACGGGCTTATTTAGGTCAGGTGATACGGAGCCAGAAGATGGATTAAGACAGAATGAACTGAGTGATTCAGAAATCTGTGATTGGTAAAAAGTTGTCATTATATGGGGGAGTTTTTACTGGACTCTGCAGCCTTTGCTGCTTTCCTCCAAACTACTCACCAATCCTGACAGTAAAAAATAAGGTAAAAATCTGTGACAGATATCTTGTAGATATCATGGAAACTTCCCCATGCTATGTGGTGATGAAGAGAGGGCTGCTGGGCAGAGCTACGCAAACTGCTTGGCTGGACATGTTGCTTTACCAGGTGTACACAAAGCTATTCTGAAAGCATGTTGGAAGAAGGAGGGAAAACATCAGGAGGCTATTTCAGCCAAGAGGTCTTGAAAGGAACATCTACATCTTACACAAGTGCCAAAAATAGCTTCCCCTTAAGAGAGGGAAAAGACTAGATGACCAAAAGCTCAACCATCAAGGGTTGTCAGCCATCAACGAATTTTCTCTCTTCCTTAGGGCCAGGCTGAGGAAACAAGAAGAGGTATAGGAAAAAGGGCTAATTTCTTTGAACTTCTTTATTGCCTCCTTCTCAGTGTATGTCCTTTAAAGGAGGTGATACAAGAGACTAATTACTGAGGTTAATGTCCTGAAATGCTTGATTACTCAAGGCTATTATGTGTGGTTGAGGAGTTGTTAATACCTGCAATCAGTCACAGATTCACAGGGGAAGGTGCTGACCTTTTGGACACTATGGGGCTTGGACCCCTGATTTCAACAGGGGCTTTATTTCCTTTCTTTGTATTTCAGCCATCATGGAAATCTCAAAGGGGTTGATTGCAACAAAACATTCGCAATATGAATTCAAGAGAATGTAAGTCCTGACTGAAAACAGATGCATCTCCCCATCTGTTAAACAACCCTGGAGGTGTCCAAGGCCAGGCTGGATGGGGCTTTGAGCAACCTGGTCTGGTGGGAGGTGTCCCTGCCCCTGGCAGGGGGGTTGGAACTGGGTGATCTTTAAGGTCCGTTCCAACTTAAACCATTCTATGTATCTATGGTATGTTCTGATATTTATTTAGAAACATTCAGGTTTTAGGCAGATATTGGCAGCTTCTTTCAGCTGGGAGGACTCCAGGTGTTTACTGCTCCACCCTGGGTTCATTCAGAGCACTGCACATGGAGGAGCTCTGCTGCTCTGGGATGGTATGCTGCTGAGGAAGAAGAAAAAAAAACACCCTAGGCAGGCTCACAACACAACAGCCTGAAGGAAGATCTGGCATGTACGCGAAATGTCTATTCCCTTCTGCTCTCCTAATGCTTCATCAATCAGGTCACCTGTGTATTGTGATTCTCAGCATAGAGAAAAATATTTGGAGTATTCCCGTTTCCTCATACAGTGTGGTTTGTTACCGGAAAGAAAAGCCCTGCCAGGGATACTAGTTCCTTAACTCAGGATCGTCCACTTGGGAAGAGAGGCCACAGAAACCAACCCACTATGGTAAAAGTCTGTGAAGCTCTGCAATTTATACTGATACTTTTTACAGGGAGACAAATATAGATATGTTAATCCACATTATTGTGGTTGCTTCAGTTAGACAAAAAGGCAAAACATATCCAGAATAATCTAATTTTCATATATGCAGATACCCAGACCTGCTCTGGCTGCTGGGCGACAGCGTGCTCCGCAGCTGTGAGAGCCAGGCTCCAGGAGAGTCAGTGGGACTCTTATGGCCCTGGTTACAAATGATTGCCGCTCATACAAGAAACAAAACCTGCATCCTTGATACAAAATGCCAGCAGAAAACAAACAAGCCAGACCCCCAACTGTTGAAGCTGTCTTTAATACACCAAGAAAAAGCAAGGAAAGGGCACAAGTGCCCTTTTTTTTTTTCTACTTGCAGGTCATCTTTAACCTTTAGAAGCACCAGTAGAGGAAAAGTGCTTAAAGCAGTCAAGAGCAAGCTAGGGTAATTCAGTCTGCACCTTTGTCTTCTTCAGCTGCCTTACCTCTAGAACATTATGCCAATGCAGCCTGAAGTGTCTGAGCAAAATATGTGGCTACTTCAGCTTCAGCATCCTTCACCTTAAAACTACTGAACTGAGCATCTTCACATGGGAACCTATTATTCTTCCTCTGGGAGGCCTATGCCACACAGTTACTTTGATGTTAGGGTGCTCTACCATTTTTTTGCTACATAGACAGATTTGAGCTGGAATATATGGGAAATAGTATTTTCATCTTTTCAAAATTTTCATAAACATAATATTAGATAAGCCACTGCTTGAACTGAGGCCAAATGTAGAGCATTAATCATTTTGAAACATTTCAAAAATCAGAAATGTGTAAAATGAAAATTGCATTCAAAGCTTTTTTCCACACTTTTACCCCCACCCCTCCCCCAGAGCCTTGAGCAAGGGAATTAAGTGTAGCTTCAAATGGGGACTTTAGTAGAATTCAGTTTTAAATTCAGCAGTCACTAACGTTATTATATCCTTTCTATGGTAAAACTCAAATGCCTGACGCTCTCTCTCCCATGATTCCCTGGCTGTAGGCAACATTTCCCGAGATTAGAGATAGAGACACTTTTGTAATACTGACTTGGGGCATCTTCCTTGTTTCTTTCTTCCTTGAGGGCAAAAACCAGATTAACTTGTTCTGAGAATATCTGACGGAGACTATTCCATGTCTGGCAGTCACTACAATCTAATTCTGCTGGACTTAATTACCATAATTTATTCCCTGTAGGTGGTTTCCAAAAATAGAAGTAGGTACGATCCTTGCCCTACAAGGCTCACACAAAAGACAGAGAATTAAAAAGACTGGCAGATAGGGGAGAAAAAGTAAAAGGAGCAATAGCTATGGAAAGCACACAGAGAGATAAATTAAATCCAAATTACTCCTTTGGTGTGATAGTGAGACTTAATAAGCAAGTTTATTAAAGGGAAAAAATATCATTCAGCTAAAAGATAGAGATGCACAAATAGCCCTCAGAATAACACGCAGAGTGGCAGCACCCTCATGGTATAAACCCTACCCCACCATTGAAAAGGCCTTTTCTGCAGTTCAAATCACTTGTCTCTGGTGTTGTCCTGTCTGTGTGATCCAGCAAATAACTCTGTCCTTCCTTAGTCACCCTGTCTCTTTCCTACAGCTGACTTGCAACTGCGTCATTGTCTCATTTCCTTGTCACATCCCAAATTATCTTTAGAGACTGTCCTGCTCTCTGCAAGTGATGAAGAAGCCCTGAGCACACGTCTCATCTCGGCATCCAGACCCCTCAGCAGGGCTTGGGTCACACTTCGCCCTCCAGGCTTGATGCTATTGTTGCTTGAGGTTTTTCCAACAGTAAGATAGCTCTTTTGTAAGGCAGTGATGGAGATGCTGCAAGCCCCAAACCCTCTGCTTCTCTCAAGGTTTTCGTATCACTTGGTATCTGCTGCTGCAGGCTCATGTGTGCTCCCATGTATTTGTCTTCACCCCGTCCCTGTGATGGGTGGCCCCGCTGTTGTCCCTCTCCTGCAGATGACTGAAAAACTTGAGGTTTGCAGAGGAAACCTGTAGTGTTTCCAGGCTTGAGCCTGGCTCTTCTGTGGGCTCACATGAGCGCAGTTTGCAGATCTTAAGGGTCTTTTCCAACATAAATGATCCTATGATTCTCTGATAATCTGGGGACAAGCAAAGGGGTAGTGCTGATTTTGCTCTCGCATTGCATCGCTTGATTTATTTAGCGCTGTCTTTTGTGTGCTGATTTTGGGAGCAGTCTTCAGGCCTCCATATTAAAATGCTGCTCCCAATGTTTTTGTTGTTTGTTGCTTCATGTCTTCCAGAACAGTGAAACATCTGGCCCAAAAGTACAAGCTGCTGCTCCATAGCAAGCATACCAATGAAGGCCAGACGGAGACGTGCCACCTTGTCATTTTCCCTGCGTCCCCCTGCCCTTGCATACTTAGGAACGCCACATGAGTTGCAGCTACAGCGAAACTCCTACCCCGTAGCAGTGGGACTCGTGCTGCTGTATTTGAGAAGCGAGCTGAGGCCACCGCATCCCGCGGGCAGCTACCTCGCAGGCACCCAGCAACGGGAAGTAATGCATTCAGCAAATGCATCCTTTCCCTCCCCGTTGACTTCACATGTGTGTGGGTGTATACACTGTAGGTGTCTTGGGCTTGTTAATGAAGCTAAGGGTATGAATAATACTGAACTGCTATTGCACAATGCTTCTGCTAGTGCGGTTCACTTGTAGCAGTAGTTGGGTGAGAGAGGGGATGCTATGGATGCACAAAACCTTCATCCTCCTGCCATCTTTACTTTGTACTTCCGTTCCACTGGGAGTCAAACAACTACAGTGTTTTCATCAGATGATGTTTTGGCTGAAGTCTTTCTTTAAGAAACAAAGAAATCTGTGCAATTAAGTAGACGCAATTAAGGAATTAAAAAATAAAATGGCTTTTTGGGGTATGTTTCCTTGATGGTAGTGCTATTCATTACTCAGTTCAAGATTATGTCTTTCTTAATGTGGCGCATATTTTCTTACAGCTTTTATATGCAAGAAGAATGTTATTTTATTTCTCTTTTAGATAAATAGAGAAATATTTAGATGAGTAAAAGAAGAGAATATTTACATTTGTAGTTTCTTACTGTATGTTTGCCATGATAGAGGACTATAAACCAGCTTTCTGGAGAAGAGAAGAAAGCAACCAAAAAATAGCTTTTGAGGAAAAGTGAACAGCGAGAAGAAAGGATGCGCCAAGTTATGACCCCACCAAAAGAAAAAAGCACCAGGGAGATGGATCTGGCTACAAGTACAAAGCAGAAACACAAAGCACTCATTAATCAACTAGTCTGCTTCTTAGGTTTATTAAACATGACAAGAAATTTAATAGAGAACAAAATCAAGGTATTTGTAAAACACTAAAGGTGAAACCGCTTGCTGGTTCTAACCAGCAATGTTTATGTTGGGTTTCATAAGGATTGCCTGTGTCTGTCCAAAGCAGAGTCAAAAAAGAATAAAATAAATATGAAATGGTGCATTGTGATTACAGTCCTAGGCTGTTTATAAGTATGCTTCAAATTAAGGGTTTGGTGTCATGGAAACAGCTTCTTCGTTTGGAAACCTCTGCGGCAGCGTGAGAAGGAAAAGACTGGAGCGAGCGAAAGGAAGAGGGAGCGAGGGAGCGCCTGAGTGTGGCCGTGAAATCTTCCCAACGTCGCCGGCTCCCTCCTTCCTCCAGAGAAACTGGAGCTAAGAGGAGTGCAGGTCTCCCGGGCCACTTGCCTTGCCTTGCCTTGCTATGGAATAATGCAATTCATTCCCCCTTTGCTGTTTTGTCATCTGCAAGAGTAGATGTGGCTTATTTTGTAATTAATGAGAAGCGCAGTTTTAAATAAGTCTTAAAGGAGTTTTCTGTACTGAAGGAATGTGTATTATGTGGGTATGTCATGCGTTTTTGTATATGGGCTTTACCTAAAACCCCACAGTATTTATCCACTAAAGGAAATGAGTCCAGAACCTATATAAATACTGTTTGTTCTGTTCCGCTTGTGTACATATATGCATAGTATGTTTTGTATCATTTTAGTGCTAAAAAGACGTTTCCTGTTTTTCTGCATCAAAGGAAAGCAGTCATTTGTGTAAAGAGCTTTTAAATTTTACCAAGAGAGAAATCTCTCCAATGAATACAGGATTACAATAGATGGTTGGGAATTAACAACACCGCTTGCATTGTCCTAGCTTTGATGCCAATTTATGCTCATTTTGTGGGCACAGTTTAGATTACTCAGTAATTGATTACATTAAGCAGTAACACGAGGGCTTTACAGAGACTAAATTAAGGGCATGTACTATATTTCTGCTGTGTTGCTGCCGTGCATATCACAAAGGAGCAGAAACAGACCAATCCTATACAATGGATTTTATTTTTATAAAGCATAGCAAAGCTGGATCTATGATCCTGAGGCGGGATCGTGTGAAGCCAGTGGAGAGGTTCCCCACTCCTTCGCGAAGCTCGGGGTGACATCATGGAAATACCTGGTCACAGGCAGTACAAATCCTTTCCTTCTTTCACGGTGGGGCCAAATGTATCCCTTCCTTTGACTCCTAGGTGAAAATGTTGCTCTGCTCTCCATCTAACTTTCCATATAGCTAGGCATAAAAATGTTGGTGATGTAGCCAGGGCATTTTGTGATGGTGCCCAGACCCTGGGAGACCTGTTAGACAAAGGGTTTAACGTTAAAACCAGAATTGAGCTATTTCCCCAGCACAGGAAGAAAGAACAGCCCACACCAAAAGGGGGGTGAGGTCGGGGCCACAGCATCTTTGGAAGCAAACTGCAGTTCCCAAGGGAAGAGCCATTGGGAAGCCGCTTGCTGCCTACACATGTGGGCAGCCCCAGGGAGAGTGGGGGTGGCTGCAGGGCGCTCGCAGCGTGGGCATGGTTCGTAACCAGCTTTCGCTCTGCCTGTTCCCCTTTTTTGGGAAAAAAGTAGTAGTTAGGTTTTTTGGTGCCTTTTTCTTTTTTAAGTAAATAACTCCCAGTTTAAGAAAGGTGCAAAATGAAGGATTGAAAGTAACTGGGAGAGAGAGGCTGCAGTTCTGCCCACCCTTGTTACAGTTCCTGCCCCAGAGCAGGGCTCTCCCTGTTAAGGCAGCAGGGAGGATGCTTCGGGAGCATTAATTCTGGCACGGCAAAATCAGTTTGCAACTTTGGCGCCGAAGGTCCACGAAGGAGAGTTCGGTGTTGCTGTGAGAAGTGCTCAGCACTGCAGCAGCAGCGTCTACTGGAAAGATGCTTCCGAAGAAAAAGCAGCTCATTCTTTTCTACTGTGCAGGATTAGGTGTGTTAAAGAAACTGGAGATGGAATGGTTGTCTTGAGAAAACTGCTGAATTCTCAGGGAAAAATAAAATGTAAATTGTCTCATTAATGCAGAGGAAACTTAAAAAAAGATTATAGAAAATTTTCTGTCTTAGAATAACTCAATAGGTAAGGTAGAAAAGCTTGAAATTTCCTTCTTTAGAACCAGGAAATGGGGTGTAGTTTAGCTGAATAGCTCTGCCTCAGACTTACGTTCTCTTTATTATCAAAGCAACATGAAAGGTGTAAGAGCTTGGGCAAAAGAGAAATGACTGTGCAACCTTTCTTCTCCTTGAGTTGTGCCTTTGTGCGTGACTTATTTTGTTGTTTTTAAAGATATTGAGGAACAGGATGAAGAAGTGCGCATTTGCATTAGTGGTTTTGTTCAGATCAGAAACGCATTTTGAAACAGCTCTTCCAGTTGTCTGCACTAACGTCATTTGGTTTGAATTACAGGGCGGTCTCAGAGCTCATGAACTCGGCTCCTCCTGGATGAAACTGAGACAAGCACTCCCACCGCTAATGGACCTTCTGTCCATCAGACCAGATTAGAGCTCGTCTTAAGTAAATCCCCCCCCCCTCCTGCCCTCCCTGTTTTTTTAATAATGTGGGCATTAGGTCCTCAGCACCAACTGTTTATCTCCACATGTATCTTCTATTTGCAATGTAGACGTAGCCTTAGGCTATGGAAATGGCTTCGGTTGCTACCCCCTAGCTCCCTATCTGCATCTTTGGAAGATCTGTAGCTTTCCCTCATTCTGAGGATTGATAGTAAGTGCCTGTTAAGTTTTTTTCAGAAGAAAACAGCTGTTTAAATAGCAATTATTATCGGTAAGTGTGCACGGTAAAAACTATTGCCGTCTTCCTCCTGAATAAGCAATGCACAAAATTCCCCTGAGAGGCAGAGTCATTAAGGAGCTATCTAGATACATATGCTTTCGCGAGCCTTTCCTCTAACTCAGAGGTGGGAATGCAAATCTGAAACCCGGGGACATCCTGTGGCTTTGTAACACTCTCCGGGAGAGATGTGCTCATTGAGGTGAATAGATCTCAGTCGTTCATATTCCTTCTTTACTCACGTAACATTTATAATATGGATAATGTTTCCCCTTTAATAAGTAATTAATAATAGCTCAGTATGAGTTACAGATAGAACTTAAAATTATACCTCATTGTACTTAGCTGTTTCAGACGAGGCTTTGCAAGGGGCAGAGCAAAGCTGCTCCGCTGCAGGGGGAGGCCAGGGGATAGTGTGCCGCAGGCAGCTGTGAACACCAGATTTCCTTCACTGTGCACGCAGGGATAACAGAGCAGGTGGGGACTCAGACCTGCCTGGTCTCCTGCCCTGATCTGCCCAGATGCTCTGGTTTGCTCTGTGAGCAGAGCTTCCTCGAGGTGCCGCCTCCCATCACTTCGTCCTCTTGCTGGGGTCCTGTGTTTTGGGTTGGGAGCCCGAAGAAGCTGCTCTGGTGACGCGGGGAGACCATGGCTGAGGAACGCTTGTGCCATGGGCTTCTTCCTCCTACTTGACAGGAGTCTGGCTCCCTATTGGTCTTGACATGTAGGGATACATGGTTTGCAAGCTCATAATGTGTAATAGGGTGATTGCTAAAGAACTTAACATTTTTCATGGAAGAGGATACACTCAGCTTTCCTGCTGTCGTATCACAAAGAACACCTCTCCTGTGCCGTGGAAAGGATCCCCTACTGCAGTGTGGTGAGAAAGGTCTCCCAAGGCTCCCTGGGCTGCCCTGTTGGCTTCAGGTCTGGCTCAGGGAAATCCTTAAGTCTGTGCTTAAAATAAAGGACTCGGGTGCCACCCTGTTTCTCTCTCAAGGGTCTGCACTACCATCCTTCATCTCACTGAAGGTGTGCATTTTTACATCAATACCAACAACAACCTAGTAAATTTTATGCAGTCCTTGAGTTTTTCTTTGTTGGGATGTGAACTCCGCTTCAGGTAGTGTTTTCTGTATTATGGTTTTTCTTCTTCTTTTTTTTTTTATTTGTCTCTAAATATTTTTTTTTTATGTCTGTCTGATCGGCACATTTTGGAGGAAGATCATGGCGGCTTCATGGAATCAAAGCCTGTGAAAAGATTTCTTAGCAAGTCTTTTTCAGATATAACAATTTTAATAAGCACTTTTCACAGACTTTTGAGACTCCTGCTTGCTTCAATAGCTATAGCACAAAGACTTGAAGAAGATGTATCTGAATAGCTGCGGTCATAAAAATAGTTTTTTAAACTATAGAACAAGAGCTTTCTTAAATTACAGTGTGATGTCAGGAGTGAAAATGGTTGGTGCAGGTGGGAGAGACAGTGAGAGAGGAGAGAGAATGGAAAAAGAAAGTACCAGCAATAAAACCAAGCAAATTCATTTAAGAACTGCTGCTCAGTCCTTGCAGTAGGTTTTTCAGTTCATCTCTAGGACTGTCAATAGTGTACCTGTAAGAATGATCTACAAAAAAGAAAAAATCCCACCTTGTTCTCAAGACAAAAGGGAATGACTTGGCCAGCTTCATTGCAAGGCCAGTATAAGTTGGGCAGTAACTATAAGGAAAGTAAACAGAAAAAAATGTGGACAAGACTGAGCAATTGGCTCGGGTCAGGAAGGAGTGAGGAGGAGCTTAGGACGGGACTGGTGTGGTGCTGTTTCTTGGGAAAAGGGCTTTTGGGTTCATCAGTATGCCGTGTTATTAAGACACACAACGGGGAAGGCTTCTGACATGACTGAATGTAGCAGTTTGACATATAGCTCTGGCCTTTGTCTTAGCAGAAATACAGGAACATTTTCTATTCTGAAGCCAGCTCTTAGAGACAAATGAAATCAGTCTTTCTTTCCATCTGCTTGAGCAGGAGTTAGAGTGGACCCTAAATATTTTAAATAGCTTTGTGTTGAATTTCAGCATGAGGTTGGTCAAAATTAAAACATTTAACTTGGAAACAGAAAAGAAAGCACGGGTGTGGGCATAAATGACAGCTGGGGAAAAAAATACCAGACAACAAGTTGTTATTATTCTCAGCTTCCCTTTCAGTTTTCATTACACATCACTTGATACCTAGAAGGGATCAGTTTGCTGTTGGGACCTGTAGGCACCACCTCAGAACAAAGAACAATAATAATTATGAAATGCAGAAACCCTCTAGCACATGATTGCAAGATCTTGCTGTAACGCCACGTTTATTTTTTCTGTAAGTGGCTTGGATGATGGCACTGCTGTCAAACGCAGAGTCTCAAGGTCTGTAGACTATGGTAAATAGAGAAGGATGATGCAGACAATAGTAGACGCTTAGATAATCTACATTTTACCAACTTAGGTAAAAAGGCATTCAAGGAAGACATTTCAGACAAAAAACCCAACCCAGCCTGATGTGACTGAATACATCATTCAGAGAACTAAACTCAATATTTTAAAAGATGAGATGTTTTCTAGACTAAAGAGGCACTGATTAGCCTGCCATACAGGGAAATTACCAGACCCAGTCTGAGTTAGTAAGGATAGCTCACATTGTTCCCCCAAAATAATAGAAGCATATTTGGAAAGTGTAAAGAATCTGTTGATTTAAGAAAATTGAATGTTTTGCTCAATTCCAATTTCAGTTGCTCCAATTCAAATGCAAAAAGCAACTTAAGTCAATATATGCATATGAAAAAAGAAGCAAGTAGTTCAGAATAATTATGCTGGAAAAACTCGGATTTGGCTTGATTATAGATCTTCAAATGTCTAAAACAGAGTAGTTCCTGCTGTACATTGAATGTGTAGAAAACATTGAGAGGGGCTTAATGTGATGTGCATTTTTCAGATTAAATTGAAAAGATGCGAAAATAATGAAAGAATTTTACTGTACTAGGGCGGATTTTTCTAAAAATTGGCATTGTGTGTTTTCTTCTTTTTAAAATCTATGTTTTAAGTTTGGGGGTGCTTTGTCAGACTGTGTGTGTGCATACAAATGACAGGGAGAAGGAACCAGTGCCTAGAATTGGCAAACAATTTAGGTTTCTTAAAACTATCCGTGCTGGTGGTGATGGTAGTAGTTCTCTTTCTGTGTACTCTTTCTAACATGATTCATTTGTTTGTGATTAAAAATTTAAAAAGCCACTTCAGGCATCCTGCAAGGATTTTCTGCAGAATCCCTGTATTTGTGTCAGTGAGTCCATATGCAATTTTAGCTCAAAAAATACCTTTGTAAATCTGGTTTCTGGCACCTAGGATGTTAATAAAAGATGAGGTCATGGCTAAAATTTGCCTCTTCTATGACAGCTGCTGTAAATGGGAGACTAGCTTGTACTTTCACAGCAGAATTTGGCCTTTAATTGGTGTTGGCTCATCCTGTGTGATCATGAAACATTATAGTAACACACAGGGTTTTTATTGTAATTCCTTTGCAATGGGCACGCTTGCTTTTATTGCTTCCCTCTAGACTGCTGTTTACCATCTCTGCCCAAACAAGAATACCATTTATTCTATAATGATAACTCTTTCTCTAGCCTGATCAGTGGACACATCAAGATTTGCTAGTTCACATTTATCTCAGCTAAACATTATTAGGTGGAAACAACTGTAGCCTCTCTATCCATATTTTTCGTTGGCTTTCTCTCCATAGGGCAATCTGAGATTTTGTCTATGTATTATAAAGGTTTTAGTTAAATTTTTTCCTTCTAGCACTCCTAATCCAAATCTGTCCCTTCTCAGCCAAATCAACCATTTATGTTCATGACCTTGCTCTTATCTTTTGAAGGATGCGGAGATCTGAAGAGGTGACTTTAGTCAGCTGCTTTTTGCCTACAGGTTCTTTGTGGGACTCCACAGACGGGTTTTTTGGTATGTATGTCAGACTAGAGAGAGGATTAAAAAGGGGGTGGTGTATTTGCAGCATGAAGGAGGAGTAATTGGTCTTTTAGGGTGGCTGAAGCCAAGGCTGGGAAGTCACGGGGTACAAGCAGATAGTTTGATAGAAACTTCTGTCTGCTTCTCATCTGTGGTTATGTGGGCTATCTTGTACTTAATTTCACATCTGTTTCTGTTTTTGCAGTCTAAGGTAAAAAGGCTGTTCTAGAGTGAAAGTGTTTAAGAAAGAATTCCTCCCATTTTTTATTTTATTTTGTTCATTGTACAATGGCTGTGCGTGTTAATTCAGGATGAAGACTGTGCTAGCATGACTATGCTGAATTTTCTCAAGGGTAAACTGCAGCATACACCTGAAGCCACACTAAAAATCAACTTGGAAATCAAAGTCGGGACAAGGCAATTTGCTTTATGAGCAGGGTGATTCACCAGGAGCAAATGAAAGATCCAGGGGAATCAGTCTGATGTCAGCAGAAGATTAGTAACACATGAGGATTTATCATAAAAATCTGGTTCTGACTAAATGTTTTTGTTGTAAACAACTGCTGTTGAAATGATACACAAGAAGAAATGCCCTACTTCATTACAATGTTTGGAGTCTTTCTCTTTTCACAGTATAAATGCACCAATTTTCTCTAGCTTTCATAGCTCTGGCAGATAAAGTGTGGAGGGCAGCTTGAAGGGTCATCTAGTTTGACCTTTATTACCACATGAATGCATGAAACAGTATTAAATAGAAAACAGAAACATCATATCAAGTGCTCAGTTTGTATTTACAGGTCGGACTGTAATTTGTGAAGATACTGGATGACAGGTCTTTGTTTCCCTTACTGTTAAATAGAAGTGGGAATTCTAGAAGTAATAAAGCCAAAAAAATCCTCTCTTTCATTGTTTTGATTTCTTTACTTTTTTTCTTAGCTGTATTTAACAGTTTATCTCTCTCCTGGAATAAAAATTTGTAAATTCTAGATGTGCCATTTGGCTTTCACTACATTTTATTCAGTGACAGAATGTGACAATGCTCATTTGTTTTTACCCATTGACATGATAAATATGAAGCTATGAAGTAGAAATCTTTTTCCAGAGATGCTGTTGAATTAAAACCCTATTCTAATTTTCCTTAAAACAGAAAGCTTAATTGGAAGCAAGTTGAACACTGTGACAATGTGCAGCAAATATGCATATTTTTTTCCATTCATATCTCGTATACTGGGCTTCTCAAATCAACCTGTTGGGTTGTGTACGTGTTCTTTATACTGAGATTTGACTGGTGTGAGTAGGTTCTCTAGTGAGGACATTCGCATACACAAATTCCAGTTATTTTGTTAAATGCACTGGTAAGCTTTTTCCTTTTTCTAATAACCCTAAAAGGTGGCTGTACAACAGTAGAAAAGACGCTCCTCTCAGGCAAAGCACATTGGTCTGCAAGTCATGCATAATCCAGAGGTGCTGAACAGAAGATTCCTGCTGTAGACACCAGGAACTCATTTTCCATGGGGTATTAGGAGGCATTAGCCTGTTCAATTTGAATTCCATTCACTGCAAATAATTTACCTTTCAGCACTTCGTAATTGTACATTAACAAAAATGAAAGGGTGGCCTATAAATAATCTTTACCAGAAGCTACAAGCAGATTGGCCAAATACTATTTTGCAGAGGCAATAGATGTGGGTGAGTTCCTGTGCCAAACCAGGTTCAACCGCTTTTAACCTGTATTCTGCTGCAATTTAATATCAGCGTTCCCTTGTTCCATCACAGTTGCTATATTCTTCACCCCTAATTTTCTTCCTTGTTTTGCAGGCTGCAGGGCTCAGGTTGGTGAGCTGTGAAGCCTCCTGCTGTTGCTGTTTCCAGCACAAGGCAGGGGAGGGTTCTGCGTCGAAGCGGGGAGGTGGATGGGTGTGTGCATCCCAGTCCACAGAGGACTAAAGGGGACACAGCAGAACTGGGAGAAGGAGGGGAGTCAACTGGGGCTTCTGGGAGGTCTCTTCTGGGACCACCAGTGTTTTGAAATTATTATGGTACCATGTCCTTGTCACGTACTGTAATTTCTCAAGTGGGTGCATTTTATCATAGCTGTTGCTAGGTGGAAAATATTTGGGATTTTTTTTCTTCCCAACATCCAATTTTCCTCATAGAGCCACATAGTTCATATCAGACCTTTCTGTTTTGTGTAAAAAAAAAAGTCTTTCACTTTGTTAGAGCCTCTCCTGCTCATTGAGCTTTCCGGCAGGGTGGCATGGGCAAGGCTGTGTTTTGGTGGGTTTGCTTTGTGTTGTGGCAGGAGGGGAGGCAGCCCGGGGGGGTGGCAGTGGGGGGCACTGGGGCTGGAGGGAGGGGGCTGGACCACTGGTGGCAGCCAGTGCTCTGGTGAACGTTGTCCCTTCTGGGACTTCACCCTCAGCGAGCCCTCCGTCCTCTCAAGACTGCTCAGATGAAAAATGCTTTAGTGGGAACATGACCTTTTCTTCCCTGGTCACCAGGAGTCTGGGAAAAAAATAAACTTTTATCAAAACTGTTATTTTCTTGAGGAAAGGTCACTATTGTTTAAAAAAGGGGATTTTTTTGTTTGTTTTTATTGGCTGGTTTTATTGTTCAGTTATTTCAGGAGGGGACTACAAAGAACCCAGCTGTTCCAAGGCACGAGTCAAGGTGCTATAAATCAAAGGCATATGGGGGGTGGGCTGGGGACTCCACGGGAGTCATATGCTTTGACAAATGAACAGATTTGTTGGTTTTCCTTAAACCCATTGCTAGCCAGTTTGGATCTTCCACCTTGTCTTCAACAAAGTGGCAGCGAATGCACCCCAGAGTATTTTTTGATACTAAAAAAAAAGCCCAGCAGGGGTTCTTTTCATCTCCTTGGCTTTGGAGGCAGGATGCCTTAGCGAGGGTCCTGTGTGAGTGCGTCCCACCATACTTCTTTTTTGACCTGGTTAAGATGGTTTCTCCTGTTGAAGAATGGGAGAAACTGTCAGACTGTTTTCTGTTGGTTGCCTGCTGAAAGTCTCAATGTTGAAGGCTACTGTTAATGAGTAAAATAAGCAGAGTCACTGAGAAGCCACCAGACTTCCAGTATTTGCATGTTTTCTCTTTCTCTGTTTTGTCTCTGTCAAGGTAGAAGGGCCCCAAAAAATCACAAAACTCAAAACATGGGCTTTTTTCGGACTAATTTTTAATTAGTTAGCATTTAGAGCCTAAATTGCTGTTTTTCTTGAAATGCCTCATAAATGCCAAGTTTTAAAAAGAGTATGTGGTAAACATTTGAGGGTGATACTGTGTGTTAAGCAACACGATAAAACATAATGCAGCTTAACTATGGCATGGCAACAGGTCTTCCAAAATTAACTGTCACCAACTTATTTCAAACTAGGCTGGAACATGAACATTTCTTAACCAAAGCCCAGAGAAGAGAACAACCCTTATATGAATTACAAATATGCAAGAAAAATACAGGATGATAGTGGGCCTTTAAAATATTTTTTTATTTTTTCAGAATTTTTTCTTCTCTCAAGTTGTCTGTTAACAACTGTGTGGTTGCTTAGACAAGCATTTAGTCTCAGCAGAGGGATCGTCACCAACATGAATGCCAGTTCAGAAGAAGTACCAAATTGCTGCAGAGCACTGTCGTTATTCAAACATTTGTAAAAACGTCCTGGTTTTATGAGTGAATATAGTCAATCCTGTAGATGAAGAATGAATTGGAGACTGACTAAGCAAATTCAAAATCAGATGGATCTTTTCGGTGCAGAAAAGATCCATCTTATATTGCCCAGAGCTCTTAGATAAACTCTTCTATGCTTATGGACTAATGCCATGTAGTAGTAGGGCTGCAATAATAACAGCGCTTCCACGGGGATAAGTAGCCCAGGCAGCCCAAAGCATTTAATGGCATCAGTGTTTCCTATAAATTAAGTGTGCAGCATTACATTTTATTGACAGGAAATAGCTAATTTGGCTCAAGGCATCTGGCTTTTGTTTTTATTAACCTGTAGGATGCCTAAACAAAGAAGCATATATATAACACTATGTCAAAAAGATAATTATTTCCAGAAAGGCATCACTTGCATATGAAACATTCTAGTGTTTCATATAACAAGCAGTGGAATAATTGTACCTAATCAGAATGTAACAATCTCAGGAGGGAATAAAAGCAAATAATTTTTCATTGTCTTCTTGAGAAAAAACATTTTTGTATATCTATAAAAATTCATAATTATATATATATATGCATAGCGTCCTTTTAGTGATTTAGATGCATTTAATAATAGCATTTCATATTCTGTCAACTTCTGTCTAAGCAGTTAACAGGCATTAGTTGAGATCCATGGGCTCACACCTTTCACTTTGATGAGAGATGGTGGAGTGGAAATGGAAGAAAGGCAAAGGGCCTGACGGCTGGAGCCACAGGTGGCCCTCAGTGAACAGCGTGCTGAGAGTCTGCCTGCGATGCCTTCCCGGTGCCACCTGCTCTGTCAGCTTTACTGCGGGATTCGCAGCTTTTGGTGTTGCCCTTGAGGCTTCCCTATCCAGAGTCACATTACTATATTGCGTTGTTAAGAGACTTTCATAGTCCAAGAGACCAGCTTGGATGGGGGACTCCAAAGATCAGAAATTAGAGCATAAGAGAAGATGAATACTTTCCTTTTTGAAAATCCCGTAATTCTGAAGGACAATCTTATGTGTCCTGGTGTGTGGTTTCTGTGAGTGCAGGGCTGTCTGGGCGGTTTCCCTGAGTGGAACAGGGAGTCACGGATCTCAGGAGAGCACCGGCAGCTGGAGATGCCTGCCCTCGACCCTCCGCCGCTGTCGGGGCTGGGAGAGGCTGCCTGCACCGAAACCTCATGCACCCAGCCAGGGTAAGTGGGACACCCTCCTGCCACCACAGCTCGTCTTGGGCTTTGCTACCATGCTTGCAGCAAAGTCTCCATGCCGTCATCAGAAAGGTGGCAGAGTCAGGGCTGGCCAGCCTTAAGGGATGCATATTTGTTGCATGCAATAAGCGCAGACAAGGTGTCATTATTTCTATTAATAGTTGGCATTAGGAGCCACTACATTAATCATTCAGGGGAATATGCACTGCAAGTCTGCCCTGAATTTGGGAGCAGGCTCCAGACCCCACATCTGTTTTCCTTTTGAGATTGCCAGCCCAAGCCTGAGGGCCTTTGCTGGGTAGGTGAAGCCTTCCAGCCCCTGCTGGACCAGCCCTGCCAGTGACACACAGGGAATTTTAAATCTTCCTTGAACACCATCCCTGCAGTGCTGGAGCACTAAACACCAGCCGTGAGCAGACCTGGGGTACGGGCACTCGCTTTCGAAAGAGCTCCAAGCCCTATGAGCCGTTTCAGCGATAGTCGCAGCATTCCAGCTGAATGAGAGGAAGCTCTCTTTTGAGACAGCAGCTCCTTCAACTTCTTACATGTTATTTTGCAGACAGACATCTGCCCAGCTCAAACCGCTTTCCAAAGCTTCCCTTGTGCTGCTGGAGGCAACCTGAAGCTGCAGGCACACAGGGTCCAGCCGGAGCACCGGCTTGTCTTAAGCTGGGTGGGTGCTGACTAGTTTGGCCCTCAGAGCATCAGGGCAGGCTGGGAGACTTGCCAGGCCGGCTCCTGGTCCCACGCCTCCTGCGTGGGCCTAAATGGCAACCTAGATGTGCCGAGGAAAGCTGGGTCTGTCTGTGTTTGAAAGGTGATGCTGCAACCTGGTTGGCATAGGACTGTGAGCCGTAATCGGGTAGTGTGGGTACCTGGCACTTTGTACCCGGCTGCAGTAACAAAGTCACTCGGAAACGATATAGAATCCTTTCTTCATTTGATGGATTTGACAGGTTTGACAAAACTCCTTCTAAAAATTCACAGAGCACGCCCACACAGACCTCCTCCCCTTCCCAAGGCTACCTGTGATCTCCGCACCACCCATGGTACCAATAACTATGACAGATGATACCACGTAGCCTACTGTTGCCTGATACTTTTATCCACACCTAAATCTGTAGTTGGGCTAACAGATTATAAATTGATTAAATAAATAAATAAAAATAATGTATAATTTAATATTATATTATTACATTATTCATTAATTATAAATAAATATATAACTATAATCTTGATTATATAAATAAATACTATACAGTTGGGCTAGCATTACCAAAATAATATTTCTTAGTCAGTCATAACTGCTTTTAGGTATGGATAGCAGGTAAGCTGTTTGCAGAACAGCTGCTGCTTGTGTTGAGCAAAGCTCTCTGTGAGTCCCTCCACAGCACAGGCGAGCGCAATCACCTGATTCAGTTGGGATTATGTCTGTGTGATTTAGTATCGTGGAGAGAGATGAGAAGATTTTGGAGAGGGTGCTGCTTGTTACTGGAAAGGATAAATTGGAAGTGCTGCTAAAAAGCCTTGGGTTTTACTGTCAGACACAGAGAAAGGACACTATGGAGAGAATTTGCCCCTCAATCTCTGACTAGCAGAGGATTGGCCACCTGATGGAGAAAATTACACTAAATAGCATGGTCATTTAGTTACTGCTTTGTCAACTGAGGTTATCTGCTTAACCAGAGCCCACGTGCGTATTCTTTCTGTTTGCAAAAGCTTTCCTTAAATAATGCAGCCTGGTAATTAAGCCTCACTCTAGGATAGAGCGATAACCATATAATTGTCTATGTTTTATAACTTTGCCAAAATTTAAAAGTTTGTATTTAAAACTTTCACTGTCAAAGTGTGTGCACAATTCCTATTCTCTGAGACAACTTAGCTGTTGTCTAGAAAGAGATGACTGCCTTGCGCGAGTGAAAAATCTCCAAACATTTTAGCACAGGCAGAGCTCTAGAGCAGGTCTGGAAAGCTGGGTGATGAGTTGGGATGGTGTCAGGGCTTGTCCCTTACTCTCCCTGCAAAAATACCCCTGAAAGGTTTCAGTTTCTGCTGTCTTACTTCATTCTGCATGCAGGGACTGTGTGTCCATGGCAGAGGGGGATGTGGGAGCTGATGAGGGTTGGGTGAGGATGAGGAGGCAGGAGCAGGAGGCAGGACTGAGCCCTGTGGGCTGGGGAGGGGGCTCAGGCGGGACAGAGCTGGAGGCATCAAGAGTCACAAGTTGCCAGGAGGTCTGAACCTGGCCCGAGGAACAGAAGAGGTCAGGGTAAGGGGTGTAAGGGTAAAAATTCACTTACTGCCATTGCAGAGTGTAGTCCCTTTTGCTAAGGAACCAGAGTTGCCATCTCCTGTTGGCATCTTTATGGTGACTGAGCAGAGGATTATTCCTGCCTCATTGGGCATTAGGGGCTGCGAGCATGCAACCTGGGAACTTCCTAGCCCCTTCCTCACTTGTTGTAAGGGGTTGCTTACAGCATCAGAGGGAGATATGGGACAAAAAAACCCAAATCAGTTTTCAAGTTGCCTGTGCAAACCTGACTTTATTCCTCCAAATGGTAACAAGTGCAGTCTTGGGTTACTTGCTCACACACAGCATTTTCCACAGATTTGCGAATGGGTCAGGTTACGTGGGCTGAGGGTTGTATCACAACTATGGGGAGAAAGAGGCTGTCACCTCCAGGACCTCTGCATTATATGCTGCAGCAACTGGGAAAGTGTGCAGTGAATAAGATGAAGCAAGGGGAAGTCTCCTGGGATGGGCTGTTAGATACTGCCCTGGAGAACTTGATTTTCTTCCTGACGCGGCTTGAATTCCACGGGGATTTAAATCACATCACTTCACTGACATTTTTCACAGGTGATGCCTGTGTGTTCTTCAATTTCTGGATTTCTTATCTGAGCCCTTCAGTCTGACTTGTTGAAATGAAATGAAGAACATGCGGAGTTTCCAATGGAGACGAGGAGAGCTTTGCTTTGCTCTGGAGAAATACAGTGCAATAAAATGCCAGGTTCCCTAAAAAAGTCAAACTGCAAATGTTTCAGATGACTTAGCCCTGTTGATGCTAATACCTCTGTGCCTCAAGCGTCTGGCTGTAAAATGGATGTAAGGAAGTCTCCTCATCTCACAGGACATTCGGGAGAACACAGTCATCATTTTTGGGAAAGTGCTCATATGCTGAGGAGTATGTCGGGAGATGGATAACTCTGTCTCTACAATAGAATTTGAGTAACATGTAATAGGGGAGGCATTGGTGGAGTACCGAATAAAGATGGAAACAATAGAGGGAATTAACTCGAACAGCATTGGATGGTCTTTTGCTACTCCCCCAGTGAGGAATATCAGCTGAGCAGTTATGGCCCATCTATTCTGTGTGCAGAGAGGAAGGCCAGGAGTGTTGAGGAGAGGTCAGTGTATGACCAGGTGGTTAAAGGGTGCTGCAACACAGGTGATGGAGCTAAGCTCGGTTTGCAAAGGCAGCCTTACCTGGGGAGCCCTGTGCTTGGCACCACCAGCTGCTCCATGGGCTATGAGCGTGACGCACAATGCAGCGCCGAGATAAAAGGCACCGAAAAAAAGTGCAAGGAGGGTGACCGACAAAACGCCGTGCAGCGGTGCCAAGCAGTGCCAAGGGTCCTTGCCCTTGGGTGCTCTCTGTGCTGAAACGCCTTTGCCCAAAGTTGTTCGTGCACCTTAGAGATAGCAGCCACAGAGAGCTCAGGGTACCACCGGTAGGTACGCACATATGCGGCAGAGCTGAGTTGGAGAATTAATTTGCAATTCAAATGCAGCTACTGAGGTAGATAAATTTAATTATTTAGAGACATTCAAGCCAGATTTCTGAGTGCCACACTCATGTGTATTTGTCAAAAACGATCATTTGCTTCATTTACTCTGCAATGATTTTCATATTTTGAATTGTCACCTCAGCTCTTAAAGTTGTGATGTATGGCTGGCACCAAAATATCTGAGGAACTCCAGACAAAGAGTAAATGCTTGGGAACGTGGAGCTGTTCCTGCTCCAGTATGACAACAAGCAGGCTTTATTGCTTAGTGCTCGCCTTCAGAGCCAATACACACCACCATCTGGCAGGTGTACACGAGGAGAAAGCAGCACATCAAAAAGTCAGATTACCATCGTGCCTGTGTGCGTAACCATGTGGAGGAGGCCAGGAACAGAAGCTGAACGTTTCAAAGAACGAAGCCTCAGCAGATGAATTCCCCATGAGGTAATGGGAAAATCTTGCTCACCTTATCCACCTCGGTAATTTCACTGAGGTGAACTTGCATGAGAAAGGCAGGCAGGACTCGTGTAGGTCTGGTGAAAGATACAGGAGGAACATGCTTGAGACAGAAATTACAATGCTTTGGTAGGGCAGGAATGGAGAGAAATTGGGGGTAGATGTGCAGCAGATTTTCTGAGAGCACAGAACTAATTTTACTCTTTTCAGATGCAACATTATGAACAGTACATAATTTTCAGCCCAAGCAGATCTGGCACTAGCGTATTTTAGAGGTTTGTCATGTGGAGTGGCACACTGCAGCTCCAGGCCCTCCGTTGCTCATGATTAATGCATCCTGAATGCATCCTGCTCTCTGTGTACGTGATTCTATAGGCTGCGCAGGTACATAACAGGCACATAAGAAAAAAAAAAGGTTTTTCTCACAACCCTGATGACTGAAAAATCCAGAGAATTTTGCTTATTCATTTCACCTGACCTCATAGCTTTGGTGAACTCTATCCCTCCCTAAATAAGAAACCTGCTTGTTCTGCTTTTTGATGGATGATTCTGCTTTACTACCCGGCATTTTACAACTAATGCAGTATTTCTGGAAAGGCTTATATTGTGCAAATCAAAGATATGATTTTGGATCATAACCAAAAATATTACGGGTCAGTGTCCTTAAAAATAATCTTTATTCAGTATTTTTATTCTATCAAATTTGTTTTCTTGCCCTACCTGCTGTACATCATTGTGACACATTCTTTTGCTAAAAGACTTCTAGAGGGAAATATTGTTTTCCTTCCTTTAGTATTATGTGCTTGGAGACCTTGATTTTTAAAAGGGAGACAAATCCTCCTCTGGTTTTAGGGCCTAGATATAGATGTTTGATTCTATAGGCCATTCAGGAATGTATCTAAATTTGTTCCTTTGCTTAGCTGTGGTCAGAATTCAAAGCACATAGCACACGAGACTGTAAGTCACTCCTCTGGCTAATTAACGTGAATGTATATTATCTGTCTTCCCATCACAAACGAGACATATAGAAAAGCCTGATGGCTCCCTACGGGTTGTCGTGGCTCTGGTACTTAGACTAATGTTAAAATGAACAATCATTAGGCTTTTGCACTGACAAGATGGTCTCGAAGACCTAAGCCCATTACATTTTAGGGTCCCCTTTCAAATGTTAGTGTTTCTCACTCATGCTGATGCACGGGGTGTAATGTGCTGATCTCCTCACGTGCCAGCGGACAGGCAGGGCGATCGGGCAGCCTGCCAGTTGCGGTGCCCACAACGCCCCTGCCCGTCCTGTTCTCAGCATGGAGCGCCTGAGCTGATTTGGTGGAAACCATATGAAGTAGGGCTCCCCTCTGGCAGCTGCACCATTGGGATGGGGCAGGGCAAGGGCAGCCTGGCAGACCAGCCCCCTCCAGTGGAGGGCATGGATTGAAGTCCCTGAGGGAGCAGGGCTGGGGGGCTGGTGCCAGGCTGTGGCCCTGTTATAGACCAGAGCCCCACCAGAGAGAGAAAATAAGCTGGGAGATGGTGTTCCTGCATCTGCGAGGCCAATTGCAAGGTGGGAAACAGGCATCCCCGCAAACTCCAGAAACCCTCTGCCCACCTGCCAGCCCCTCCAGATCAGCACAGACCTCATTGGCTCCCTGCCCATAGCCCCCGTGACCCTGTGTCCCGCTGTGCTTACCCACAGCGCTCTACCACCACCACCACCTGAATTTCACCACTGTCTGAGAGCAGACCTGCTAGCTCATTGGCTCTTAGGACAGTGACGCTTTTGTCTAAACTGCCAAGAAATCTTTGAACTGGTGCCACTGGTGAAGCATTTCTCTAACTCTCATGTGACACTATTGCTACCTCGTCTGGCCCCAGTTTGCAGATTGTCTTATCATCAGTTTGGATGGATGGAAATGTCAACAGTCCAAGAAATGTGGTCTCAATGTGACGATTTGACTGTTTTGAATACCCACTTTACATGGTATGCTGTAAGTCTGGAGAGGATGAAATGATTAAGTAAGTTTTGGCTGCTCTTAAATTTTGCAAAATGGGTGGGGGAGGCTAGGCAGGTCTGGGCAGCAGTTAAAAGGAACAACAAAAGAAGAACTATTGACGGGTAGTGGAAAGGTGTTGGTTTGCTCATTTATTTGACTTTCCTGTACCACTTCCTGGCTAGTTTGCATTAGGCCCAGTGTGGATTCATGAAATTTGAATGAGTTTACAATATTTTTCAGATAAAAGCTGTCCTTGCGCAGAGAAAAAAAAAGGTAAGATGTAGTATTCAATTATGCAAGAATAGGGAGAAAGTACAGAGCAGCTGACTCAAGGCAAATAGACTAAGTGTTGGAGAATGTTGTGGTGCTGCCGATCTATCTTTTAATGATTATTTATTAAGAACAGACAATATGTGAGCTCTCCCTTTCTGGCTTCTCTTCAGCTAGATGCCATCAATAGAGGAACTGTGGTTTTGGGACAGACGTATATTAGGAGCGTGTTAGAGGCTACAAAGAGATGGAAGAACAGTGCAGGTATGGAAAGAGTACTGTTTTCTTTTTCTGCCATGAAAACAACAGATCTGAATGCTACTGTTCCTATTGATTGTCATTGGCTGCATTGAGAAATACATGCAGTCAGAGATGTGGAGTTTGATTTTATGTGGCTAAACGTTTAAGCAAAGCTGTCACTGGCTTTTCAAGGCAAAAATTCAATTACTGGGATTTTGACATCACTTTCTGTTTTCTCAGAGTTATTTTAAGGTCTGGTATCATCCCTGCATTTCCCCAATAACCTTTTTTTTCTTCGCCTTTTTTTTTCCTTTCTACAGATGGCATCAGTAAGGTATATTTTGCCTCCTTTTTCTGCTTTCTTTTCCCCATTCCACTTATTCCTTTCCTCATCTGTTAGTCTCCTTTCTCTCCTTGCATACTTTCTGTTCTTTCATTTGCCCCCTATTATCTCTGCTGTGCAAGCTCTCCCACTTTTACATTAATAGGTCAGCAACAAATAGTCCGCAGTTTTAGATAGCCTATCTTTTGCAGTAAAGAAAACAAGCCTTTTCATTTGTGACTAAAAATGTTCTTGATAACTTTGAATTACTTTTTCTAGCAGTTTGAAATGGTGAAAAAGGAAGTCTGAGGTAGGCTTGTGAGGAAGACAATTCTGCAAAGGCAAATGCTGTGTATATGACACTCTATTCTGAAAAAGTTAAAGACATGCTTAAAGAAGGCATTTGATGGAGCTGGACAAACTAAACATCTAATACAGTGGGTCTTGCTATCAAGCGTTGCTTGCAACACAAATATTTCAGTGTTCAGTTACTGAACTGCGTATTTGTCTCCACTATAGTCGCAGGGAAATTTTTAGAACTACCTCCATGTAATGCAATCATTAAGACATCTGAGTACATCTGGAAAAACAACTGTAGTCCCGTTTAAGCCTTCCTTCATCTTCAAAATTTGCTTTCTGAAGTACCTTGCCTGTTCTCTGCCATCGTTTGGCATCCTCAGTGTGTTACATGACACAAACAATGCTGTGTTCGCTGGTCTGTCTGGCACGCCTAAATTTCGTGACAGAGGTGAACTGAAACTTCTCCACACAAGCATTTAATTCTTTGTTCCAAGGAGCAGAAGGAAAGTTCCTCCTGTTGGTCCATGTACTGTATCCTACCATCCTCTTTGACCTGAAATGGGGGAGACTTCTGGTACGGTGGTAGTTTCCTTCAGGTAGAGACTATTAAAATGAGATTTGAGACTAAGGGCATAAACCTGTTCCTACCACTTGTGTGCAAACCAAGTGTAAGTATATACCTAATGCCTGGTTGGACTCAATGATCTTAAAGGTCTTTTCCAACCTAGATGATTCTATGATTCTATGATAAGGGTGAATGAGAACAGCTCAACCAAAACTATGGAAGATATGGGGGACTTAAGTGGCAGAAACAGGGTACCTGGAGGAGCGCTTCTTCTGTTTCCATGGTTAATCTTGCTTCTCTTCAGCCAGGTTATTTGGAAAGTGGGAGCCCAAGAGGGTACCTGGTTTGACACTGGCAATAATTCCCACTGGCCAACTTAATCCAGATGCCCGCATCTGATTCAGATGCTCAAGTTAGAAGGTTAGTCCCCTCCACTGCATCAGTGGAGTGAGAGATCCTGCAGACCCTGTTGAAAGCAGGACCTTAATTCAGCTTGAAGGAGTCTTTGCATTGAGGATAAAAGGAATCCAGTGGGACATGTGCCTCAGGTAAGTGGCATGAATACGCAATTGTGGAGCAAAGCAACAGCAGCAAAAAAGCACTCACCTAAAGCTGTGCTAACATAATTTTGAATAATGAATATGTGAGAGGAAACCAATTTGCTTTTAGATATCCCACAAACAGAAAAAAATCATGAGATAAATTATTTATTGTGAGTTATTTGCACAGGTTGATAGGAACTCATTAAACACTGAAAGACTGAGTTGCAAGAAAGAAATGGAGAGTGTCTTCAGTCTGGTATTTCTCTTCTTCTAAACTTCCAATAATTGTCTATCCAGCAAATAAATTTGTCTCTTCTGCTGTTATTCTGTACTTCCGGGACTGTCCTTACTGAATGTTTTATGGGAGAGTTTTTCTGTGAGCCAAAGAGCTTGAATTTCACAGCTACATATTAAAGTGCGTCAGAAAACAGTAGAAGACATCACATTTTCTCTGCTTACTTGTGGCTGAATTGCTACAAATTTTTAAATTGCCATACTTAAAAGTATTAGCTACAGATACATAAATCTCCCGTTTTTTTTAAACACATCCCAGCCTCTACAGGCCAAGAATCCAGCTTTTACATTAAGTAATATGACAAGCAATTCTAGGTGCCTCTGTTTCTGAATACCCAATCTGAGCCAATTTAAAGGGACATAGCTTGGGGCAATCTAAATTGCTGTACCACATTGAGCTGGAAAATACCGGATTCTTGTAGAAAAAGGGCTGAATCAGTATCTAGGTTGTTTCAAGCAGTTTTTTGTGTAACCTGTTCTTTAAACCCTGCTAAAGATGGTTCCACAGCCAGCCTAGGCAGCATATTCCCAGTGCATGCCTATTCTTGGAATTAGGATATGTAAATTGAATTATATTTGCTGCAAATTAAGCTGATTTTGTCTTGTCCCACCTTCAGGGGACACGGGAAACATTTGATACCCGTCCTTCTTCTATATCCTTTTCATACAGAAAAGAGTTAGTGTGGCACTCCTCAAATTCATCTCTACTAGACTAAGCAGGCTTTACTGCAGAAGGTATATTTTCCTGTCTCCTCATTCTCATTCAATTCTGTACTCTTTCCAAGTGTCATGCCCACAGCGTTCAGCTGAGGATGTCTCAGCTCCATGGAGAACAGAAAGAAAAAAAAGTCTTCCAAGTCTTCTGTATGTTATTCTTTTAATAAATTGGCTAAGGATTGGACATGGTGGCTTTGCAGCATAGATGTAGGTTTACTCATGGTGAAGCAGTGACCAAGAACAACCTCAGATGCTCTGCTGCAGAACTGCTGTTTAACCATTTTTTTCACATCTTGTGTTTGCACCACTGATTTCTCTTTCTCCCATGGATTTGCCTTTTCTGAATTTCTTATTGTTGATTTCACATCATTCTTCCAATAGGTCAAGTGCATTTTGATTTCTGTTCTCAGCCTTTGAAATTCAGCAGTCCTTCCTGACTTACACAGACAATATTTTATCAATATACTCTCCCTTCCACTACTCATGCTGGTAGTAGTGAAAACATTGAATAGAGCTGTCCCTGGACAGCCCATGTGGGATCTCCCTTTCACCTGTCTGCTAAGGGCAACATTGAGTGTGCAAAATATAGGCATACACACATATACAGTGCAAATGTGTAGCAATAGAGTGCAGAGATGGAGTTGAAATTTGACATGATAATTCCTATTGTGCCACAATAACTCTGGGATTTGAACACAATTAAATTACATAGTCACTTAGTCACTTTTTTTTTCCCAAATAGTGCCATTTGACACCATAATTGATTTGTATTCAAAGCACAGATCAAAACTACTACCACAAAAATACTATGATTCCATAGCCAGTGAAAAAAATGACATGGTCTCTCCACATATGATTTAATTCTAGCACTCATTGTACCTACACTAGACTCACAGTACACTGTTTGTAAAAATTAGTAGCATGCTTGCCCCTTGCTCCCTCAGCAGTATTTTGGATAGCAGTCGTTAGATCCCCTTTCTCTGTTTCTGTGGCTTAGTGAGGAAAGCAGAAAGTTGTTCATTTTGCCAGAATTACAGATTGCTTTCCTTTGCCAATGGAAGCTGTGATGGCTTAAGCTGGAGGGGAGTGGGCTGAGATCACCCTTTTGCATTGGAATATCTTATGTGCTCGTGTGTGATAAATGAGGCTGAGAATAAATGAGGCGAGAGAAGGAGGATGCAGTGCGGGAGGGCAAGGTGCCAGGAGAATCTTCCTTTAAAGAAAGACAGAGCTGTCTGGAAATGTGTGTTGTCACTCCCAGAGGAGAGGGGACCGGTCCTGCTGGAGGTCTGCGAAGCAGTGCCTTCGCATGCCTTGGAGACTTGGTGGGACAATCCATGGATCCAAACTGGCCGGAGCCTGGCTTTCTGCAGAGCTGTGCCTCACCTCCCAGTTTTTAGGGCATGACGGAGATTTACCTGTTCTCCAACTGAACGTGGAGGAGTGGAGGACTTTTTTCCCCTTTCCTTTTCCCATGGGCTTTGTGGCTGAGGAGAGCGTCCAGGCATTGGAAACCCTTCAGTGTTTCATTACTGTCACAAGGGGCCGTAAACACATTGCTGGAAAAATGCAGTCCTTTAAGCAGTGACCTAGTTAAGGCTCCTACATCTGCAGAAATTTGGTTTTCCCACCTAGGCAGCTCCTAGCTAACCCTTGGTAAGCTGTTCCTTTCTCTCCCGCTGTCTCTGGAAGGCTGTAGCTCTCCCTTTGCAGGTGTAATTCAATCAAGCAGGCATCGCATATTCCTCGCTAGTCATTGACGAGTCCCCCAGGCCCTGACCGAGTCATTGCCTACCCATCGGACTTGCTGGGACATTGCGTAATGCTGCAGCGACACAATGGAGAAAGGGGTATTTTTAAATGTGTGCTTTATTATTTTTTTTTTAAACCTGTATAAATAAATACAAAATGACAAAGAGGTTCATGTTTACTAAACATTGCATTTGATTGTATGACATTACACAGTGTGTGTCACAATAGTTCACCTTGTAATTGTGTCCTTTTAGCTGTTGGTGCATAATTCTATAACTCACAGGATACAATTAGTCCTGAAGCTGCATCCAGCCACCCTTTTAGTGGAACCCCTGAGTGCTTACAATTGCAAGAGTGTATTAGGGGAGCGCTTGAGCCAATTGGCCGAAAATTGGGAATTTATAAGAGAGGTCTGGCATAGCAAAAGAAGAAGCTAATGGGAGGGGTGGGTTAGATTCTCGAGAAAAGAAAAAGTATTAAATCTTTGGAGCATTTTTATTTCTGATTTTCTTCCCCTTAGCGGTTGACAGAAATAAATATATCTGAAGTAATCAAAGTCAGCAGAGATCACAGGTTCATTTAGGAGTATGATTTTTTTCATGCTCACTGAGAGCAGGCAAATGGACAAACCTTGCATGATCAGACTTTACCTGAAGAGCTGGTTCATATTTTGATAAGGGTAAAAACATACTCAACCACTTGATGAAATACTGATTCTCCAAACCACTTACCATCCTCACCCAGTGAAGGTCAACTGCCAAGGTTTTATAGACATGCTCTGGTCATGACTTGCTTGCTTGCTTCTTTAAATTGCACTCCATGTGCTTTTTCACATTCGTTCTCTCTAATTCTCTACAGAAGGCTTGAATAGATATACTTTACCTTCACATTTAGAGCTTATAAAAGTATTTGCTGGAAACAGATTTTGCATTCTGTTTGGCCTACTTAAAGCAAATTGTTGTTTTCAGGTAGATTTTAATTTTGCGCAGATTTTTCCCATTATTCTGTGAAATACATATATTTCATATGTATTATAGGAATGGGAGTAGCTGTAAAGGATGACCCTTGACTATTTGAGATCTATGACTGGTGACCTAAGCATGTTTTATATTTGCTTACTGGCTGACTTAATGTATATTAATGGGAACTATGTGTAAAGAAACAATTATGGATCTGAATGGTGCGTGAGCACCAGGGAACTGGTGACATTGCACATAAGTTGTTAAGAACTGTAAAGAGGTTTTGGGCTTTGATGATCTTTCCCTGACTTTATTTTTCCTGGGTAAGGGAATTTTTGGTAACATTTAGCAGGCTCTGCGTTCAAATCTGTGTTTCCACACACATAGTGGGTTTGCTATTGTTTGCGTTTGCTATTGCCTTCCTCATAAGCGCTGCTCACTTGCAGCTCCATCTTCCCGGATGATAGAGTTAGAGCTCAATACCTTCATTCCCTTCAGCAGCATTTTGAAATAAGCTTGTTGGGTATCTGACTTAACAGGGAACTATTTACCACTCTGCTGTTCCACAAAACGATTGTATCCAAAGACTGGTACCCCACTGCTTTGATACTGGACATACTGCTGTTACTTGCGTCTGTGACAAGGCTGAGACCTTACAGAAGTAAGTCAGAAAAGATATGACTTCCCTTAGCTCACCTTCTGTCTCTCCCCTCCTGCATAGAAGCTTTTGTAAATGATTTTATATGCTTCAAATTTGTCAGACTCAGTAAGACTTTCCTATCAGAACAAAGGTAAAAATGTGACCTTTTTTTTTAAAAAAAAAGAAAACGCAGTATTTTCTGCTGAAAATCTCAAATCCAGCAACTCTATCCTCCTCTCCTCCCCTTTCCAATGTTTAATTTCCACTGGGCAACATGTTTTGAAGCCAGCAGCTATAGTCTGCTTGGAGTATACTGAAAACCTGTAGTTCTTCCTGGCTTAGGAGTGGAATATTGAGCAACTTTTGAAAATTTGGTAGTGGAAGATGAGGCTCACAAAATCACTGGTAATTAAGCCTCATAAAATCAACTGCCACTTAGCAAAAGTAATGGGACTTTTACTTACTTTCCAATTCTCTCCTTCCTGCTGTGGCCACCTTAATTTCCGAATGTGCTAACAAAGGATAGAGATGGCAGATGTGGAAAACTTTCTGGGGTGAATAAAAGAGTTCATATTTAGAAAGTTTTGTTTGAGCTAAACAAATTCTCTCTCACCAAACAGTTATCTCAATAAAACCTGCAATATGAATCTCATATGGCATGAAGCCAAAGGCTGAGGGCTACCAAGTGCTGGAAAAACGCAAGCATAAGTATGCCTGGATGGCATCCATAGCACATCTACATCTTAGCGCATCTACACAGTACCACAGAGGCCAATTTTTCTTATAAGCTTTTAAAAAACATTAAATACATGAATGCCCTCTTTTGTACATCTCTTTGATGAAGGAGTAATAAAGCTTTGCCCTGTAGTGGCTCGGGTATGGGTTGCTTCCCATTACACCTGTGCTGGTCCATGCTCACCTCTGTGTCCCAGGTCCTCAGTCACTTGGGCTGTGTCAGAGGGACCTTCAGCCTTACAAAGCGGACTGACAAAATGAACCTCAGCATTTGGCTTCAAGGGGAAGAGGAAAACAGTCATCTGGATCATGATGGGCCGTGCTTTGGACAAGTGTTATTAGCTATAACACCCATGAAGTCTGTGGCGAGGTGTTGATGTCCACAAAGAGTATATCACTGAAGTATTTTTTCCATCATTTTTTCCATTTCTCCCTTACTCAGGCTCCACAGTTTAAAGCTCTGTTGGTTGCAGCTGTCAATAATTTAAAACTCTTACCTTATTTTCAGCCTGGTACTGGAACAGACCACCTGAAGAGCTCTCCAGGGCTGTGAGTACATTTGAGAGTTATTCTGTGTAGTTTTTTATGGAGTTCTCTACAATAAATTTAGGCATTTCTTACCTCAGTTGACTTTTGTCTCCCTTGACTTTTCAGTTTCCAATATGTATTTGTCATTTCTACCTATGAAACATTCTCCATAAACTTAAACATTTTGTATTCTGAGATCTTGGCTTTTGAAGCACATGCTGTGCAAAAAAAGGAACTCACTGATGTTAGCAATCTTTTCCGTAATTCTGAAGTCGTGTACCTCAGCTCCAAATTTCTCCCTTTCTAAGCCCAATTCTTTTAACCTTTTCCTGTAAATTAGATTCTTCAGGCTTGGTGTCACCACTGACTGCGAGGCAATAACTCTTCCTTTGACAGAGAGATTTGGAGAGTGCTGAATGAGTAGTTTATATGGTGTTCTCTCTCTTTCTTTTTACTCTCCCCATTTCTGCAACTTCCATATTATAAAACTGCTGTATAGGATCCACACAGATGGTGATATGAAATATAATATGACGTTCTGACACTGAGCTTTGAATGTTTCTCCTTTCTAGATCTAATAATACATGTTATGTCACTCATATATATCAGAGGTAAGTCAGAGCAGCAAAATGTTGTTGGCTTTCATACAATCATAGAAAGGTTTGGGTTTGAAGTGACCTTAAAGATCATCTAGTTCCAACCCCCCTGCCATGGGCAGGGACACCTCCCAGTAGACCAGGTTGCTCAAAGCCCCATCCAGCCTGGCCTTGAACACCTCCAGGCATGGGGCATCCACAACTTCCCTGGGCAACCTGTGCCAGTGCCTCACCACCCTCATAGTCAAGAATTTCTTCTTATCTAATCTAAATCTCCCCTCTTTCAGTTTAAAACCATTACACCTCATCCTATCACTACACTCCCTGATAAAGAGTCCCTCCCCATCTTTCCTGTAGGCCCCCTTTAAGTACTGGAGGGCCGCTATAAGGTCTCCCTGGAGCCTTCTCTTCTTCAGGCTGAACAACCCCAGCTCTCTCAGCCTGCCTTCACAGGAGAGGTGCTCCAGCCCTCTGATCATCTTCGTGGCCCTCCTCTGGACCTGCTCCAAGAGGTCCATGTCTGTCTTGTGCTGAGGGTCCCAGAGCTGAATGCAGTACTACACCTTCCAGTAAGATCCAAGCTATTGACAGAAATGGCTCCCACCAGAGGGGATAATAAGCAGGAATAATCCTGAAATTACAGTGTGGCCACTGCCTCTCTAGCCAACACCAGGACAGGCTCAGCAGAATCCCACCTTTCTTGCAGCCAGGGATACAGTAAACTGACTGATAAAACTGTCAATAGGTAAGTCTGGAACAACTTGCAATAGCATGCTGAGAGGAAAGAAAAGAGAGAAATTCAGTTGCAGATGTTCTTAACTCAGGAATCACCTTAAGAGAGCCTGCATTTCCCACTTCCCGCTGTAAGTAACGTGCCTGAGGGCTCACTTCGTCCAGAAAGAAAATTGATCACATCTTCAAAAGAAAAGAAAAAAAATCTCTTCAACACATGAGTATTTTATCAGGAAGGTATGGCTATTTCAGAAACATTAAGTCAGCTGCTCTTCTCTAAGAATTGTAGTAAAAAAGAGGGAGGGTCCGCCTGTTACTTTTCAGTAAGTTATGAGCCAGAATCTATTTGAGTGATCGCTTTTTCTCTATGATATTGTGTATATATATATATAATGCTAAAGTCTTCAGCTCTGGGCTCCAGATTAGATTATGAATGATATCTACCTTTTATTCCAAAGCAATGAGGTACTGAATATATATTTGAATTCATATAATTAGGCAGCTGTGAATTTTTTTTTTCTGTACATGGACAGACCCTGTCTTTTATTAGACAGCCTTAATATGTGTTCCAGCTGCAAATCTTACATACGCTTATATAATGTGGCTCACTCCTCATTCTACCTTAGACCTTCCTTCCCTTTGCAGCTCAGTTTTTAGATCAATCCATTCCCATCCACCTGACAAAATAAAACCTGAATATTTTCCTTTCTCAACAGCTCTGCATTTCTGCAGCTTGTTTCTTTGTTTCTAAACTCCTTCCCAACTTCCCTGTTGCTCCCCCCCTCTGCTGATTCATTACTAATTTCAGGACAGCTAAACCATTCTTCCTACCAGCTTTCAACTATGTTTCTGGGTTGGCTTTTCCTCCTCTTTAGATGGAGCCAACTTGAGTTGGGCGTATAAAAAAACATAATTGGTATGGGGGTGTATACGCTATATATATATATATTAGTGGGGCATCTCATTTTTCTGAATATAGCTGACAAATATAAAATCATTTTTACTTGTAGCATCAGTGAACAGATTGCTTATTATGAAATATAATCATTATGTGAAGGCATATTTTCTTTGCAAATTGTGTTTTCTGGCATCAGTTTGTTTGTATACACTTAAAATTTTGTTTCCAGCAAACTTCACCTGCACAACTCAGTAATTTCTAGGAAGAGTGTCAGTCTTGCTCAAAAGTATGTCTGTTCACAGAACAGATCGTATTTAAGGGGACTGATTGTGGCTGAAGAGAATCAGAACAGAATATTCTGCATTCATTTATAACATACTGTATTGTATATAGTCCAGATGCCCAGCTACTGCGGTCTTTAACATGATTTTTACATTTCCCATCTCTATAAATTTTCAAGTGGACTTTCATTTCCAGTGATGGACTGTTAGATGTCTTATTCTCTCATTCTTTCTAGCTAGGTGCTTGGCATATATTTCAGTTATTCTCTACCAGTAAACTGAAGTCAGCAAAACAAATCCGATTCTCCTCAGTAAGTTCTATACTGCCATTAACCTTTACATGTTTAAGTGACGTCTACAGGATGAATGTAAACGCGAGCACACCACTGTTTTGAGTCCATAATCCTGCCTCGTTCTGGGTGCAAATTAGTTGTACAAGTAAGGAAATGTGGTATTTTGGAATGACAATATTCTGATTTGTATGCAGCAGTGCAAGAATTGCACGTGGAATTGACGTGCCGTTCATGAACATTTGTTGGGCACAACTGTATTCCTTGATAATCTAAAAATCAGACTTAACATGCCTCTATTCTAAAGGTATACACACAAATGAATTTTCGGAATAAAATGTACTGATTACACATTTGGAAAGCCTGATTTTTGTAAATTAGGTCTATGGAGGATTGCACAAACAGCTCTTGCTAACGTAGACAAATGAGGCGCACCAGCCTTGTATGGGAGCTTTGCTCTTTGAGTTCCTGTGCGATGCTTAGATGTAGCCTCTCTTACATTAGATTAGCAATTAGAAAATGGATATAATTTGATTTTCTGTTTCAGCCAGAATTTCTGCCAACAGTGCTTGTGGACCCTGAATTTAAGGCAATGGAAGAAGAATGACTGGAAGGGACAAGGCCAGGAGCTGTAACAGGTGACAGAAGTCACCTTTAAATTGCAGAGCCAAACTTCCAGTTAAAGTGGCCAAAAGGCCTTGGCAGCCAAAAGCCCACCAGCTCTCAGGCCTGCTGCTGTTTGCGGTGACTTGGGCTTGGGTCTGGCTATCCTACTTTTTAGAGTAAATTGATTTTTGTCTCATTGCTGCAACCAGATGTGACAGAGCAGCTGTAACTATCACCCTCGTCACCCAGTGCGATGGCTTGCTTCTCCATCAAAGCAGTTGGGCCAGGTGGGCCTATAGGGGAGCTGCTCCCCTTCACGAAAACACTGGGAAAATGTATAAATGGGTGGTCTACTTGAGTGTTGGAAGAGGATGATGGACCATGGACATCAGAAGATCCTGGGGCAGCGGCTGCAGCTCTGCTGGGGAGCTGGAGAGGTGGGTCTTTCAGTGATGATGGGGCTTCCTAACTTTGTGGATGCTAAGATGTTGGTAAGGAAATTTTTAATAGTAATAACTCTGTGTAACAGTAAGACTTCAGGTCTACCTACCAGATCTTGGTAGGTCTACTTCTTGTCTGAGTAGACAACACTAGTTTTTGGTCAAATAAATTTGGGACTTTTACCTTAGCTGTTGCTTTGTCTGCTCAGNACATGGAAATAGAATAGATGTGAAGCGAATGCATTTCCCCTGTGCTTGCTGCTGAGCAGTGCGCAGCCTGGGACAAGAGGGGCTACTGGAGGAGCAGCGTGCCCTTCATCTTTGGGACGTTGCCGGCTCTGTGCTGCAGCAGGTGCCCCTGAACTGCTCCACCACTCCTCTCTGATGTGAGTTGGAGAGGACACACAGCCTGATTATTTGGGTTAGGCCAGATAAATCGATTTGTTAGCTTGGTGATGTCATGGGACTTCTGTAGCAGTTTGGGAGCACAGGAAGCAAAGAGAGAGACAGCCATTTTATTTTAGGCTTATGCTATACATTGAGATTCATTATACAATTTTTTCCCTAAATTAATACAAAAATAGTAAAAATAGGTTAAAAAAAGCCCAAACGAAAACCCCTGACATCTTGCAAGCCATTTATTTAATGCACAGATTAAGACTTCTTGGAGCTTAAATAACCTAGAATTATTTATGCGTCCCTGTTTTATTTTTCTTTTCCCAAATTAAAAAAAGGTGATGACTTACAGAACGCCAACTACACCAGACCGACTCGTGCCTGAGAAGCGGCTGCCCCAGGCAGCCGCAGGTGATGCTGAGGTGGTCCCTCTCCAGGCAGGAAGCTGTGCCAGGACCACGGCGGGGTGAGTGGCCCCTTGGGGCACGCTGCTCTGCCCCAACCTATACAGCATGGGGAGGAATACATCTTCGAATCCCCTCCTGGGAAGCCTTTGCCATGTTTTTCTCAAAAAAAACCCCAACTCAAAAACCCCAACCAAAAGTTCTCCCTTGCGCTTTCCTGGCAGCGGATGGGTTTCACAAGGGCTCCTTGGGGGGGGTCCCATCCCACCACAATTTGGAGTTAAAGCTCCCCCGTTCTCTAATGAGATTGGGGAGGGGGTGAGGGGGAATAAGGTTTCCCCTGCCCCTGCCTTGGGTTGGGGTCCCTAGGGGTGCCCTGCAGCGATGGTGTGGCACCTGGCTGTGGGTGGAGGATGGTGGTAGGGGGTGGTAGGGGCTCTCTCCCCTCCACGCCCCCTGCTCATCAGAGCTCTGTGTACCCCAGGAAGGCTTACTTAGTTCAAAATAGTTATAAGTAAAGAAGTAACAAGTAGTTTTAGAGATAAATGTAGGGATAAAACCATGGAAGAAATACTTTACCTCTATGCAGCTAATTGTACAATTTGATTTGTATGGATTGGGCTTTTAATACCCATGAAGGCAGGGGAGGAAAAGGCTCTGGGTAACCCTTTCTGACCAGGGTCTTCCAAAAAGTGGCTTCCCACAGGGTGTGTGGCTTACCACACAAGCTCTGGTTCAGCAAAACCCAGCAGCACTGTCATAATGTGAGTCACGGGTGGGAGCCACTGGGCTGGGCTGTGGGATGGGGACATGGGAAGCGTCCCCACCGTGGTGCCAGGTCGGTGTCCCCAACGCCCCAGCAGCAGAGCCATTCCTGCCCCTCTGGCCGCCAGCTCCCCACCACGGCAGAGCAGCAACAGCAGTCGGGGGGCCACAGCCCACCCAAGGCCTGTTAACGCTGCTTCCCTTCCCCTCATCTCCTTGAACACGCTATCTGCTTCCAAACTTAACAAACAGGGGAAACACCAGTTTGCTAAGTTTTGAAACAACCAGGTCTTCTCCCAGAAAACCCACTTGCTAAAGAGTCGTTTCTGGCTTTCTGGCTGTTTTTAAGAGAAGTCATGGTCTCCACTCTGACTCTCCTGAACTCTGCCCAGTCGAGCCACCACTCTCTTTTGTTTTCCCTTTGAATAAAAATAAACAAGGCGTTGGTTGAGGTGGGATTTGGTGGCTCACAGGAGGACAGCTAGCCTAGAAAAAAAGCATTTAAAAGTACACCTTTCAATTTACAGTACATGTTTTACCTGAATTCAGCGCTGGCTCAGAAAGCTTCTCAGAGCAGATGCGAATCCTCACGTGGCACAACGAAACCTCAGGCCACTTTGGTACTGTTTTCCCTCCAGGTTCATGCAGTTGACCATGATAAGTATGTTTGCTTGTCTTTGGAAAAGAAGCTCTTTTTCTTTGCCAGACAGGTTTTTCCCAGCCTTCACAACTCTAATTTTAATCTAACCAGAACATTTTCACTTAAAGCTTTGGGCAGAAAATTCTGGCTTCATCAATTAATTTTTATAGCAAAGTTATTCCAGCTATACCAACTTTTCTCTCTTCATTTTCCTCCAATTTGAGTACTTGTAAATTGAAAATGAACTTGTGCTAAGCCAACATTAGGAATTACGTTACAAGAAAACTGGACTGATCTTGATGGTCATATGCACTTAGGTTGGTTCTTTTTCCCCATGCTTTACCCCGTAGTAAAAATATACTGTACACCATACCTTACTGTATGGAACTTTTAATGTTTATAGAAGATATATGTGCTCAGTGAGCCACAGTCCTATATATTCTTGTTAGCCTTAGTTAAAATTTTTGCTGTTAGATTTTAGTCAGTGCCTGACAGTGTATAATAATACACTGTTACTCACTGAATTTATACAAAAATTGGGTCATCTATATTGCAAACAAAACCACAGTGATACCTGGGCTAAAAAGCCACTTGAGAGTATGACAAAAAAACTGCTTAAGCCTAGGTAGTCTTCCAAAATGGAGGTTCACCAGTAAGGGTAAAATCTTATGCACAGTTAGCCACTGGGAGTGCTTTGGACTGAGAACAGAGCACAGCATCTGCACCCGGTAATCAATCGGCGCAGCAAGGGCCAATTGACTTTGGTGAAGATAATTGCTCCAGAGGAAAAAGTCAAAGGGAAGAAGGCCAAAGTGGGTTAGCATAGTCTGAAATCTTGAGAACATGCTGCTCTGGTTCATGTTGAGGTATTCAAGCTACCTGTAGAGAAGGAGTATTTGGTGCATCTCTCAGACACATCAGGATTCAGGCAGAAATCTCACAGACCTGGGCTGTGTACACCTTGGACATTTTCATGGCTTTATCTCACCTAGCCTGGAGGTGGGGAGCGGAGAGGCGGCTTGAGATGAAATATGGTGAAAAATGTATGTAAGTTGGTTTTCCTGTGTTTTGGGTTTCCTCTGTTTTGCGGATGCTTCAGAGACTGTCTCCTGCCTGTCCTGTCCTTCCCTATTCAGAGAGGGGCACGGCTCCTCTTCTCCCTCCCAGTCCCGGGTGGCCAGCAGGTGTTACTGGTGGGTAACACGGTACTGGGGGAAACTGCTAGGGGAGAAATCTGCCCTTAAAAAGATTTTTAGGAATGGGCTGGACAAACGTCCTTCAGAAATGATTTAAATATCGTTGGCTCTGCTCTTGAGGCAAGCGGGTGGGCTGCACGACTTCTCACCCTGTCTTCTGTGGGCACCCAAGCACGTCCTGCAGCATTTTGCCATAGGAGTGCCTCCACATCCTTTTTCTGACAGGTTTGGATATAGAGGAGTAATTTTATCACTGGCTTTATCACCTTCCTTGAAGATCTCTGAAGGCCTCACACGCTGAGATTTAATGAGAGATCTGCGAAACTACAAGCTTGTCTTTGGACATCTCTTTAAACACGCTCCTATCTATGCATTTCAATTAGATGTGAAGAGGTTTATGGTAGCCATCCTCGCGTCTGGTGTTTGCAAGTGATAGCATCAGGGGTAGCAGAGGTGTAAAATCAGTGTTTGCCATGTATTCCTCTCTGCAGCGTACAAACAACCTCTTTCACACATCTCCAATTTCCAGGTGTCCCACAAGCCAGTAGACTGCTGTTGCCAAAAGTGGTTTGCAATTCCTCTGTAAGTTTCAAATAATTTGCTAATGCCCTCTGAAGTTTAAAAGCCACTGCAGCTGCCTGTTGGGACAGCCAGGAGATGGGGTGATTGTTATTTAAATGACATAGTGACCGTCACAGAAAATCTACGGTGACAGTATATTTAAGGAACGTTTTTTTGGCTGGAAAACGTAGCCCCAAGCCTGAGTCTAAAGAAAACAGGGGAAACAGATCTTTCCCCTCACCTCACATTCATTTGGCTGTCTTCAAGGTGTCCGCCTGATTTCTGCCAAGGCTGAAGTTGTTGTTACAGCTTCCCAGCTGCTCCTGCAGCAAATGTTTTTTGTCCAAGCAAAGAGCCTGCGCATTCCTGGACACAGCTTCCTTTCCTTCTGGTCAGAGAAAGGGCTTATCCAGGGGAAAGAAAATGTTGCCAGCTGCACCGCTGACTTGTTTTGCTGTTCAGTATGGAACATTTTGCTTCAGGGCAAAATATCTGCTTATCTTATTTTCTGCTAGGGAGGAAGCTTCAGAAGTATCTCTTGGCTTGAAAATTAACATTCACTAGGTGGCATTTGCGGGTTTTGCACAGGGCATTTGGGTGTGGGGGGGTGTGTCACTGGGACTGGATGCTAAAGAGAAGTTTCATGCAATGAAGCATTACCCTGGCTTTGCGCCCGCAGATGCGCTCATCACCGCATGGGTACCACAGGCAGCCTCCTGAGCCACAGCGCTCCCAGGGGTCCCAGCCCCACGGCTGCTGCAATATCCCTTCACCCTCTGGATAGTGTGATTGAGGCACTGTGCCAAACACTGAAAACTCTTCAAGTGCTCTTACTTCCCGGATGAGCTGTAAAAAGCAGTCTGGTTGCAATACATTCACCTTGCACCACAAAGCAACAGTTTTCACGAGACCGCCCGACACACCAGCCCGCTCCCCGCAATTGGGTTTTCACAGGCAATGTATAATCGGAATACTCTCAGCAAAACCTACAGAATTGGCTTACGAATCCCCACTGGGGTTCAACCGCATGATAAAACCTTACAGTAATGAGCCTGTCGCTCTTAAGGGTGGAGGGGGTGGAGGAGGAAAGAGATGCTGCTTTATCTGTATTACTCCACATCACAGATGCTGACAGAATTATTGATTTAGAACTCACAGCTCCAAAAAGACTCGGTAATGTAATCTTTTTAAGGGTTTTTCTTCTTCCCTCAGATGTGATGTTTTCAATAGGCCCCTCAGATATGGGCTCTTCGGGGACGTTGTTAAACTCGCTGCTGCTAAACCGCAGTGCCAACCTTCGGTTTGTTCCATACAATTCTCACGGTCTACTGTCTCTGGGAAGAGCCCATAGCTGCAAGGTCTATTGCTTTACAGGTACTCTCGGAAGATTGAGGGATTAAGTTATACATTACGTAAAACTACCCACTAATCCTCTTAGTGTGCATTACCAGTGAATGGCCTGAAATAGGCTCTCACTAAAAGAGCCCTAACATTCACTTTCTTGATGACAGTTTAGTATTTGAGGTTTGTGTCATGGATTTTGGTGCTGAAATATTCAGTACACCGTCTTCTGTCTGCTGCTAGATCCACTCGCACGTGTTAGTAGAGTGCTAACAAAGTTACAGTTGGTAAAGCAGATTACGTGTTTAACTAGTAGCGAGACATATATAAAATAGAATTATATACTTTCTAGAGTGACAGAGTCACTGGGATTTTTTGTTCTTTTTTTTGTTCTTTTTTGTTTTTATAAGAAAAAGAAACAGCTATAAAACCATGATTAAAAATGTATCAAGGGATGATCTACATTTTAAAATAACGATATTTTTAGAAAAAAAAAAGTGATTTATAACATAAAAGTGTTTGGAAAGTGTTTGGTTGCTGTGTACTGCCTTCTTTCCCAGTACAGTTTGCTATCTGTTATACAGTCTTGCATAAATGTTTAGATTAGGGGAGAAAAGCAAAATTAAATGTGATGGCTAAGACCTATAAGAGCTGACTCACTGACTTGAGTTATTGCTGTGCAGAAAGTTTGTAAAGCCTTTACATCCAGTGAACATTTAGTGCTACTTCAGCCTTGACAGTTGACCTTTCGATCTGATTGGGCTTAGCCACAATAATTGCAGCATCTGCAGTACAGGCGATGCAGACGGCTGCTTAGGAACCCAACTTCTCTCATTAGATCTTACTTCATGCGTCTAAAAATCAACCCCTCTTTGCATGTGTGTGCAAATTCTCTCGTAATAGCTGTGATAGGAGCTGAGCAAGGTACAACCCCCCAGCTCTTTTTTTGAAATTTATTTTTAGTTTCTCCCATCATTTTTGAATATTCCTGGATTTAGATCAGAGCGGGGAGGGAAAACATACAAACCCCTTCCTCTCCCCAGATATTTAGTTAGTACTGGCTTTTTTTTTTTTTTTTCTCAGTAAGACCTAGTGTAAAAAAGCAACAAACAAACAAGTTAGACTGTTGTAATTTGGTCAACCACTCGGGTGCTATCCATATCCACCATTTCAACACACTCTATTTCCTCACGGTTTTCAGGATTCTTCTTCTCTTTCCTCTTCTTCTTGGACGGTGGCAGGAAAGTCAGTATCACAGGTAAAATGGCAAAGCAGTGAAAGAAGGTGACTAATGCTATTAAAAACAAGCACCTGAACAGTGTACGGGTCAGATTTGAAGGCACAGCTGCAAGAGGAATCAGACCAACAATATAGCAGAGGTAGCTCTGCAAAATAGCTACCCCATGCACTTCCAGGGCATTTTTCACCCATTTAGTTCTTGTGAACTCTTTGCCCAGGACAAAGGTTGATAACAGTGGAGCACAGTTGTCAATTGTATAATTAATTCCGTAAATTAAGCACAACACAGAAATACAATCTAGTTCCACTTTCCACAAGGTCATAAAACCTATAACTCCAAACTCGACTGAGGCAACAGTTAGAGTGAGCCAGACATTGATCAGAGAGTCTGCCACCAGGAATGCAGAGAAGAAGAGCAGAAATAAAGCACTAATGCAGGAGTTTTGTAAAGGGGCTCCCACTGAAGAGGCATAACGATCCATGTACACAAATGATGGATTGAAAACGATGAATTTCACCTTGGAGGTGAGAGAGAGCTTCCTCAGGGTCTCCAGGAGGTCATAAAGTTCTTCCCTCTTGGTTTCCATTGTCTTGGCCACCAAGAACATCCTGGAGGCCACGACATCAACTTCGTTGTTGTATTTCTTGGAAAAGATGATATCCTCTGAAAAATGGGCAAACTGGGGGGCCTTCAGGAAGGAGTTCCTCAACATATCAGTGAAGTTTTTCTTGGGCAATCCGGTAGATATGTTGAGTTTCCTAAGGTAATTTAAGTAGCTTTCAAACCAAGATATCCTCACAAAGCCCTTGGTATACTCCAGCACGTCCTCCTGGACACTGGTGTTCCAGTACTCGATCGACTCATAGATGTAGAACCCAATCACCGGGCTGTAGTTACTGAAATACTTCTGCTGGGCAGTCGTATACTCAATGGTCCGTGTTGCGGTCGCTACGATGTTGCTCAGGTCTGACCCTTCACTGACCTGCAGGTAGCCCATTAAGGCAAAGGAAATATAAACAAGGTAAAAGAGAACTACAAAAGGCTTGACGTAAGTGTTTGTTATCCAGTCACAATAATAGCGTTTAAGGAACCACACCAAAAGATGACTCTCGTAAGTGTTCGTTTCCTCTGAATCCGCTGTGTCCTCGCTGAATTTGGCTGTCAGAAGAAACCTATACCATGCAGGCTTCTCTTGCAATACCTCTGGCTTTGGTACCTTTCTGCAGAAGATACTATGCTGGTAGTTGTTTTCTATGTAGCCAGTAAACACCAGGCTGGAACCATAAAAGGAGAGTACATAGAGGTAGTTGAAGAAAATTGCAATACAGGAATTGCAGCAGAAAATCCTGGCTGCTTCAATGTTAGTGAAGGGACTGGCACCTATTCCAAAAGTGACCAGGTACATGGCAGTGGTGAGAGAAAACGAGAGCATGGAGTCTGCAAATACGGCTGCAGTCCTCTCTTTAACGTGTTGGTCTTCTCTAGTTTTTCTCCAGGAGGACAACATTTCAAAAGTCCCATATAACCCATGACCTACAACAGAGAACAAAGCGAGTGTTTAAAGTACTTGAATCAACATGCGGAAAAATGTAACGTGGACATGCTAAAAGACTCAACGGGGACGCAGCTTGCCGTTGCCAATGCTTGAAGTAAACGTCCTGCAGAAGAGAGAAATTATTACGGTGGTCTAAGCCACAGGAGCGCATTCGCTACCTGACTAGCAAACCTTATTGCCAGAGCTTGAAGAGAGTTCTGCATCGCTGGTTCAGGGTTGACAGGTTAAAGAAAAAGTTTTTTTTTTTTCTGGTTGGCTGTTTCGTTTCATTATTTTGGAGTGCCTGTGATGGAAGATGCTTTGAAATTAGTTTCTCCTGGTGATGGGATCTGACCTGTGGTGAAAACAAAGAAATACAACCTTGAAGCGCCTATGCTGGAAGCAGAGCATTGGTTGGCTGCTTTGTAGAACATCTGTAAAAAAATGAAACCTTCATATAAGCTGAACATTTTCAAGTAAATCAGTCACTGATTTATCCACTTCCTATACAAATTTTCCACCAGGAAAAAGAAATCCTAGAAAGGGAACAAACAAAAAAAGCACAGATAAATTTTAGAGATGCAGAACGGTAGAACTGATACAGAATCACTTAAGGCATTGGTCATCTTACTTTAATATGTCTAAGGGCTTGTAAAACCAAATACAGTTCTATTTTTCTTGGCAGTTCCTGCATTTTGTAACATATTTAATTAACTCTTAAAACGGATATAGCATTCATGAAAGGAGATAAAGACCTGCAGACCTAAAATCCTATGTTTAACCCCCAAGTGCAGGTAAATTGGGAAAAGTGCATGGTTTTATCTTAATCTCTGGTTGATCATCTTCCTTTTATGGTTTCTCTTTTGTGATTGATAACCAAGGCGCATTTGGAGGACACAGACCTCTGCTCTCTCATAGGGGACTTGAGCTGGTCAATGGCTGTGTTCCCAGCTATCAGGTGAGAGTGGCTGAGATAAAAGCAGACTGGTGTTTCACACAGAAAGGAACATAAAAAGATAGTCTTTGTATCACACCTATAACGTAAGACTTTAATATCTTCTCATAATAATTTGTATCGTGTTCATCTTTATTTAATAGATCCTTTCCATCTCATCCCACCCTTTGCTGCCTTTTGATTACTCCACCTCCTTATTCTTTTGCTGTTTTTGCTGTCCCCTGTCTACTTCTCCAGTCTGCTCTTGCATTATCTGTAGAAATTCCCCCAAAAGTCAGTCCACAGTGTTTTGCTCTCACCCCATTCCCTGATAACATTAGATAAAATGATCAGTGATGAATTAGTTGCTGATGACACTGAAGTGCAATCACTGGATTTTTGAAGCTGATGCTCCGGTCAGGCGGGTCAAGGTAATTCACAGATCTTTGTTAGAATTTCAGGCTGGCTGCAGAGTACCAAAATTGCTGTATTGGCTCTGTTCTCTCCACCTGTAGATGATTCTCACTGTTGCCACAGGGGCTACGAATATGGGTCAGGAGACCCCCAAACGAGGTATTCTGAAGAACCGGAAAATGTATTAGGGGGCTGGCACTGGATGATCTTTAAGGTCCTTTCCAACACAAACCACTCTATGATTCTATGATCGTTTTATTCTTAAATGCCTCATATCAGTCAAATAGTTAATTAACGTGAAAAAATAACCCTTTCGTCATCGATACCTTTTACTGTAGGGGCAGCTGTGGCTGATTCACTCCAGCCTTCCTGCAAGGAATTTCCTATCTATATGTTAACAGATGGCAGAGCTGGTTACTCTGTTAATGCTGAAAAGAATAAGTATGGGGTATGGGTAAAGAATTCAAAATACAGAGCTCATAAGAAGAGATAATAGGACAGCTAGGGTATCTCCTTACCACGGTCACCTGGTATTTAGAGTAACAAAGTCCGTGCTCTCGTGTATATCAGATATCTTACCTATGTTGTTATTTGGAGTCACGGCAGGGACCGCGAATGTCCAATTTGTAGCAATATTACAGTCCTGGTTTTGGTATGGCATTTGGCATTCATCTTAATTTTCCCAAACAATGTTTTACAGCTGCTTTCAGAGGCCAGGTCAAGATTGTCAATTTGATAACTAGCACCGTGCCCCCTCTTAAAGCTAATGGGGAATACTGGAACTCCCCAGACGTAAAATCAAGCAAAAAGCGCAATCAGTGACTGGCACCCCGTTGCTAATTATGCTTCAAATAGTTATGTTCTAGGCTCAGTAGGGAAAGCTGTTAAGCTTGCTTTCAGTGTGTTCTTTGTAAAGACAGACTGACCTTTATTTAAATGTAACTGATCACTTGCCAAAGCAGGGAGTGAGAGGTTTAATCCATTTATGGCTCCCATAAGTCCTGCAGACAGGCTCGTCTGAGAATTCCACATAGCATCATATGCATTAGCTTCGAGTAAGCAAGACAGAATAAAATGAGGTCATTGAATATTACAAATTACTTCCATTGTGAGCTTTAGCTATAGCATGTTTTTGTAAAAAAACATTTCAGCGTTAATAGGCTCTTGCCTAAAAATACTCAAATAGCCGCATTAATTTGGAAAGCTTTTGACTTTATGATGAAAAAAAGAATTTAGAGCTAATTAAATATGATGCTGAGCATGACTTCTTAACAGGTATCAGATTTTGGATAACGGCTGATAACATGACTCCTGATACCACATATTTTCTTTAAGTAGGAAACTAAATCCACAATTTGCTCTTACATAATCTTGGAGGCTACCCTAAAATGGAATCTGATTTAGAGAACTGCTCAAGTAAATGCACGAAGAGGCGTTACCGCATGTGCTCCACAAAGCCAACAGAAAAACATTCAGATACTCTTCTATTTTGGGATAGGTTCCTTTTGTTGTTTGCTACACAATCTGCATGCTAGGAATTGGTATCTTCCTTCAATTGTACAATTTGTAATTCCTCTGTCCATTTGTATAATAGCTACAAAATTCTCATTTGCCTTTAGGAAGACGAGCCTAAACGATAAACTTGTACAGTATTTGCATAAGTGGTACTACTGACCTGATCTGGTATCCTTTGAGAAAAAGATTAAGCCCAAACTTGTGCACAAATTAGGCATGGCAGTCCAAAGATTAGCCTTATTTAGCTAGAATGGGATTTACCTAACCTAATTTACTCCTCTAAATGCTGACTGCAAGCACAGCTTGGGGTGACAATCTCCAATGTTGTCCAACTCACTGATGCTCTAACCCACAAAGATACGGGCAGGTAACTCCACGGAAGCATTTTTGTGAGAATTTCTTTCACTTTTCTGACAATTCAGAGTTTCCATTTTTTGTATCCCTAACCAATTTGCACTGTTACCTCTATTCTTCTCGCTGGTGCTATGTCTAGCCTATATAATATTAACGAGAAGAAGGCAATTTTTTCCTTGCAAATAAATTCTGTAATTGCTTTAACTTATTTTCTCTTTTTACTAGAGATTTAGCCACAAATCTGTAATGATTTAGAGCAATTTGTTCATTATTCACAGTCATTCAATAAATAATAAATATGAACTCAAACAGCTAATGGGCTACTGCAGATCTTTTCCTGTTGACATTTGCTATTATGATTCACTGGTCATGCCCTACAGTCAGGCTGTACAACTCTGAGCTAAGAAGAAGGAGTACACAGAAAGATGGGTTTTTTTTAAGGAAAAGACATTCTGCATGGGCAAAGGAAAATCTTAGGAGAATAGGAGGAAGGTATTGGGGAAAATGGGAACCAAAATATTTTTTTCCTTTTTCTCTTTTTCTACTACTTTGCATTGTAAGAGATACTCCTACCACATGTCTTGGATGACTGAGGACAGAAACTCTGGCTTTTGTAGCTAAAGAAAATGAAGAAGATGATAGTCACCGTTATTTCTGAGGAATTTAAATTTCTTATGGACTGAGGTGGGCTATCTTTAATTTTAGAAGCTAATAACAATAGCAGCAATAAAACCAATAAATTATGCCTCGCTTAAATACAGCGCTTTTATGAGTGGCCTGAAAATGCTATAAAAAGTTACATTTGCTTCCTCCAGGATCAAGTCTTGCAATTACACGTGCTCTGCAAAACCAATGCAGCGCATGCATGAGAGAAAACAAGCACTTGTAGGAAGTTGTAAAAACTAAGGCAAAATTTTCTGTTGCTTAAAATGATCAAAATATTTACCTCATTTTAAACACTATGTATGTGCAGGTGCTGTAACTGCTCTTTTTAGTACCGTTTTAAAATCTCAAAAAAGAAATGCATCCTTTCCCCTGCTAAGGGGTTGTTCAAGCAAGGGGCCTTTACGAATGGGCATCGGCAGCCTCAGCTTAAAGTTGGCTCCGCTCCTGCCTGGCAAACGGCAGGACCGAAGCAGGGAGGGGTGAAGGGGTTCCAAGCAACCCCCGAGCCTGTGGGAGGGCAGCAAAGTCACCTGCCGGTCACTGGAGTCACAGACCAGGTCTCTATTCGCTTGGCTTAATTGCTTCCCTAAAACAAAGGCTGCTGCCTGCTTTTATTGTTTAAAGATTAAGGGATATGTTCAATTTTACACTAAAATCACGTGAGGTTTTGATCTTACTGTGATAAGATGAGGTTTGGGTATTCACATAGACTTCTTCAGTCACAGAAAGTGAGGGGGATGACTGAGAACAAGGTTTTGGTTTCTCCTGCAGTTTTACCCATCTATGAAAGTAGAGAATAACTGTACGCTGTGGCTCTCTTTTTTTTGTTCTTACTATCTTGAAGATTGTGTGTGCGTGTGTTTGACACCTGAGTACAATCTCTCTGAATAAAGTCTCACTTGCAGGTTGTGAAGTTCTGGCCTTCTGTGTGGAAGGTCACGTTTCAGGGGTAATTAATTTTATTCATCCCATTTTAATGCAGCGGCACACAAAACGCTAATAATGATTGATCTCCACCTCGGTGAGGCTGAATGCCGGACCAGTACGTATGTTGTCCATTGACTGCCAGAATTAAGACTAATAAAGCACCAAACTGTCTTCCTAAGGGGGCAGACTCCTCTAGCAGCAAAGCTGGGGTAAGGGGTGTTTCCCCCTTCTCAGGCACTGCCTCCCCTCCCCTATCAAAGTTTGCTGCTCCCTCATTGGTATTAATTCACCTTTTTATAGTCTAAATTGGACTAAAGGAATGGTTGGGATTAGAAACATCAGCAAGCTTTTTTTTAATCTGAACTCTTTTCCTGACCCTGTTGGCACAAAAGACTGTCTGAAATTGGGAATGAGTCATGGCAGGATGTATGGGAACCTTGGAAACTGGGTAGGTAACAACCTGAAGTGGAAGCATGCTCTGATGGAGTTACTGAGGTTAAGTCTGGATTTTGATTTAAGGTTTTTGCTTGTACTGTAATGGCTGCATCCTTGTAACACTATCGGTTCAGCGGGACGAACGCTGTCTCACTTAGGTTGATTTAAGCCTGAAATCATCCCACTGAATAGGAGCACTTGTCTGCAAGAGGAATTTAGCACGCTGTGAAAAGTGTGTGAATTTACAGAGGGCTAGCTATGTTGTACCAGCCTTCTTTGTGGAAATCTGTGAAGGACAGCCTGATTCACATTCAAAGTGGAGTGAAATATCATCCGCAGAGACAAACACCGGGTGAATTAACATGAAATAGCTAGGATGCTATAAATTCATACCCCAGCTTGCTGCCAGTGCAGGCAAGGTCTCAAGAACTGCACTTGTGCAAAATTAGTACATGGGAGATCAGAATCATACTGGAGGAATTGCCCTTTCCAAAACGATACCTGTAATAACATATGATATAATGAAGGTGCAATGAATTTTCCTAGCTGACAGTATTAAAAATAACAATGTACACTGCTCAACTCTGGGATTGCTTTCCACAGTAATGTCAACAAAGAGGCTGAGATAATTTCCCCCCGCTGACTTATTTTTTCCAGCTAGATCAGTGAGCTCATCAGCTCCCGTCTTCTGAAAAGCCAAGCGAAACTGCTAATCCGGACTCCCTTTGTCACACGAGTTGCAATCAACCAGTTGTTGCCTAAACACGCAACCTGCCTCATGCGGCCTCTCCTGGCAGGCACAATTTTAAGTCGGAACATAGAGCCGCTTCAAAGTGCTACCGAATACGCAGGCAGAGCAAGAGAATTTGCATCCAGTTGAAGTGAATATCTGGCTTCCTACTCTGTTCTCACTAAGGTAATAAAATGCTGCAGCTAACCGAGATCCTTCAGCATGCAGACAGAATTAGCACTGAGCCTAATTTACACGGCAGTTCTCACTGACTTTGTCACAACTCAGTGGCATGGGTTGAGACAAACAGTTAAATCACCGTTAGCACGCTGTTAGCTGTCAGCTAACAGACTGTGGGTCACTCCAACCGATGTCTGCCTTTGTGGTCCATGAACGGGGCTGCAATGCTACAGCTCTGCTGTGTGACTGTCTGAGGGTGTGTTATCGATAGGCATCCCGCTGCCTGCAGACCTGCCCGTCCCAAACGTTTCCACCGAGCAAAGAAAACGCACTGCAGATCCAACTTGCTTTTCTTACTCTTGCCTGGGTATTTCTGGGGGCCTAGTTCACAGTGTAGAGTAAAATCCTATAGGGTACTAACATCCTATAAGGTATCCACCTGATCAGCTGTGTCTCCAGGCAGCAGTGTTCGCCTCGGGAGAACTGTGGCAAGGGCACTGAGGGCTGTAGACAGTAGTCTTAAGTGCGTCCTCATTTGCAAAGTGAGTGAAGTCCCAGCCACCCAAGCACAGCCTGACTTCACTTCATACCTCCAAGCACAGGTTCTAAGGGCAAGTAGGCATGAAGGCTACATGAAGGCACGGTAGCTGGATGAAGAGGAACACGTGAAGAGCGATACAGGATGGGATGTGCTGGTATAAGCGTAGACCGTACGTATCACAATGCCTTCTTTACATCCTGTCACACAGACCCTACATGTCTGTATTGGAACTGGATTACTGGTATGCAAACATACCGCAAAAATATGATGACAATGCTGTTGGGTTCAGTATTTGCAGTTATTGCTTTAAAGACTACTAAATTGTACACGTATATCAATAAGGCGTACTGCGCCTGCAGATGTTAACATCTGACTTAGGATCTTCCCAAAAGAGAAACATACTGAAATTAAATATGTCAGTCTGCTAGGCACCTAGGCACGATACCAGCAGATCAGTCTCTGGGATTGCTTTGCATTTGAATATTAGCCATTCACACTCAATTGTCAGGCTGATCTCTCCAACCACACTTCCAACAGCAGTGGCCATCCCCATCAGAAAGCTCCAGGCGTGCCCACATATTCCTCAACTTACGACCGGGATCAAAACTACAAGCGTCTTGGCGCATTCACACCAGATAAAAATCTGCCTCGGCCTCCGGAGAGAGAGTTGTGTTTTGTGCTGCATCTACTTGGCAACAAAATAAGAGAAACCAAAATGTTTAATAATATGCTCCCAGTATCTGCTGTGTTTCACAGCTGTGGGCGGTTGTGCCCACAGAAGCGCACCGAAGATGAGAAAGCGTCCCCGTACAACACACCGCATTGGTTGGTGCACGCAGAGGAGAAATCTTCAACTGGTGCTCAGCGCTTCACGGTACGAGACCACGATGTTATTTTTAGTCGTAGATCCTGCAGAAAGGCTCTCTGGGCTGTTAAGCCTGTGCTCAACTTACTCCACGCACAGGCGGGAAAACAGGGTGCAGCGGCGGGAAAACAGGAAACCCAGCACAAGGTTTATGCCTCATTTAGGTCTGGTGTAGCGCCGCCAAGCACAGCTTAAAAGGGGGCTCTGTTGCTCACAAGACTCACTTGGATCTGCTGCACCAGAGCCGTTTTGATCCCAGTCTGCTGGCAATGATGTCTGCCATACTACCCTACCTCTACTGTGTTTCTAAACTTAATGTTTGGAAATGCAGCATAGGATTAGCCCTCTGTTCTCCTGTGAAAGAGTCTGGTTTGGTCAGGTGTAGCCCCTTCACTAAAAAGTACGTGTTTGCACAAAGAACGCACTGACAAAACCGAATCACCCTCACGCTCTCGGTCTCACTCTACGTGGTCGGGACACAGTCAGTGATGCTTGCAGTACGTGACCCATCCCAATTATAAACTCCCCAGTACTATCTTTTATCGTGGGAAACAAGCAACAATGAGGTGGTATTTTAGAAAACGGTACAAATCACAAGCTAATTTTAAGAGCACGATCTACATATTACTGTTGAAATGAAAATCATTCTACATATAAATCCCTAGCTGTGAAGAAACACATACACAGGACACATGCAGACATTTCTGTCATTTTTCTACCTATATAAGGGGAACAGAATCAAAGAGAAGGAGAAGTCTTTTAAATAAGTAGAATTAAACAATGCCTCAGTATTCATAGTCCTAGTCTTCACCGCAACCCCTAATCAGCAATGGCAGTAACATGGTTTGCCACTTTTTATTTTTGGACTATGTGTATTTTAAAGCTATTCATTATAAAAAAGCCACCTTCTCACTTAATATTGCATTTTCAAATTATTTTTTTTTTAAATCATACCAAATTCAGTTAAAATCAATGGCTTCTCAATTCTGTGATTCTATGGGTAATTCAACAAGTACATGGTTAATCTTGAATAGTGCCATTGATTTCTACAGAGTAAAAATTACTGATTTAGGCTTTGGGAAAATGCTGTTTTTTTGCTTGGATCATCCTTTTTTAGTATTGAACCAATGTAATATTTGAGGTTTTGTTGTTATAGCGATAGCAAGAATGTCAGATAAGCACATTTTAAAAACAGAAATACATTTGAGAGAAAACTTGAGTGGCTCTTTTATTTTGAGAAAGACAGATAAGCAAAGCAAGTTATGGTTCAAAATCTACTTTTATATATAAAGTGAATATTTAATTCCACTTAAGAATCGGTAAAGGCTTGTTTTGGCATTTAAATAGCAGGCTGTCAACTCTGTTTAAATGTGTGAGTTGCTTTCCTCTGTTTTCGTGAAAGACCTGGCAAAAGTTAAAAGCCATATTTCGTTCAGCGCAACAGAAGGAGCTGAGCGTTAGCGAGATCTGGTTTTAGCTGCTGGAATATTTATGTCTGCACGGCGCACTCATCTCCCGACTACCCAGACCTTGTGCAGATCCGAACCGAAAGCACTTGAGCCAAACCTGCTCCGTAGGTGGAAGCCCGCGGTTCTGGGGCAAACAGCAGGGGAGCATCTAACTCCTGCTGGCCTTCAAAGGGTCTCCCTGCCTGGGAGTGCCCCGCTCCTCCCAGTAACTCTTTTTAACTTGGAAACACCAGAAAATCCCCCAGGAAGCACAACGCCCTGCCTAAGCTGTTATTTGAAGAGACAGGGAGAAAGGCTTAGTTTGGCGGCGCGGAGGATGACAAGAGAAGGAGGGTATGGGGCTGCGGCTGCCCACCACCGCTGCTGGCACAGGGCACAGACCCTGGGGTGCGTGGGGGGAGCCAGGATCACCCCCCACGTCAGGGGAGCCACACAGGGCAGGAGACTCCGATGCCAGGATAGTCAAGGAATGACAAATGCGGCCGGCAAGGTGAATTTCCCCCATGATGCGGACACCTCGAGCCTCACCAGCCAAGGAGGTAGTAAGGTGTAGAGTTATATGTTAAGTACTACTGGGCTCACCTTGCACATGGCATGCTTGGATTCATGTCAGCAGACAAAATCGCAAACTGATTTTCCTCACAAAGTGAGTTTTAGACAGATTTTATGCACGCCGTGGGAAGAAAATTACTTAAAGGTCGATGAAAGCCACCTGCAATCACCCGTGCAAGGTTAGTGTTTACCATGTTACAGAACCGCCAAGTGACATACAGTACGTGATGACTCCTGAAGACAGAGTAAGCCAGAGTGAGTACATCTGGGGCAAACGCATGTTTTAAATCTGTTTTAAATTTCTAAGCCCACAAGCCAAAATATCATTTGCTTCTAGGAGTGTTTTCCTAGTGGAATATGGATTAGTTTACCACATTTCAAATTCCCCTCTTCTGGTGAGAAAGCTGCAACCAAAACATCTCAAGTGTGCCCTTAAATTCTCCTGTTTAAGCGATGTTTGTCATTACTCTTACTCATAATATAGAGATAAACCATATGTGAAACACAACATTCAAAAAGTTGCGAAACTTCAGTTAAAGCATATACGACCTATTATTTTTACTGACCAAAAAAAAAAGAGAAAAACCATTGCAAGTGCAAGTTTGGAACTCAGCTTGGGCTTTCCACCAAAGCATCCAGACTTAGCTTTTTCCAGTTTAACTTACTCCATCTCTGCCAGTGTCCTCTGCCAGAACGCAGAGGTCTCATGACCTGAAAATGGCAGGCCCCCTCCCTCTGAGCTCCTCTCAGCTGTTGCCTATTTGGGGAATGTCATTATCTGAAGCCCAAAATGTTCTCTCTCACAGAAAGACCTAAAATGAAAAATCACATCGGTTCCTGCTGACCTTCCCCAGGTCTTCATCGACCACCCGAGTCCAGTACGCAAAGTATACCACAAATGTGTATATATATATTTCCTACATGTATATATAGAGATAGTAAAAGGTTTCTTTTCTCTAACCTGTGAACTTCCAATATATTCTGATGTATGTAGAAGTTTGTCTTGAGGGACTTCACTACTTGAAGAAAAATTTGTCAGAGCCAAACTCTCAGTACCTTTGACTGTTTGGGACTTCTCTGACAAGCCCCTCCATTAAACCACGGCACGCACTGACTACTCGGTAGTTAAAAGAATGCAGACAGTAAAAGTATTACATCTTTCTGCTACACTTTTTGCATAAATGAATGCTCATTAAATGCACTGCATCACCTTTAACACACTTACAAAATAAGTGTATATTGGAGCACCACCAGTCAAGAGGCAATGCCTGACCTTACTCTATGGTCGTGCACCACGTGGTTTCAGTATTAAACCATTCTCTGGACTGACTTTGACTTCCTACAGATACAGCTCCTCTTTTCCAGAAAGCGTTATATTTACTGAGTCGTCGACACTCTTCTGAAGCCAAGAAGCACATATGTGTGCAAGGATTTAACTGGGGGTTGTGGTAGTGAGGGGGGAACATGGACGCATGTTGGCTGTGGAGCCATCACACATGGACAGCTGCAAGCTCTACTTGCTGCTTTTGCACCACGTGGGAAAGGGCTGGTACAAGTGTCTAAAATACTCTGCCACCGTTTGTGTTTTAAGCCTATTTTCCCATGCATCAGTGGCTTCTTGGTGTTTGGGTCCCTCAAGGGGCTTGGGCACCAGGTCCTTCAGGAGAACTGGAGAGAGACAAGTAGGTGAAGGAGGTGGTTAATCACGTCCCCTTTGGGTGGAAAACACTGACTTTGGTGAGAGGACTCATTGGTACATCGAGAGAGGAGGGGTGGCCTGGGGGCCTACTTCTGCTCTTCCCTTCGAGGAACAGTCATGCCAGGTGATGCCTGAGGGGCTGCAGAAGATGCATGGCTGCTTAGAGAGCTCAGGAAGAGACTGAGGGACTGAGGAGAGAAAAAGGAGAGGAAAAAGGAATGACTAGGAAAATGGCATGCCTGGGATTCTGCTCAGGATAGATAAAACCAGATAATTTTATTTATTTCTTAGAAGGGTAACGAGAGGAACAAAACACAAAATGTTTTAGGAATATAACTGAGCTGCACAGGGTTGAACTGGGAAAGCTGAGCAGATGGAATGACAAAAAAACAAGTGTACTTCCAGGGCACTCCTAAGAGTCCTCTGGCAGCATGAAAAAAGCAAAGGATGAATGGTAGAAATCACTAGGAAATCTGAAGCAGCTGAGATACGACTGCAGGGTATGGTGGGAACCTGCTTGGGAGCCAAGGAAGTTATGCAAGAACACAGGGAAAAGGGTAGGAGCAATGTGGCCAAGGAGAGGGCAGGATAAAAAGAGAAATTAAAAAAGCCCCAAAACAGGCAAAGAGCACATGCTGGCAGGAGTGGAGAAAGCAGGAGAAAAGATGAAGGAAGTTCAGAGAGACCAAAAGATGTTGGGAGCTGTGCAGGCATCAGGAAGGAGATGCCGGGGCCTGGAGACGGGAGACGGGCAAGACCTGCTGGAGGAGGCTGCCGGAGACTGCAAACGAGATGGATGAAATGGGAGAAAGGGGCAGCGAGCTGAGGCAGGACATGCTTCTTTCCGGCACAGAGAGATGGGAGAGGGGCAGCCAGACAGGGAGAGCGAGAAAGCTTAGCTCATGGAATAAAAACAGGAGAGACCCAGTAAGCTTCACATTTTTATTAACTGACAACAGGAAAAACAGTGGAAAAGTGCTATACAAAGGGAAACATTCGTGTGTGTTTGTGTGTTACCTTCGTGTGTGGACTGAAGGGCACCGGGGAGAGCTGTGCAGGGGCTGGTTCTCTCTCTTTGAAACTCTCTATATGCAACCAATGTCGATACTTCGGTTTTACTGAACATAGCAAACACTTGGGTGCTTGATAAGAGAGGATAATGAATGCTTTTAGGGCATATAAATTTGGCATAGATTGCAACTCCCTAGCAGCATGTTCTTCCAGAAAACTGAAGAAGGACCCAGGCCAGGTGCCTTTTTGGCACCGAGGCGCAGCTCCAGCAAGCTGCATGTGCTGACGCGTGGTGGCCTGAGCACCCTTGTCCTCTCAGGGTTTTCACTCTGGTTTTTAGCTGCCCTGCTTGGTTTAGCTACCTGTTGCCTTCATGGTACCCAGCCTTCAGCAATCCTCTTGTCCACTTGTCCTCCTGTGCTTTTCACTCCCACCATCAAACACGCCGACCTCCCCTCTTCTTCTGTTTCCTAACGTTTTCCTTCTGAACTTCTTCCCCAGCTGTCTCTGACCTCAGATCCTAGCTTTGCTGCTCCAACTTTTTGTATCCACAAAGCCCCTGTATAGATATCTCCACTCTTCCACCTGCATGGCTCTCCTCTAGGGAAGCCACGTGAAAGGTGTGCGTCCAAAAAATCTGTGTTCCTGAGAAGCGATCGGCACTTCTCTGCACCTGTGAGGTGCTCCTACGAGCCCTGGTACCTCCAGGTACCTCCCATAGCGTTCTGCACCTCTCCTGCTCCTGTGTTCCCCCACTGCCAGATGCAGCCCTGTGCAGTCTCCTTCACCCCTGACATTCCCCCGACCTGTGACGGAACCTCAGGAGGACCCTGCCTGGGTCCTGCCCGACACTTCCACCTGCTCCTTCCCAGTCTTCCCTCCCTGGACCTGCTCTGCCGACTGTTTTCCCCTTCTCTCTCCTCAGGAGGGGCGTACTGATGGGGTGGGACGTGATGGGAGGATGGAGGGAGGCGGTAAGAAGTGGTTATTTGCATTCGTCCCTGTTTTGCCGAGTTTCACACCAGACTGGCTATCGTTTCTGTTTACAGCATGCTGCAAGCTCAAGCCGCTCCCGTAACTGCTAACTGGTTTTCCCCTGCCAGCATCGGAGGCTAAATATAAGCCTGTGGAGCCGGCCCTGCGTCCCTGCCCGTATCTGGCAGCGCCTGGCATTCCACCGCCATTGCACAGAGCCGATGCTTTTCACGAACTTGGCAGCTAAAGAGAGCCGCCTCTCCCCGAATAAGCTGTAGGAGCTTCTGGAGGAATAGGAAACAGATTGCTAGTTTTCTCTTCAGTGCAAAGGGCAATACTGCAATTTTCTTTTGAGTCCCTAAGTTAAATGCTGCGCTCCACCTCTGGGAGGTAAAGAACGTCACGCCAGAAACTTGTTCAGCCAGCGCTGCTTGTTGTCCAATGGTTTGTTTGGTAACACTGTGGGTTTTTTTTGAGGAAACTGGTTATTTTTAAAGGATTGGCAGTTATTAAACAGCACTTAATGCGTAAGGGAAACTTCTGATGAATACGTTAGCATCTGTGCCAGACCAAACATCTGTAGTTTTTAACGGAGTGGGCAACAGGAAATAAGAATTTGAATTCTGCTTTTTAGATGACACTATAAATCGGCTATTTTCAGTTCAATCAAATTGAAGAATTTATTTTTTGGTTCTTAGGCTCAAAAAGGAATGACCTTAGTTCAGCAGAGTCTTCCACATGAACTAGGCATGTGAGTAATCCTGTCCTTGAATTACATTTTTACACACTGATAAATGCAGATGATGATAGTTTTAAAAAAACACAGAGGCATATGCTAATTCAAAATATGCCCAGACGAATGGTGGGAGCCCGCCAAGTTTCACAGGTTTCAGGCTTCACTTTCACGTTAGAAGTACCTGTATAAATCCAGAGCTGAAGAAGAAAAGTTGCCGGCTTGACTTGACACGGTATCTATCCCTAGAGAAGAGAGCGGCCGCAGCCAACCCACCCTCCTCTGCCTGCTCGCCCCAGCGCAGCCCCTCTGCGGGGGCTCGGGCCAGCCCCAGGCACTGCCTCCTGCCTCAACTGCTGGACCTCCGGTGACCAAAGGGGACCTCCCGCTATTTCGGTACCTGCTGGGGAAGGAGGTCTCTGGCAACATCTCTCCTGGCTTCAGTTTTTGCCATTCAGTTAGCAGCCAGTGAGGGCTAAAAAGAAACCTGCTACAACATAAAAATCGTCACGGTAGTGGTATACTCAGGCTATGTACAGTCATCAATGACTGAGTTATTCTGGCTTAATGAGTTACCTTTCGTGAGCTGGGCTACAGTAACGTGCCTTAATTAAACATTAAAATAAATCAGAATAAACTACCGTGAAGGTGATTAAACCCAAAGCATGAAGTGTTTAAACCTGTATGTCATATTTAACAGGTAGGGTAGGCAAAAGATGTTCCTGTCTACACTTCACACAGTCTGAGCTTAAGAGTGCAACTTGGTGAGCCATGGTAATTTAATAATGTAAAATTGTCCTATTGATGCAAAAGCTAAGGATCCAACACCTACAGAGGCTGGTACCCTTCACTATAGCTTGTGTGTTCACGGAAATGGCTGACGCTGAAGGGATGTGACAAAACCCAGGATGAATGAAATCGAGTATTACAGAACACATTGAACTGAGCATTCTGGAAACGTATTGCCTGAATTACTAGAATGGGATTGTGACCGGACAAACGATTTAAACTGTTCAGAAAGTAATTCTTGAAAATATGAAAAACCAGATAATTGCAAAACATTGCTAACGAACTTCAGTTAATGCACCTTGGAAGGTCAGTGATGGTCTCAAGACGAATTTAATGAAGAGGAAAAATTGTGTGAGATAAACAAGCTATAATTCAGCAAGGACAAGGGTAACCTTCTACGTGGTGGTTGGAATAACTCATTGTGCAAACAGGGTAAAAGTGACATGAAGGATCTGTGAATTACCACGTGCCATAACCAAATGCCAACCATTTCATATTGCTGAGAAAAAAATGAATGTCATGTGGGGATGTATGAACAGGAGTGCCATATGCAAGATGTGTGAAATCATCCTCCTACTCTACTTGCTGCTGAAAGCCTCAGACTCAATCCTGCGCCCGGATTTAGGCACCGCACTCCATGGAAGATGTGGAGCAGCCAAAAGCAAGAAGATTGCTGGAAGTCTGGTAAACATAGTCTGAGGAAACCTGGGATTAAAGTGAAGAGGACGAGGCAAGTACGAGTGGTCCCAAATATGCAAAGGAAAAGAAGATAAATTGTTTTCCAGATGCAGAGGATAAATAAGGAGGACAGCTGAGTTGCAGAAGGGGAATTCAGGTTAGACATGATGCAAATGCCACAGCAGTAGCGCAGTGAAACACAGGGGTAAGTGGCCCAAGGAGGAGACAAAGTGCAGGGCGGGAAGGATATGTTAGGAAAGACGTAATCTTGTCCGGTGGCAGAGGGCGGATGATGTCTGGAGAGTGTCATCCTGTCCCCCCCCTTCCCCGGGCTCTCCCTTTCTAATGAAAAGTTAAAAATCCTCAGCTGCTATAAACCGCAGAAACTTCACTAATGATTTATACTAGCAAAGGGGCCTTGCCTGAAATGCGTCCAGTGTAATCATTTTTTCTAGTTTTTGCTTTTAGCCATGAGATTATGAGTAATAGCTACGGGACTACACTGTTAGCCAGAAATCCTTTAGCTTTCTAAAGGTCACTTAATCTATGATTTAATCTGATGGTCACTGAAATTAAGTGGAAGCAGTTCAGCAGGCTATAATGGAGGGTGGTTTGTGTCTCTAGCCTTCAGTTACCTTGAGTTAAACCATCCTTTATAAGTAAAATAACTTATAGGCATGAAATACATTTTGAAACGCACGCTGAATCTTCCTGTTGTACTGCAGGACAAAAAAAAAAAAAAAGAAAACTCGGCCTTTCTCGCTAGCTGCTGCTTTAAAACAGTTCTCATCATGACAAACTCCGGCATGTCTTTAGTGCCTTCTGTTCACCTGTTGATATTCCCGTCCCTCGGGAGATTTTATGCAGCTGGGGAAGCAGGCAAGATTCACACGAATTTGGTGCTCTGTCATGACTTGTTCACAGTGAGAACTGAGCTGCGTATTTGAAACTTACTGCTTTTAAGAGTGGAATACTTCAACTAAGCAAGACCAAAAAAAAAAAAAACACCCAAGAAAAAAGAAGGAAAAAAAAGGAAAAAAAAAAAAGCAGAGTTGGCTATACAGCTCGGCAGTTAAAGGAGCACTAAAATAGAAGTGTGAAACTTTTCATAGTTATCTGCAAGTATCCAAGAATTTCAAGTCTCAGCATAGTCAGTATTAGTGAATTAAAGATCTGAAAGGTTGTCCTGGAGAGCAGATGCTTTGATCCCTAAATAGAGCTAATATTTCATATTTCTGAGTCGCTTTCCCCGGGTACTTTTATTTCACCTGGTTGGACCTTAGACTGCTTTTCTACTATGGCTACTGTCTTGCAACACATCTGGAAATCCTCTCCTCTGTAGTATTATATGTAATATAAACTGCTTAGTTTGAGGAACTGAATTTTATAATACCTGCATAGGCATAAAACCCCACAGAAGAAACCCCACACAAGACTCAGGTGACAAAGCTAACCTTCTTTTGACTCTGGTTTTCTCGTGCCGCATTTCCTCTAGATTATGACACAGTTTAATTTTCATGGATGTCATCTGAAAATGAGAGCCGATTTGTAATGTAGCTGAATTCTCTTTATCACTGAATATATTCTGTACATTAACTGGCAGTGTGATGCACTGAAGCATAGTCTTTAATTAAAGTGCAACAATACCACAGCTACAGTACGGGCATGGCATAGGAACCCGGCGCTGAATATAAAAATAGCTGTGCTGAAACGTGTCATCTCACTACACGATGTGACTAAGTCAGTGGAGACACTCTTACACTTGAAACCTGGAGTATTACTGAGCACTGATTTTCAGCTGGGGAAGCTGTGATCAAATCAATGCATGCATTATTCTCCACAAACGAATAATGGCGCGAACGAGGACGTATTAAACACCTACAGCGCACAAAGCTTTTCACACTGGTTATGAACCAAACACAAACAAAGAGGCTGTGAACTCTCCAGAGCTCTCGTTTTGTCTCCCGTGTCGTCCTCCTGCCTGTTTGGATACAACGTGTGGCATCCCCAGCAATGCCCTGGTGCCAACAGGAGAGGGCAACTGATTTCGGGTTGGGAGCAAGCTGACCGGCCCTCTCTCCTCCTCCTTCCTACCCTCGAGGAAAACAGAACAAAACGAAACCACCCCGCACCCCACAGTGAGTGAAGGCGCTGCGAAAACCAGGGAGATGAAGACGCCTCTGCTGGCACCAGAACCAGGGATGCCGCTCCCTCCGTAGCCCTCCACCACGGTGTTAAACCGGACAGGTCCGTCCCTGACCGGCGGAGGCAAAGCTCTCCACCCCAGGGCTGCGAAACCCTCCCTACGCTCCCTGAGCCAACACGGGCGTTTCAGGAGAAACGCGATCCCAGAACCGACAACTGCCCCTGTGCCACGGACAGGCACCTGCCAAGCCAGGACAACTCTCCGCGTGCCCAACGTGCCCAGCCCTTTGATCTGCCGGGGCGGCTGACGCCGTCATTGTGCCACAGGAATCTCTGCAAAGGTTTCCCCCCAACGCTGGCCACCGAAATCAGAATCAAACGCCCACAGAAAAGCAGCAGTGGGGCTCCCCCTCTGCACAAGGCATGGCATTTGAGCATCCTTCCTCCTCGCTCCCACGTGGGCACCACATCCTACAGCAGGGCACTACGCCACACCGGAGCCCCAGGCATGATTTTAACTTCCCGGCGCAGCACAAACAGTTTAGGAAAAGAGGTCGTCTGGATTTTGGCACGGGGCAGCGCTGCAGGGAGGAGGCACCAGGAGCCATGCAGTGATGCTTCTCTGCTTGCTGGGCAATGCGTCAGGGAGGCACAAAACACACAAACGAGAGAGGAGATAGCAGATAGTTACCTAACATGACGAAGGGGATTCCCAGGAAGGTGGAATTGTATTTCCCACCAGTGAGATTGATGATCCCAGCTGCAGTCAGGGTGGCAAGGGTCACGGTCAGCAATCCCAGCAGGCCAAGCCAGGGTTTGCTGCGGACACAATCCTGCATGGAGCAGCAGAGAATGGCCAAGGTGACCACAAGGACCAAGCTTGTGATCAGGTAGCGTTCTGACACCCTGCTCGTCTTCTGGAAATCCTCCTTCAGCGAAGAAGAAGTGAAAGGATACATTTTGACTTTCCTGTTGGATTTCTGGAAAAGTTCAACAGTGTCACAAAAAATGGATTCCCACTTCTCTGCCACCATGTCATTCAAGGAGTTGATTGCCTGCAAGTAGTAGGTGAGCTGAATGGCTTCTGCAGACTTCACCCGGTCTTTGCTGTGCACAGTAACCCCACCAAGCTGATGCCCGTTATACACTTCCCTGCCATCCTTTAAGTGAGTAATCGGATAAGTGATTGCAAAATTAGTTCGATTAGAAGAACGAGCAGCCTTTAATTCCTCCAGTACATGCACTATGTCGTCCACTATGCATGTCTTGTCATTGTTCAGGATACATATATGGGCAAACGTGTAATTGAAACCAGGTCTTTGAACTTGGATCCTGGTCACAGCAGAGTGCAACTACAAGGGAAAGAGAAATCACACACGTTATTCATCAGTTCATCTCGCGCAGCAGCAGCCAGAACAACAGGGGCTCCTCACCTCCGTCCCTTTCCTATTTGATCTAAGCAACGACAATAAAAGTGCTGGTGACTGCAGTATTAATAGCACACTCATTGCAAAGAAAAAGGGAAAACATGCATTAAAATAGCAGTATTATTCCCCTCCGTCCTTTGCTGGTAACTCGGGTATTTTGTGACCTGCATCTGTGCCATGTGCATCTGCCATTCAGCCTCTCTAAATAAGCAAACTCAAAAGCCCCGGACCTCCACTTTCGAGTGATGTGGGGGAACATAAAAGGGAGCGTGACAGCCCGGCCGTGTCCAGGGACACAACTCGTGCTCGGGGTTGCCAAATTACTCTCTCGACAGATAAACTTCAGGTACGGAAGGCAGAAAAGCAAGGTGGCCAAGGGTGCCAGCCGCCCGGCAGGGCACTCACTCCCGGCAAAGGACAGGCCACAGCTGCGAGTCCTAAGTGTAGAGCTGGTTGGCATCGCAGGAATAAGATAGCTGGCATCAATTAATCTGCCCTCTTTCCCCCTCCCTCTTTCCCCTGTCAAACCCTCAGCAAGTCTGTGAGAGGGAAGCAATGGCAGAGACGGACACGTTTTCTCTTTCTCTCTCTGAGAGGTTCTGTTAATCAGGGAAGGACCCCTAATTTTAGGGGCTGCAGGTTATTACCGCTTATCGTTTGGTCTAGCAGCTCTGAGTGCTGCCTCCTTTGTCAGTCGTTTTGCATCCTTCTGAAATTTGCCATGCCTGAGCTCTGACCCAAAGTGCATTCAGTTATTTTTGAGCACCAGAAGGGCAGAAAAATTACCCTCTCTTCTTGGAAAAATATAGAAAACTCTTGCAACCTTTTCTGAATCCGTTTTAGTCACCACAAAAGAAGCAAGAAATCTAAAAGACGGTAGGGGAATAGCCTTAATAGGCTGGGGTTGCAATATTTTTCGGAAGTAGAATATGAAGATTGCCAACGTTAGGGGCCTTAGCAAAGCACAAGCTGGGTTTTTTTGCACATTTTACTTGCAAAATACGCAGGCCTGCCCCACCACCATCCCCACTTAACTCCTTCTATGCCACTCTAGTTGTGCAGAAAGTACCACAGCCTTCCGTAAGGATGCTGCTGAGGCCAAGACCACGTTACCCACCGCCAGAAGCCTGAGCAGGCTTTCCCCATGGCTGTGATGTCCTCCCTTCACCGTGGGTAGCCGCAAGGTTCAGGAAAGGGCTCCCTCTGCTCTTTTCTAGCTGGCACAGGGGGTATCCGACATCCCAAATGCCAGAGGGGGGCCCTGCACGCCCCGGTGTACATGCTTTGTGCACAGCTTGGTAAGATCCGTGATTCTCTCGAGGTGCGAGCAAGGACAAGGCAGAGGGGCATGCACCCCTCCTGCTGCCTGGTCCCAAGGACGCCGTGGACGTGGCAGTCTGCACAGCTCGGTCGCGTGGGCGGCCACATCTGCTGCCATGGGGGGAAGCAAATCACGGGGTCTGCTCTGAGGAACTGCATGGATTTATCCTTCGGTCCCTTTTGCACCGAGGAAAATGGTTGTAGGAGCATTGCAAAGGTGTGGCGGCAAAAGCAGGGCTGATAAAAGAGAAGCAGAAGCCCTCCTTCACCTGCAGGGCGGGGACATCACAGCTCTTCCAGGGAGACGAAGAACCAAATTAAGAATGACTCTAATTTCTTTTCCTTAAAGGGGGAATATTTATTTTCTGCCTTCGGTTTTTGAGCAAGACAATAAAAACTGGCTATGGGGAGATGATTCCTTTTTTTTTCTACTTGCATATGCTGTTTTCCACTGCAGTCCAAAGAGGGCAGGAGGTTCTTACGCCCAGTAAAAAGGCTGGGATTAAGTGATATTTAATGGAACTGGCTCCTTGTGAAGACAAACTGATTAAAAAAATAGAAGATTGGGCACATGAGAGCAGTAGAGCTTCTATACTCATCTGATGGCGATGGACAAAATGTCTAATAAACATGGCTAAAATCCTGCGTCTCTTGAAGTTAAACAGTCATAGTGACTTTGGTGTGGCATTTCAGACCTATTTGCAGAAAAAAACCCCACATTTATACGACACTATGAATATGATTGTTTTGTGATTACATTGCATAATCTGCAGTGGGTATAAATTTAGTTACACTGTCTCTGTTACTCAGGATAATATGACATCATACAGGCAAGGATTACAAAATTCCTATATTCTCATTTCTCTAGCAGCTCAGGAGTGTTTTTTTCCATATTTGAGTAGTTTTTATTTTCTACAGAACAACAGTTCAATATTGCCATTAGAAAGATAGGTTTGAGACATGAACTGAACTAACAAATCTTTTCACACTACTGGGAGAACACAATACCTGGCCATGGTGAGAAGCAAAATTCTCCATCGTGGTGGGATAACAAATAACTGTCTATGCAACCGACTGGGGGCGTTTGCACAACTTTCTTCTAAAACGAAACAAATTAAACAATTTTCAGGAACATGCCAAAGAAATGAACCTGTATGGGGAATTCTTCCCACCTTTCCAGTTTGCTTCTGCAAAGCTCTGCTTTGCAAGGGCTGTTTTGGGGTACGAATTCAAGTATATGTCATTACAGTTTGGGGACAATGCCCTGATGTACCAAATCAAAGACAGATATCTGATTTTAAATTTTTTATAGTGGCAGCTACTGTATGGTTTTCATTGACAATGCTTGTAAGATCAGATGTCATATAAAGAAGCGCAGCTGAGTACAGCTGTATTAGATTAACAATACAGCTCCTTCAGAGAGGCTCAATCGAGTGACACAATGCAGAAGAAACTAAACTGTCACACAACTTTTATCAAGCGACGTGTGTTGCTATTTACCTACCCTGCCTCACCGCTGCATTTGCTTCCTTCTATATCTGAAGTACTTTCTTTTAATATTTAGGTTATAGAATAACCTCATCTGTCACAGCCGTTGCTTCATCTTCAGCGAAAAGCTAGAAGCTAAATGTCATACCTAAAATACTCATTTCTTCTCACAAACGATCATTTCAGACCCAGGAGCCCGTTCTGCAGCGGTGGCCCGGTGCGTCCTCCGAGGCCGTGCTGGGCTGGACCGGGTGCCGCGTGGGGGGGATGTGCCCATCGCACCTCCCAGCCGCGGGGCTTCGGGGAGCAGAGGGGAGCAGGCAGCCAGCCCTGCATCCTGGCACATCCCGGCAGCCCCCAGAGCCGGCTGCAAGCTCGGGCAGTTTACAGCAGCTATGAGATGTCCTCTGAGCTTTGCCAGTGGCCACAACGTTTGGTGTCAAACTGGAGGCAAGCGGCCAAAGGGGGAGGAAAACCTGCTGTTCCCTCCATCCCAGCAAAGCATGCCGAGCGCTGCCCCAGCACGCCCAAGGGTTCAGCTCCGGGAAGCCCGACTCAGACTGTCATCCTCAAGACGAACGCATGGCTTTACTTGTGCTTTGCTTTTTCAGGACCAGATCCTGGAAAACAAACCTCCGCCGCCTCAGTGCCGGGCAGGGGCGCGCGGCAGCGTGGCTGCCAGCTGCCTCTCTCCCTTTGCTTGTCCCTGGTGGCCCTCTTCCCCCCACCCCGAGAGATGCAGTCCCTGTTCTGCTGCCACGTTGGGGGTTCAACCTGTGGCCGTGCAGGTTTTTCCGCCCGCATCCAGAGCCCGCACCCATAGCCCCGGGTGACCGCTTCCACAGAGAACAGACGGGCCAAGAGGTTACAAAGGCACGTCCTACACGTTCAAGGGGGTTACACGCTCTGCAATTGGGGTTGCCTGTGGTACACCAGGAGGTCCCCCAGGAAACTTCAGTGTCCTAACAGGAGATGGTAAAGGCTGTTGTGTGATGGGGACAACATTAGCAATATGCTAGTGCATAATGCATATTGCACTCCTCAGTGCAGCAGATTTTAATAGCAAACCATATTCTGAATAAACCTGGCACCTAGTACTGGAACAAACAATTGACCACCAGATTCTCATTTATCCAGCTGTTTTCTTACCCTTACTGATCCTACTAGGAGAAAGGGGATTTAACTGAATAGCAAAAGCTGAATGAATGTTTTTTCTTGAAGGGAGACATGCACTGCTTGCTCATTGCTCACAGCTTTTTCAGCTAGCTAACAGTGCAAGGAACCAAAAAGCAGTTTACTGCTGAGATGCCGGAGCACTGCAGCAGTAGAGCTGCACAGCACCGCCCAAGCTCCCTCACCACGGTGGCCCACTGTCCCTGGAAGTGCTCAGGCATGAAATAGTAACTTCCACCTCTTCCTTTCATCGTTGTTTAAACAGCGACCATCACTTGCAATTCCCCTCTCCCTTCAGAAAATGGTGTTTATGTGTGTCCCGTACCATGGCAGAGATTTCTAGAACAACCTTTTCTCTTCCTTCAGCCTTTAGCCATTTGCGTTTGGTAACATCCTGGTCTTGGTCTTTGTTTACCCTAAGTCCCATGCTCACTCGGTTATTTACTTTAGACAGAGAGGAAAGATAGCTCCAACCAGGAGACAAATCCCTTTCTGCAAATACCTCCAGGTGAGGGCTGTACTAGTCTCCCATCCCCACACCAAGCCACGTTTCAGCCCATGGCACAACTGACAGATGAGAGGTGGCCAAATTGCACTGCCCCGCTGGCTGGTTTTGCCCGTGGGTCCAGGAGGGGATGCCAGGAGGCAAAACATAAAACCCCTTCACTTCTCCTGGGCTAAACCATTTGCTCCAGGGCCTCGGAGAGCCGTGGCTGCAAAGATTTCTTCAAGCTGGTTTTGGCTGCCGGTCCTCCTGTCTCTGCCATTGGCACAGGAAGGCAGGTGCCAGGAACCAGAGCCCCCCCCCCAGTAGGCCCAGTTTGGCTGTTCTGGGATGGCCAAGCCCTGCTCTGGGCTCTGCCAGACGGCTCTTCCCAGTACAGAGCTTGGCACGACTTTCAGCAGCGGCAGCAAAGCTGAACCTGAAGGCAAAGGGATTGTACTTAGAGATGTATATTCAGGACAGAAAGGAAAGCTTGATTTTATTCTTGCATCCATCCAAAAGATGCAGGGAGCCACAAGAAGGGGTGAGGAAAACCTCTAGCGCCTTTGCTTTCTTGAGAAGTCCCTTATTTAATTCAAAAGTGAGCAGGTACTACCAGAATGTTGTCAATTTAATCAGGTAACAGAAAAGTCTGCAGCCTCCCTGCGAAGCAAACAGATCCCATCCCAGCAGGGAGGTGTTAGAAACTGCTGATTCATTTGCAAAATGGTCCAATCCCAGAAATCCTTTAAGCCCACATTATATAACCTGCTGCCCCGATCACAGCTACGGGCGAAGGGGACGAGGCACGAGGACCCCAGCGATGGCCACTGGTGTCCCACGCGGGTCTCACCTCGCTGGTGGCACTGCTTCGCTCCCAGGGAAACTCCGTGGTGAGAGTGACAGCACCATGACACGGGACACTTGAGTCTTGCCATGCTCCTATTCCCAGCTCACGGAAAGACATCCCGACTCCCGCGGGAGCTGCATCAGAGTCACAGCCACCATTTTTAATATTAAGGATGTGTACAACTGCCTTCTGCTTATCATATACACCGCAAACTTGTGTCTGGTTTTGCTGCTGAGTGGTGACGTGCGGTGTTTTAAAGGGGACATCACTCATCATAAGGACTTGACTATGCTTTGTTACTTGACATATAGCCGATGAATGGCCAACTAGGCAAAACGAGCCAGATATACAGATGTCCTCCTGTACTGTGAATGATCTGGCACATAAGACATGTTTTACTCACAGGACTAAGATCTTTGCAATGCCGTATTACTTTTCTTTTTGTTGTTGATGTTGTTATTTGACTCTATTTAGTCTTTCAGTCTACATCTGATGGCTCAAATTAAAAATGAGCTTCACTCTAGTCAGTGTTGCCAACTCTTACAATGTTTCTACTGTCATTTTCACCAAGTCTGGTTCTTCTCAGAGCCCTGGAGCCTGAAGTATTGTGATTTTTGTAAAAAAATAAATCTCTGCTTTCACTAAAAAAAAAAAAAGAAATGTCTGATCTCATGCTTATGGAGGAAAGCCTGAGAAGGCTCAAAAATAAAGTGAAGAATGAACTAATTATCTATTACTGCTTAAAATGTCATCGCTGTTTTGGGCTCAAGACTGAAAAACTAGAAAGCAGGATGAAGACAATGATTTTACATATAGGCTTCATTTTCATGTGAAGCTGATTTACTCTTTTGGTAATTTTTACAGGTAACTTGTGCCAAGGAAAGTGAAGAGGAGAAAAAGCCTTTAATGGATTTCTATAAATTTCTCCACTTCTTCTATGATCTCAGTAATCTCTGGCATTTCCTATCTTCGCAGAGTACTTTTTTATTCACTTCAAGAGACGGCCTTAGTCAAAACGTAAAAGGGTTACGAGAAGGAGATGACTTGCACAGCTCCCAGCTTAATTCACAAAAGAAAACACTGTGGGCTCTGCAGACAGGGGCTGAATTAAACTATTAAGAGTGTATTTTCATCAGAAGAAGGTGCAGAGCAGGAAGGCGAGGGAACCCCTGAACGGGGCTGTGCCATGCTGTCAGCCTGAAGACCATGGGTCCAGAGCAGAGGTCCAAAGGGGGCTGGTGGGCAGCAGCCTCCTGACCCAGCCAGTCTGGCCGAGGGATGGAGAGCATGCATGCAGCCGATGGATGAAGCCAACAGATCCTAACAGCTCCGGATAAACGTTAGAAGTTGAAGCTGGAGAGCGTGCAGCGAGGATCACTATGGGTAGCTGGGCTCTTTTTCTAGCGGTCCTACTAACAGGCTTCTTGAAGAGACGCTAAGATTACTAATTATGCAAGCTATGTATTTTTGCAACTCATTTTTTTCAGCTGTCCAAATTAGTGAACTATATTTTCTCCAAACAATTTTCATCTGAATAAAATCTAAAAATTGTTCAAACTACGAGTCATCAACTGAGGGACAACTATTAGTGCTCGAAGTGGCAGATGTGTGTGCATTTACATTTCCATCTGCCTTCTTGGTAGCTACAGAAAAATGCTAGATAGGAATTTTCTTTTCTAATTTGAAGTGGAGAAGCTTTTCTAATCAATACCATCTTAATTCTGACAATTGTCCTGGTAATTCTGCCTGATTTTCTCCCACCGAGAAGCCCACTCTGGTTTTCGGGCTGACCGCTGTCGGAGGACGAGACGCCTGGGCAGCAGAAACCCCTCCATGCAGCCTGGCATGTGGCTCCGAGATTGATTTTTTATGACGGAGGAAAAAAAAGATGAAAACTTCGCTCCTGTGGCTGATCTTGCATCAGCTCCACCACCGGTGGCCTTCTCCACAGACCCCAGACCTCTCCATAAACACCCCTCCATCCTTCTACTGCCTCTCCGTGGGTTGGGGACAGGGTGCAGGCACTTGCCAAGGGCTCCTCCAGCAGAAGTGTGACCAACAGTCCCCTCCTCACTGCAGGGAAACATCAGTAGCTGCAAATTCACAACCCATTGAGTTAATTAATGAGATGGCTCCTCATTCTCCCTACCAACAGGGGAGAGGGGGTTCTCCTGCTGTAAACCCCGGCTTAAAGGCAGGGCCCAGTCACAGCTTTTGGCAAGACCCAAACATGGTTGCTGGGGAGCCTTGGCAGCTCTCCTCAAGCCCTGCAGCGCTGCCTGGGGCACTGGTGGCCTGGCCTCAGTGGCTGTGACGCACGGAGGTCCCTGACCTCTGACGCCTGCCCTGCCCACTTGCTGCGCCTTCCCGGAGGGATGACATTCCCCGTCACACACGTCCAGCCATCTGCTGACAAAAACTGTCCCCCGTGGGCTCTGTTAGACGGGAGGCGAGGTCTGACCTTCCAAGGCAGGAAAGAGGATGTAACACGGGGCGCTGGGTGTTCCCAGCACAGGCTGCCCGGCTGGCAGCGGCACAGAGTCCCAGGGGAGCATCACCCCATGGCACGAGGTGGGAAGGACAGCAGAGGGGTCCCGGCCCAGCCGGCACTGCTGGAGCGGGGGCGGCAGGGACCAGCGGGATGTGGTTGTCCTCCCAGGCATGGGCAACTTCAGGACTTCTGCTCCAGCCGCTGGCCGGTGCCTGCGGGAGAGATGACACCCTCGCGCCCGCAGGAACCGTGCCGAGGAGCTGCTGCTGCTGCTGACACCGGGAGCTCAGGGGGGTTTCTGCACGTGCTTCCACGCTGTCCTTGCAGCATGCTATTTATCTTCCCTCTTCCCTGGCTGTGCCCAGATCTTACCTGCGTATCTTAATTCTCATCTGTTTTCGCATAAGATACATTTTAGCCCTGCAGCATTGTGCTGCTATGACAACAGGCTTGCACTTCTGCTGCTTTCACACCCTTGTTTTTCTTGTATTAGGACTCTTCCCCTCATCTTACAGCCTAGCTCGAAAGACATGACTTCATTCTTTTTTTTTTTTTGTTTTAGCAGAATTCACGATTTGTTCTGTTGACTGTTTCCCTAGAAGTGTTTTTAGTGCCGGAGCTACCTAGAGAAGGTGGAGACCTGCTATACCCAAATCCACAGTTGGCTGTCCGTGTCCAGGCATTCAGAAGTAGCCGAAGTTTTAAAACAAAGGGTACCTTGCGTTAGCAGGATCATGACAGACCCAGCTGTTGGCTCTGCTGAACAACCAGCACCCACTTCCACCGGCTTTAAAAATAATGGCTTAAGCGTGCCGTGTTTGTACAGCAAAGCAATTGGAAACACCACAGGAACGGGAACATAAGTACGGTTATTTCCTCCACGAGCTTCCTCACACGTAGAAAATAAGTGAGGAAATCCAGGAAGATCATAGACAGAGCGTGCAGGCACACACATGAACAGGGACGTAATAATTAAGGAGCAGAGAGAGGAAATAAAACCCTGACAAGTATGAGGTCTACAAAATTTTGAAGTTAAACTGTTTTGTTCTGCAGTAATCAGAAGTTATGCAGTTCTTAAATAAAGGTGTCCTTAAACACAAATACCTAATTTTACTATTTGCTTGCATGTTCAAATAGATAATCAGTTATCTAGATCTATCGATGGTCAGTTTATATGAGAGGGGCCATGTATAAGCACTGTCTGAAAATATGTAGTTAGGAGAGGTTTCTTTAAAAAAAATGAACCCTCATCTACAGATTTTCATAGAGGCAAACTGCAAATGCAGTCCCCTTCAGTAAGGCACGTTACATTTCATTCCCTTTTCATCTTTGCATCTTGTCATCTTAAGTAGAGTTTTTGCCAAAAAAATATTAGTACTGTGTTACTGTTACAAACACAGTAACGTAAGTGGAAGAGAGGATATCCTTCTGCAAAAAAAGGAAACATTTCATTAAAAAAAAAAAAGTCTTTTGTAGTATAATGCAGTTAACTCGCTCTAAGTATTTCCGATTTAGCCAGAATTTGCTCATTCCTCTGTAAGTACAGTACTTAGAATCATAGAATGGTTTGGGTTGGAAGGGACCTAAACCATCGTATAATTCTAAGTACAGAGGAATGAACAGGCTCAAAAGGATGGGTGTCTCAAAATTCTGGCTACATCAGAACATATTTTCTGGGGTTCAAAAAGTCTGGCTAGGTCTGTATGCCTTCAGCCTACCAAGTTTCTAGCTGCGAGTGGAAGTACCACCAGGAAATGGCAGGGGGCTGCTCTTACGCTTATTTTCAGGTGGGATCTGAGGCTTAGACCATTTGTACAGACTTCACATAATCATCTGAACTTCTGCACGCTGGTCCACACCAAGCAGCCCAATTATTTTTGTTTCTCCAAGCACTTCTTGGAAAAACAGGGGTAAAAACACACCTTCTTCAGTTAGGTGCTTTTACTTCCTACCCCTCTCTCTCTTGAAAGCCTGAAATCTTGAGGCAGAAATGCCCCGTACGCCGACGGCACGGGACACCAGTTCCCTGTGCTCTGCTATACAGCAGGTACAGCAGCGAGTAAAATTTCATTATTGCCCTCCCGCAGTATCTCAGTCCCAGGACACACCTCTTGCATATCCGAGACTCTACCCAGGGTTTTTGTTGGATCAGCTAGTCAAGGCCAGAGATTCAGGACATACTTAAGCTTCTCTCCCTTTCCTCTGCAAAGGACTATGCTAACTGGAAATGCAACGTTGGGACGGCAGGCCTAGAATGGTTTAAACATTTACAGGGAGTTACGAGAACTATGGATGGAGATTTATACAAAAATAACAAAAAAAAAAAAGGGTACATGGCATCATCTCCAAGTCAAAACTATTATATCAGGCAGCCACATGCCCCCCTGCTAATGAGCAGGAGAGACCTTGTGTGGAGCGGCTTGTACATTCAGCGAGACCTGCCGCTGCCACGTGAGCGGCCAGCGTCGCGCTGGCAGACGCATGCTGTCAGCGGGCAGTCCTACGGCAGCTCCCGCTCCGGCAGCGCCGCTTGAGTACTGGGCCTGGGAGATTCGTGAGGCTGAGCCCTTCCCTACACCTGCTCCCAGGCAGCCAGCAGGGTATGGTGCAGTAGGGGTTAACGGTGAGTTTCTTGGGCTGATAATGTGCCCACGAGGAATGGCACTAAGCTAACCAGCATATTTTAGAGATGCCTCCAAAGAAGTTATTTCATTAACTAATTAATTGATTAGGATGTTAAAAGTGATTAACTTTTGACAGTACCAGCTATGTTTCAATTTCAACTGCTCAAAACTTCGTATCCCTTTTTGGTAAAGGGACAACAACGGAAGCTAACTTCTTCCTCTGCCGAAACCAGAAGAAATCTTCTCCTTCCCTCGCCACGTGACTAGGGTAGCCATAGCGGCTCATTCCCTTCCCTCCTTGGCAGATGAGGTGGGATATAGCAGGTAAGGAAATTGAGAAGAAGTTGTTCTGCAAGAAAAGCTGGCGCCTGCCTGGGGCAACCATCCTCCTGGGTCTCCCATCCTCCTGCTAGTGGGTGGAGATGCAGCAACAACTATGCGGGAGGAGCCAACGTCCAACCTGACGCCTGTTCTGAAGCAAAACCTCTCCCTCGGGGAGGTCATCCTTCTCCAGGAAAGATAAGCAAATGCTGCCGTATCGGTTCTCTGCCCTGACTGTGCCTACATGGCAGTGTTTTCAGGAACGGAGGTGGGATTACTCCACGGTTTCACCCAGGACACTTATTTACAAGCACAGCCCTCTGAGTTGGTTGGCTCCGGGCTGGGGCTGCCTTTGCTCCCTGCTCTCCTTCATGCAACTGCATATATGTAGGAAAACAGCCACCTTTCCCTTTCTCCTTCCCTCGGTAAGCCCTGTTGACACAAAATGATGTAGCCCTGCATCGCCACGGATATAGCAATATCGGGAGCTGGGAGCCCCCCCCTCCCGTTTTGCTATGCTTTGACCCACGGGGCTGTCCACAGGGCTGGATAGGCAGCTGCCTGAGCCTGGCTCTGCCCACAAACAGAAAAATAATTAGGACAAAGGACATAATCTATTCTGCACAAGGCATACTGGAATTAATTAGATAAGTAGAGTTGGAAATAATGCATCAAATATGCCTGACAATGTCAGATTAACAGTAAGAGTAAACAGTCAAATGGCAATGGTGTTCATTATCTCATTAAATGAAAAATAATCATTTCATTAGCAAATTCTGTCTATTAAAAATGAGGCAGTGTTAGATCCTGACGGAACTTTCTAAGTTATAGCTCTTTCGCTGATGTGATAAATCTTTTGCAGAAGTTTGCTTGCGGAAAGATTCTGAGTGCCATTTATTTGTGTGTCACTATGCTATTGATAAAACTACAGATCTCTAGAGAAAGCAGTACAGAGAAAAAAATCCATTATCATTATTATCCTATGACTGAGTAAATGTGCACATACTGGATGCGAATGCAATTCGTGGGACAAGAAAATGAAGGAATGAAAATCGTCTCTCTGGAGTTTTCTTGTTCGCCAGTAACATTCCTCTTACTGTACTTAGTGAGTCGATGCTCATTAAATCTGTTTGCTGATTACCGTCGGGTAATATGTCAACAACAAAAAAAAGGAAAACATAAAATACCGAGTGGCTCTGTACTACAGTTCTGTATGTGCCTACAGTGGAAATAAAATATAAATAAATCCACTGTAACAGTTATGTCCTTGTTTAGTAAAGAATGAGGTCTCCCCAAAGTCTCTTACGATAGGTATTTGCATCTATTTTCTCATTTTAGAAGAGTCGCTCCCTGAAGTGATTAAAAAGAATTAACATTGGCTTTTGTATGGGCTAACAGTCTGACATTCAGGGGGGTAAAAAAAATAAAATGCTGAGTCTCCGGGGTTTCCACAAGGCAACAGCGAAAACGTGCAGGACTGAGCTAGCCACACCTCTGGCTATCGGTAAATGTTCCTTTCCTTTTTCTTGGGTGAACTTGAGCCTCTTAACGCACAGTTTTTGCACCTGTCCTCCCTGTTTTTCCTTCCAAGACTGTTTGAAACTACCGGGGTGTAAACTCGAGTACCAGCTTCAACAAATGCCCGTTTCCGACATGTTATGACATACAGTATGGCGAGATGTCCTGTTAGATTGTGACTCGCACGCTCCGTGCCGCTCAAGTGACAGGGAAGGATGCTGCCCGCTCTAACTTGAACCGGCAGCACAGGCTGCACCATGCCTGCAATCTACGCCTGAGCTGGATTTTTCTTCCATCTATGAAACCAGCGGTTTCTGTGATGGTGGGTTGGGAGCGGAGGGGGAAAAAAGAAATACTACCCGCTAAAAATAATGAGCGGCGTTAATGCCATTTGCCTTCATGAGCGGTGAGAAGGAGGTTTTGTGCGACCCCTCTGCAGGCAGAAGTGCAGTCCAGACACAGCAGCAGCCCCCCAGGGCACTCCCGGAGGCATGGCAGATGGGTACCTAACTGTTTTTGAAGTTTATCAAAGCCCGAGTCGCCTTAACACGGGAAGCACGACTGCGAGGCGAGCGAGTAGAGAAGCACCGAAAAATTATTTAAGCAAGCA
>VZSZ01000317.1:38899-49760 GCA_013398815.1 Ibidorhyncha struthersii
GTCTGGGGGACAAGTCTTATGATGAACGGCTGAGGGAACCGGGGCTGTTTAGCCTGGAGAAGAAGAGGCTGAGGGGAGACCTTATCACTCTCTACAGCTACCTGAAAGGAGGTTGTAGAGAGATGGGGACTGACCTCTTCTCCCTAGTGACAAGTGACAGGACGAGAGGAAATGGGTTCCAGTTAAGCCAGGGGAGGTTTAGGTTGGCTATCAGGAAAAATTTTTTCACTGAAAGGGTTATCCAGCGTTGGAATAGGCTGCCCAGGGAGGTGGTGGATTCGCCATCCCTGGAGGTGTTTAAAAAAAGGGTAGACGTGGTACTTGAGGATATGGTTTAGAAGTGGTTTTGTCAGGTTAGGTTAATGGTTGGACTTGATGATCTTAAAGGTCCCTTCCAACCTTAACGATTCTATGATTCTAAGAGTGAGTAAATAATTGTTTCTTGTAGGAAGATGGAGCATTTGTGTTTTTAAAAGCAGGATTCGAGCCTGTCCAGCTGTTGTATTTTTATTTTGAACGTTCCATTTGTTATAGAAGTATTCCTACCATGTATGTGTTGCATCATATATAAATTTTGTCATTTCGTCATTTTTGGCCACTGCAGCAGGCAGCATTCTGAAATGTAAATGTAAATTTGATAGCAGTTTAAAGAGAGGTGAGGCAGGGCTAGATTCGTCCTAGCTACAGGAGGAATCTGATGCTTTAGCAGTTCGGTAACACAGGACTTGGCTTGTGCGTTCAGTTCAAGGACATTTAAAACCAATTTTGTTTTTCCTCCATCAAAACTGCTATTTTTAAAAGTGCATCGGAAGTTGTTATATGGGAGCAACCTTCTGAAAACTGGTTAGTGAAATGATGAAGACTTGAAAGTTCATTTCTACTCCTTTTCCCTCTCCAGGCTTGGAATTTAGGGTATTGCAGAGCTTGGTATTTAGGTTTGCAGAGCACTGGCACAGGCTGCCCAAAGAGGTTGTGGAGTCTCCCACTCTGGAGACATTCCAAACCCGCCTGGACGCCGTCCTGTGCAACCTGTTGTAGGTGAACCTGCTCTGGCAGGGGGGTTGGACTAGATGATCTCCAGAGGTCCCTTCCAACCCTGACCATTCTGGGATTCTTTACAGCCAGAAATAAATCCACATATGTGCACTGAGCACCCCGTTGTGTGGTACATATATACGGGGAAAAAAAAACAAACCCAAAACAAACCAACACGCCTCAAGCAGTTTTGCATGGGGATGCTTATTTGTTAAACTCTGACGTGTAGATACAACTTGAACTGGAGGGCTGAGGCAGAGATAGCGACTGCGCAGAGATGAGACAGGTGAGCTAGATTTCACCGGTGATGCAAGCAGCTACAAATGCTGCCCAGCACTGGATGTTGGTGGGGTGAAACACTGAATCTGAATGGAGCTCACGGAGTGTAAGTGAAGGGGGGAGTTATTTCCATGTTAGGTACCTGTAGGTCCCCTCAGCCTGTGTCACTAACCTGTGGGCACACGGGAGTCATTGGATAGTTCATCTAACAGTCTGTAAGTCTGCAGAAGTGCTTGTGCTAAAATTTGCTTTCATTTGTCAGCCTGGAGAGACACAGCTTTCAAGCCAGGGCACAGAGTCCCTCTTGTGTCTCAGGTCTTCGTTACAGACCACAGTGAGAAGTGTCAGCATTAATGAGTTATGTTTCACTGAGGCTTTCAGAGAAAGTTTCAGGGGTGCACTTGCTAAATACTGGATTGAACAAGCAGGATTTCTCTGTCTTTCATGTTTACACTCTTCAGTGCTTTCAAAATCCTAAAATCTTTTCTGGGTTCAGCTGTACACTGTTCGGTTGTAAGCAGTGGGGAGGGTTAATATTTTACAGGATTACCTTAGTGCTACAGATCTTCTGGGAAGAGCATGGCAGAACATGTCCTTTATAGGATATGTAAGGAAGACACAAGGAAAAAAAACGAAGTGTAGCCCCGATAAGTGCTTTGACTGCTCTGGAGCTGGAGGTGCTCAGCAACTTTGCAGACACATTCATGAACTGTAGAAAGGTCACCTTCCTTTCTGACATGTTCTTTGGAAGGAAGATCCCTTCTCAGCAAGAAGAAGCAGTCCCATGCATTTCTGTACTGTTCTCTGATTATCCTACTTGCTGCAAATGAGGACAACCAAATCAAGCCTGTATTCCTGAGGACTGAAACTCAGGACTGGGAAGCACCAGCACAGGGGGTGGCTTGTTAGAGGATTCATGATAAATTAACATGTCAGAGCAGTTACCGAAAGAGTCACAGTGAGCTGGGGGGGAAATGGATTGAGGAATGGGTCAGTCTGAGGAAGCTTAAATTGAGACATTGGCATCTGGATGAGAAGTTCTTAGGTGATGAGATCCTGCTCAGATTGCTCAGATTTGCTTCCCCATCTGTTCTGCTCCCTTTTCACCTGCTTCTCCTCTTGATGCTGTTTTGGTCCCTCTATGACCCTTCAGCCATGCAAGGCTCATGTGGGCACTGAGGAAAAAATACAAAAATAGAAGCAGTGGTGCTTGTAGCTTTACATTTGCATTAAGGATTGAGCCCCCAGGCTGTTCCTCAGTCTCTTCTGCTGTCACTGGGTGGATCATTTCATTTTGTGAATGAGGCAGGCTCTTCGGAGACTCATAATCCGGTGATAGTCTTCCATGTCAAAAGGCAAGGAAACCCCCAAACACTGTCCCAGCCAAATCCTTTTCTTTCTCAGCCAACTGAAGGAGTCTCACCAGCAAACAGGTTTTACTGCTTTCCTTGGGCTTGCTGTGATGACAGCTGCAGTTGAAGGCGTGCCACACTTGGCAAGGAGAGTGTCTTCGCTGAAGACTAACCATCAGCTGAGGAGGAGCTGTGGTCTCCTGGAGCGAGTGTGACAAGACACCTGTTGAGATTTTTCTGAATGGAGAATAGCACTGCTTGCCCAGAAAGATGTGTGGTTATTTTTCCTTCTTCTTCACCCTGCACCGCTATCTCAGGAAAGCGTTCTTGGTGCTGCTCATTGGTGATAGGAATGATAATTGTGGTTCATTGTGGGGGAAACTCTGGCCTGCTTATTCAGTAGCAGAGCTCCTACTGACTTCAAAAAGACCAAGATGTAAGCATAGAAGCTCTGAGGTACACAAAAGGGAAGGCACTTGCTACACACAAATGATTGAATTGATATATAATTTGGGATGAGCCTAGAATTGTGGAGGTGGAAAATTAGCATGAAGGCTTGGGTTTGTTCCTACTGTACATCCTTATTTATTTCTGAATCAGTTCTAATCAGAGCTAAAAACATAAGCTGACATAATTTGGAAATGGTTTTTGTTAAGGTGAGAGGTTGTTTTTCCCTTGCAGACACCAGCTGGAAATTTTACAAAAGTGATAAGGAAACAGTGACAAATGAGTAGAGCTGAAGGAATTATTCTCTAGTTTAAGGATAAATGACATTGCCAAACTATCTCACAGGCTTGCAGAACTTGCCAGAATTTGCAAGCCTTTCCTTTGTAATTTATACCCTTTTGCTTCCTGGAGGGACACTCAATTAAAAACATGTTTTCCTAATTAAAGAGAACCATGTGCACTTTGTATTAGAGATGGACGTCTGTCCCTTTCCCCCATGGTAAAGTGGGACAGCCAGTTGATTCATAACTTGCCTATAAGATGTCATTATTTTATACATAGTGTTTCTCTCCCTCTCTGCTGCTGCTTCATACTCTTTCTTTCAAGCAGAAAGTAAATTCAGTAATATTTGAGTTGACATAGAAGTTTTGTACTACTGAAGTCTAAAATTAGACAAAATGCACTGACCTATTCCCAGACCTTCCAGTTTGCTGGCCTGATTTGAATGAGTGGTTGTCCATGCCAGTCCTTTGACGAGTTGATGACATCCTTTGCAATATCAGTGAAGAAATCAAAACTCTGGAGCAGGGGCACAGCTTTAGCTCCGCTGTTAGTAGCAGTCCCCTTGTAGGAGATAGCAGGGAAGTTAATTAGCAGAGGCATGATTTTGAGTGTTCTGTTGCATGGCTGGGGCCTCTGGCATTTGGAGAGCAAATATNTTGTTGGGAGATAAAGGTGGGGGGGGGGGGGGGGGGGGTGCAGCAGCTCCTGCTGAGTCTGCTTCAGGCTCTTACTTTAGGAAGGAGAAATACTGTTCTCACCTGATAGCCTGGATTGACAGGTAGTAGGGTCTGTGGGTCCGCAGCAGGACCTTGTGGGGACCTCAGTACCGCTCTGCATTCTTTCGCAAATGGACACTTCGACTTCTGCTGTTCTTGACTTCAGTGTTAAGCATTTGGCTTAGGAAATGCTGATAATAAAAGAAGCCCTAATAGTTTCCATTGGCTAAAATCTTGAATGAGATAGATACTTACACCATGGTGACCAAACCAGTGCTCTCAATCTGTTAGCTAGCAATTGTTTCCTTACTTGTAAGTATGAAAGCAAAGATCTTTCAAAATGAAGCAGTGCTTCCCCCTCAGGTGGTGATGGAGTAACAGCCCAGTAAATTTGGCCAGGGCAGAGAGGCTGAAAACAAAGAGGATTTAAAACATTCTGAGTTTCTTTTGCTAGTATGAGAAAGCAGAGCCCAACACACGAGGGTTTGGGGCCTCTGAATGTAGAAGCTGATAAAACATTGCTTCTCCTTAAAAACACTTAAAAATCAGGTTTCACCTGTTATTTCAGATTGGTTTGAAATCCATGCTATGTAACATGAGTAAATACAGGTTTTTCTACATCTGTCTTTTAGTGTTTTAGGATTCAGGGTTTAGTTTTTCTACAGCTGTGAGATTAGAAAGACTACTTTTTATTATTAACAAAAGTAATTTTTGCATCGTAGTCTTACTTGAGAATCTTGGCCTTTTAGAAGCCTAGTAGTATCAACCTTGGGATCATGTCCCAAGAGCTGGTTAATGTAGCCATGGCCATACTGTTCCCTTCAACAAAAATCAGCGTGGAAGTTCCTGAAATGCTAATAATCGCTAGTGGTAATAGAATTTCAAACAAATGTTTATGTGATGCAAGCTAGTCTGTGTCGACTTGTCTAACATTACCCTGGAAAGGAAATCCATTGCTAACTTGCCTGTGAGTCTGTAAGAGGACAGGATCCCAAAAAGGTTTCCTGCCTTCTTTACAGTAAAATGCACCCATCACCCTCCCTTGAGCTGTAGGTCCACCAAACGTCTGTTCCAGTGTACAGACACTGCTGGAGGACACCCTCTTCCCACTGCACACCTCTGCTTCATCCCGTTTTTTTTGCATTCAGGTCCTTCACTGCATCCTCACCTCAGCTGCCTCCTTTCTGGGGGAGCCACATCACAGATTTCCCCATTTGTCCTGAAGAACCTCCCACGAGGACCTAATCAAAACTCCACTGCAACACCCTCATGCACAGGAAGGGAAAGGAGGAGAGGTAGTTGAGGTAGCCGAGTCTTTGCTCCACACTGGTGTCTGTTCATTCTCTGTGTGGTGTAAAGGAAAGGGTTCATGGTGGCCCCAGCAACCAGCTGCTTTTGCTCATGCGACTTGCCTGGTGTCAGTGCTTCTTCTCTGGGTCATAACAAAGGGTCTGTTCTTACTGCTGGGTGTAAAATCAGGAAGAATTTTGTCTGCATGAAACCAAGTCCCATCCTAGAACATAAAAGAGGGATGCTCTTCAGAGGCTGCTATTTTTCATTACCCTTTAGTCACCAAGTAAATCTCCTATGGCAAACTCCTGGTTCTGGAAACAGAAAATACTTGCTTTGCCAAATCAAATGATGTTCCAGTTAATACATTAACAGATCTCAAGGAATGGTTTTGCAATAGTAATGCTTTCTGGTATAGCACATATTCTGTACACATTAGTCACTACAGCCACATTTTGTAAATGAGGTTGTAAAACCTAAACAAGGCATAAAATTGGATTCTTAATTTAAGGCGCAGATAGTTTCACTGAATTTCCAGCACCTAGACATGCTTCACTCTGAATTAGATTTTGCTAGGGTCTGAACTGCAGAAAAGTGCTGTGGAAGGTTAAGGCTTCACCACCTGTAATGCAGTTAAAATGCCAGTATTATTCATACTGAAGCTATAGTGTGTTTTTGCCAGCTACTGCATGATTTCAGAGTATACATGTTAGCAGGTTATTAAGCATGAGTCATTTTATCTAATCTTGCCAGCCTAAATGAATGACTTACATAATCTTTAAAAATGTGATTTAGCAAACAAGAGCGGACTGTCAGCCAGCAGCATGCTGTCTGACTGAGCAGTCAAGGTCCCTCTTCAGGAAACTGGGCAGATAATGATGGATTTGCTTTGCATTCTACAGGGTGAGTCCCTCCCTGCCAAAGTGCCATTGTCATCTTCTGCTGCAGTTGGCAAACTGAAGACACATTGCATCTGAATAACTGATGTCTTTGGATTTTCAGCCCTGCACAAACAATCTAGATCATGGTGGTTGACCTGATCCCATTTCCCAAATGGTTCTTCAGCCAGACTAGGCTTTCTGCCTTCCCAAGATACGTCCCTGGTCATGCAGCAACTGAGCATCTCCGTGCTTTGCTGTGGGTTTGCACAGATGCAGCTTCTGACTATAGCCCTGAGTATAGCTCTCCCTCCTTTCCTCTGTTCACTTTCCAGATTGTCCTCTTTGCCTTCTGTGAGTATGGTGTTACTCCTTTCATCTTTTGGTGTTTCTTCTGTGGTAGTGTGCATTGTATGTCCGTATCTTTGAATACGCCAGTCAGCAGAAATGTGGAAGCCCTGGGGGTTGTGACCCCTGTCAAGATTGACAGTGTATCTTTAAAAGGTTTAAAACAAACAACCAAATATAACAAAAAACGTTTAGATGTTTAAAAGCTGTATGTTTGAAAAGGGAAGCCTTCTCCAGTGCCTGAAAAGCTTGCAAGGTGAGGATCTATTGCATTTATTAGACTGCACAGAGGCACTGGTCATGCAAGGAGCTTTGTGTTTTAGGTCATTCTGTGAGATTTGTACTGTTGCTGGGGTTTTATGTGGACAATAGTAGAAGCTGGAATTTGCGTTATGGTAGCAGTTGTTCTCTGTTCGTGCGCCCTGGCTTGAGCTACTGCAAAAACAAGCTTGAATCTTACACTACTTTTACTCTGTTTCCTAATGATGTGGTTCTTCTGTTCATCCATTATCCAGGACTTCCCTCCTTGTCATTCTTAATTTCAAAAGTGTTGGAAAAATACCTAGAATTTTGCAATATATCTCTAAATTCTCATGCTGGCTCCATTCTTGACCCCACCAGTGAAGCACAGTGCCTGGGTGGGGAGGAAAAACACATGGTGAGCCTCAAGGAGGGAATTGTAGGCAGCACTTGTCCATTCAGTTTCCAGTTTTTGTTTGCACAGGCCACCCTTTGCCTGGTGAACGAGAGTGGGTGGGCAGGGATACGCAGGCTGCAAAACCACTGAAACACAGCCTCCTCACCTCCCTCAGCACAGAGCAAACACGGTTATCTGCAGCTAGCTGGCAGGCAACTTTGAAGAGCAAGTGGGGAGGCAGGTAGTAATTGGTGTTGATTTTAGGGAAAGCGTTCTCCAGGGGCAGTTAGGTCTTTTCGAGCCATGACACAGTTCATTTTGCATCTAAAAATGCTTGTGTAGAAGAGGTCGGGGAACAAAATGAGGCATAATGTTGGCATGAATGCTGCATTTCAGTTGGGCAAAATGTAGAGGGCTGTTCTGCCTATATGAAACTGTAAGTGATATGAGAACAACTGGAGCTCTAAGTCTTGCAGGTCACGTTCACAAAGCACAGGCGGGAGGAGGTTAGGGAGAGCCTCCAAACAGGCCTGCAGAAGTGAGCAGAAGGTCCCAGTTACTTTTAGCTGTCTGAGAAAGTCACCAGAGGTGAATGCATTGTGATCGGGTGTATACAAAGAGAGACACTCAGACTGAGCTATCATCTGACAATGCTGCAGTTTCTTTGGTATCCCTTGATTACTTTAATGAAAAAAGTTCCACTTCCGTGATCAATACTTTAAAATATGTTATTTACCAAATTGAAATCATATTGGAATGTGATCTCTTGTTTGAAAAAGTGACCTCTAGCAGGTAACAGCTGGCGAGATAAGGAAATGTGGATATTGTTAGAGGAATATAAACCTACATTTAATCTCTATTAATTTACCTGAGCTGTAACCTCAAAACATTCTCAGCCCAGCCTGTGCCCAGCAACCACAAAATTTTGAGTTGTTTGAGCTCTTTTATTACTGATCTTCTGCGTCAACTCAAATAACCTTCATTTTTAAAAGTAAGACAATAATGTAAAGAAAGAGAGACTGTCCAGTTCTGTATTAATAATAGTGAGGACTCTGAGTGAGGGTTATGTGATGGGGTCCATCTGGGAAGTGCTGACCTTCTTACAGACCTATGGAGTCCAAGTTACCTGGACATGCTGAAGTCAGCTAGAGCTTTGCAGTTTACTTTGAAGTATTTCAGCCATGGTCCTTGAGGATCTTTACAGTAGGGGGTAAGAATTTCACACCTCAGAAATGGACTACTGAGGGGTCCAGTATGCCAGTAGTGGGATCTGTGTGAAAACTGGTTTGTGGCGTCTTTCTCATTGTGATCATTGCTCTAGGATTGTACAGACATTGACTAACTGGATCTCATTTGGTTGTGGTAAAAAAAAAGACTGTTATTGCAGTAGCTAAGTATTAAAATGCCTGGATAACAGGAAAACTGGCATTGACTGCATCTTAAATCTGGAATTGTGAGGAATATAGAGCATTATAAGCAAAATAAAAGTTAAAATAATTATTGACAGCAAATGTTCTTATGGACAACGTCCTACATCTGATGATTTAAACACATGATTTAGAGCAGATAAGGGAGGGCAACAGACATATGCAAACTGAGCATTACCACTGCAACCTTAATTAAGGCCCTGAGGACACCCGTGGGCCTTAATAGCTCTCCTCAGCCTGCCCTGGGACCCCCACCCGCCCATGGCCCAGGAGCCCCATTTCAGCTCAGACTGGGTCTGTCAGTCCAGTGCCCAATGCCTGGGGCTGGGACTGTCCCAGCTGCCTGGTCCTCAGCCCCAGCAGTGCCCTGATGTTCATCAAGCAGTCACCAAGACCCATGCCATTAATTCCAGACATATCTTATAGCCATGCTAATATACCATCAGAAGCTTGCTACTCGGATTGTTGAATTTTGATCCCAGATACCTTGGTAAACCACTCAGGGAAAAGAAAGCTACAGTCCAAGTAGGTACCTGTAAATAATTTCAGTATTTTTAGCTGAGTTATGTTACAATTCCTTGCTTTTCTTTGTTTACTGAAAGAATGGGCAATCTTTAAATTTACTTTATTTTTTCCTTCTTTTCTATTCACTTAAACAAATCAAGCACATCCTGCATCATATTTTGTTGTCTTTTTTATGGTGTTAAAAGAAGGGCACATTGGAGAAACAACTGCAAGGTCTCCTAGAAAGTCATAGTGCTGAATCCCTGAGAAATTGATCACTTGCAGTCTTGTGTGGGACAAGACCTTGCCTGGAAAGTATCTCTACCATGTGGGCAGGAAGCAGGTTCTGGCAGGAAAAGATGAACATGCGACAGGTTTTGTATTCTTATGTTTGACCTAAAATGCTGTAGGATTCATGGCCTTTGCCCCAGAAGTCCACACCTTGTGCTGCAAATTTCTAAATAGTTCTGGTGAAAATGGCAGGTGTTTGTCTTGAACAGAATCATCATTTAGATCTGAGGAAACAGACAATATGGTAAAAAAGTAAAAGGTTAACTCTCAGATCTTAAGGAAGGGTACCACTTAAACCTTGTAGGTCCCTTAAGCTTCTCTTAACCCTTTGGACAACTTTCAGTATAGCACAGTTAAGGGTGAACTTATTTGTTTTTTCCTTATATTAAAAACTAAAGTTTCTGGCCTTATTTTGATGCCTTTCAAATTCAGTTGAAAGGGAGAAATTTGATACATTTGAAAAACATGCATAAATGATGTAAAATGTCATAAAGTTTCATCAGGTGCAGAGGGAGTGTCTGAGTTGGTTCTTGATTGCTGCCCTGGTGTTCAAGATGAATTTTAATGTATATTTTAAGATTTTATTTAATTTTCATTTCCGAAGTATGAAGACAAAGTCACTGTCTTTTCGGCTGCATTTGAATTTTGTTTGGGATTTAAGCTTCAGATCATATTGCTGCTGATACTGAACTGGCTTGTTTAAAAAGCTGTTTTACTTTAGTTGTGTATTGCAGGGATATTCCTTCCCTTGGGTTTAAAGGCAGATTTTTTGCAGGCAGAATGAGGAACAAAGCTGCTTAAAAGCAGGCACTGTTTTGAGAAACATGCTTTGGAGTGTATGCGATGAGAGTGAAATGGGTTTAGCTGAGTTTATGAATGTTTCGCTTGCCTGTGCAAATGTGGTCTTGCTTTGGGAGTGATGAAGAGCGGGGTTTTGCTCTCTGTTTGCAGGCGAGCAGCAAGCATGAGCTTGGCAACACGCACTGTGAGTGCCAGGATGCTGTGATCTGAACGGTGTCTTCAGTTGGCTTCCCAGCGGCGAGGTGCTGTTGATCCTGTACCATGGAGGCCTGCCTTCACACCTCCTCCGAAAACCTCTCCAAGCTGGTGAGCTGGGCCCACAGCCACGGGACCATCTGCAGCCTCATCCCCAACCTCAAGCACCTGCTTTCCGAGGGGGCCCACGGCAACCTGACGGCCATGTGGGGCTGTAGTGCCGGCCATGCCTACCACTGGCCCCTGGCCGCCACTTGCCGAGCTGGTTCCCAGGAGCGTGTCTGCTTCCAGGACAGCCGCAGCTTCAACTCGGACAGCCCCAGCATGCTGGGGGTGCCCTCGGAGGCGCAGGCCAGCCCCCTGGAGCGCTACCCCGGCC
>VZSZ01000317.1:52969-67359 GCA_013398815.1 Ibidorhyncha struthersii
ATATAGACTTGGGGGATGCTTCATGAACAAACAAAGGTATGGTTGAAAGTGAGCAGGGAATTTAAATTCTGCCTTGTCCCCTACAAAGTGTTGCTCAATTTTAAAATAATATATGAAGCCCAGTCCCATTAGAACTGGTTGTATGTTTATAGGTCTTTGCAGGACTAAGGCATTAAATGATAAGTTATGATTAAAGGGTGTGATCCAACCAGCAAGAAGTATTACTCTTGAGTTTTAGCTTAAGTCACATATCTTTGCATTTGTATCAGACAGAGCGGATAGTTTCCATCCATGTTAATCTCGTAGGTCGTGAAAGTTTGAGTGAGATTATACTTTTGGACTAATTTCTCTTTCAAACATTCCTTTTTTTTTTCTCTCTTTTAGTCTCTTTAATTAAACCATGGCAACTGAATATGTAAGCAGGGACTTTACAAAGGTATTTTTGTGTCTTGAAAGCAAAGTGGCATTCCAATGAAGACTGAGTGAGGTTAGACACTGATTTCTGTTTGGTTCAGGTCTCCATCTAAGCATTGTGGAATATACTGAATTATTTCTGTTAAACTTCAGTCCTAATAAGTGGACATTCATCTGTGAATTTTCAGATTGTTCTTTACCACTTTTTTAGCAAAGCCTTCAAGAATATATGTAGGTATTATTTAGTCCTTTTTTCTCGTGGAAAAAAATAGAGGACCTATATCTGATAGGAAAGAGATTTTTGCAATGGTGAAGAGCAGGGAATTTCTGCAATTTCTACTTCCCAAACAGCCTCTTTTGTCTTTTCCTTTTGCTAATAGTTGGTCTGATTTTTATGTCCAAGAACCAGCAAGGGCAAGGTACATCCTTGGTACTCACATCAGTGGAGATGGAAGGTGAGTAAAAGATAGCATGCTTTAGGTTGCAGTACATGCAGCCTGCAGATATTAGTGACATTTGGATGTCTGAAACCACAAGTGGAAAAAATTTGGTGTTACTGCAGAAGGATATGGAGGAAGACTATGGCTCAGAGGAGGACAGAGCTTATTTTGCAGGAAGTCAAGTTTTAGTCCTCAGAGAGGACTTCATAAGCAGAATTGCTGAAGTATTTGTGAAGAATACTTATTTTCTACCTGAAGACTGAGGGTAAAGATGTGCTTTGGATTAACAAGACAGTGCAGCAAGACATCTCTGGTCCAACACTGTAAATACAGGAGCAAAGAGTTCCATGAGGATACACTAAAAAGGTGTTAAATCCATATGTACAAAATGTGCAGATCGCAAAGTGTAGTGAGTAGAGATGCAAAATAAAATATCCTGTAAATGAAGGGACTAGGGTTGTTGCTTCTGTCAGAGATGTGGCAAATCATATTCTGTGGGTACCATCACAATGCCATGATGCATATCCATCACTGAATTCGCCGGGCTGCTGGGTAATGTTTTACACATACAGGTTTTTGCAGAGTTTGGAAGGGAAACTGCTTTCTTAGTCAGCGTGCTGTGTGCCACACACTGTCCCTCTGCCATGGCGATTAAACAGTATCGGCAGTTGAATGCGTGCCTTGATGAATGGTGCCCTGGTTTGTGCTGAGGGCAGTACTTAGCTTTGCTGACTCTGATGTCTCCCCTCTGAGCTCCTACCCATTCTTTTCTTTCCTGTAGCTGGTATGTCAGGATCCCAGATCAGTCCCTGGTGATCAGCTTAGCCTGGTGACTTGGGCAAAGATATAGTTCTGGACCTGGTCTCTCATCATGGGAAGGTGTGAGCAGGCATTGCAGCCTTTCATGATTGGCACCTAACGTGGGTTGGCTCTTGCTCTGCTCCCAGTGTGGTCATCCCTGTTGGTTCCCGGTGTTCATATAATGTCTCTATCTGAACACTACCATTATAAAATGCAGTGTATCTGGGGCTGTCTGATGCTGAGGTAGAGCTTTTAGGTGGAATATTTTTAAGTATTTTTCTGCAATCAAATGAACTGGGATGTCTCCCTTTTTCCCTCTCTGTGCAATTGTGTGGGTTTAAATTAAATGGGAGCTGAGATCCTCTTGAGAGTTGTGAAGACTCATGGATTAGGAGCTGTTAGATAAGCATCAAAATGCTACAAGACTTAGAGGAGAAAGAAGTCCCCACACCTCATGAGTTGCCAGTTTTGACTAGGTTTAGCTTAAACTCCTAGATCGCTGTTTACACTGCAAGGAAAAAAAAATTATCCATTACCACATTCTAAAGAAGTGCAAGAAAAAAATAATGCTGTTTTTTAGAGGTGTATAAAGCATCAGCCATACATACAGAAAGGCCAAATTAATCCCTGCTGCACTTCTTCCAAGTCCAGTGGAACTGTGCCAAGAATGAATGTAACACAAGGCAAATAATCATGTCAAAAGAAAGTTACAAAACTTTATTTAAGCTCTTCCAAGAACACTGAAATAATTGCTGATTGGTCTCTGTGTTTGTAATTTATGTACAAAGATTGATGACTTTTGGCGAAAGCGACTGCTGAAGCCTGCATCCAGGGACATACGCTGCTGAATGTGGTCAAGCGAACAATTAAACTTATGTAGGGGTGAGACAGTCTCTTCCTCTGTGTTGGACTAAAGAGTTCAGAGTCCACTGGTGACTCTTTGGGTCCCATAATTGATATCTATTCTTGCTCTAGTAGCTGAACTAAAAATAAGAAGTTCTGAGATACATAATTACAAAAAGCATAGTACTTTTTTTTTTTAAGTTGCAAGGGACTGGCTCATTTAGAAGAATAAAATTAAATCATTATAGTTTTAATCATCAGAAAAATGAAGCGTCCTGCACTGCTTCTGCCTTCTGATCTTGCAGCATGGATTTGCCAGCCCGCTCCCACCCTTAATTATCTGTGTCCAAACACTGTTAAATTATAAAATAATGTTTCGTTGGCTGTATTCTAGAAGTTCTGCTAATGAGGCTGATACTGCTTATCTTTACAACATTGTAAGGGAGTTCTATTTAAAAGCAGGACAGTATCTTAAGAAGGACAAATTCAGCCTTGGCAAAGTACTCATCTGTTCGCTTTTATCATCTGAGGACACAGCATGACAATAAAAAAAAGAAACCATAGTACTAATAATTCTAATACAAGAGTATGTTTTATGAAGCTGTTCCTACAAGAAGCATTTATCAGGTTATTAATTCTTGCAGGAGAACACTGAAATGAAGACTCATCGAGTAGTACAACATCTTTAGATTTTCACTGTAGTTAAGAAATGTATTTATCACCATTTCAGGATTACACGTGTATTTCTCTAGTGGAAATTCCTTCCAGACACAGAAGGCTCATGCCAGCCTCTTTGCAACCTTGAACACGAGCAGTGGACTTGTCATGGAGAGGACGATTTTCTTGCTGTCCTAAATACTAAGTATTTGTCAAAGCAGCTACGCACACAAGAGATGAGGCTGCTGCTTTTCTTGATGTCAGGGCTTGTTTTCCCTGTTCACTGTGGACCTTTTCTGAGTCAAACTACCTGCAGCATGCAAAGACATCATCTGGCAGCAGCGTTACTGATATATGTATATACATTTTGGAGGAAACTGTTCGTAAGTATTCACGCTGAAAGTAGGTTGGCGTGGGAGATGTTTGGGGATGGGTTTTGAGTTGTATTCCTGCAATAGAAGCTGCATAGGCCTATTGATCCTCTGTAACAGGTTAGAAATGGTAGTTTCCATACAGTCTGTGGAAGCTGCTTGCCTGTAGCTAGGAGCTGAATCCATACCATCAGAACGATCTACTGCACACAGGCCCCAGCAGTTTTTAAGGATTAAATCTGTAAAGCATGCCAAGTTCAGCTGCCAAACAGTCAGGAATATTCTCTGGGGTTCTGAATAGAGGAATTGCATCACTACAAAGTATTGACACTTCATTTAAATATATATCTTTAGTTCAAAGTACCATAGCATAAACAGTATTAAGTGAGATGGTGTGTCATATAAGAAGAGGAACTGCCCACTGCAATGAATGGTTGTGTTCTGGAACATCACTGTTCATTCAAACTTAGAAATGTACCCTCTCCCACATTACCCTAACGTGAAAGGCAGAAAAGCAAAAAATAAGAAGCACAAGTGAGAAGCAGAAAACAATCATTTTTGCAAGAACAACACGACCTAGGTGCTATGCTCTCCCTTTCACTAAAGGTGTCTTAAACAGACTACTGTTCTGTGCAAAGTGGTGTGTTTTGTGATAGTGGTATATAAAGGAAGAAAATAAGGCCTCAGCTGGTTCCAGCTGTCCTGAAAACATGTAGAAACAACAAAGGAAACTGGACAAGTCTGTACTGGACTTCACTTTATTTTTAGGGAATAGAAAATTATTTAACACTGTGGTTTTGATCAGAGATCCGTTTCCTTTGTGTAGCCTTTGCAATTGCTCTATTTAATTTTGGAGCTATTTTCATCTTACGATTTGTGAGTCTGTAAGTAAGAAAAGAGAGGGAAGGCAGGATCAGATTGGGGTCTGCAGAGGAGATGCAGCACAGCAGCCAAGGGAGACGCTGACCCTGGAAAGGCCTCAGATGTGCACTTTTCCTTTTGCACTTTCAATGGGATGTTGGAATGCAAAGGGATTACAGGATTTGGCATTCTAGGTCAGGATACTTTCTAAGAGTGCTTTTCTACTTTGGATGAGGCTGGTACTTCAGTAAATTTATCTATCAAAGAGCCATTTTACATATGTATTCAAAGTCTAAGCTGCTAATAGCAGCAGTAAACCTTGGGAAGAACTGTTTTCACCTGTCTCCATGATGGGAGCATGCCATTTTTGCATAAACTGTTCTGTGACACCAACACACAATGACTTCTCATTTCTTCCATTTTCCTGATACCTAAATTATTTCCCTCTTAGGGAGTTTTATGCTGTCATGTCATCTTCTTTCTGTGCTTGCAGTGAACCTAGAACCTGCTTGAGCATGAAACAGATCTAGAAATTTCTGTCTATCTGAGCAAGATAAGAATTTTGAATACAGAAATTCTTGTTTGAATACTTCCAGAAAAGAAAACAGAAGCATGACAGTAGATATTTTATCATGGCCGGCGGAGCACAGAGCAGTGCTTGCTAAAACATCCAGATCCTGGAAGCACTGAAACATGCTGAAATCCATCTTTTTTTGATAAAGTGTACTTACGTGAAACATACGACTATGCTGTTTGTAGGAAGCATTGAACCAAACTGTTAAATCAGAGCCTCAAAGGAGAGCAACTGAATTGCCTGCTTTCCCTGATGAACCTTTCTTGCTGGGACACTCCATGGACTGGTCACGCAAAAGCTGCTTTCGACACTGGTTGTTCTGAACAGTTTAAATGTGGCTAGTGGGTTTTGTGGGCTGGGTGGGCAGAGCTGTGTTTTCGTTTCCCAAGTGAGTCCACATTTGTCTGGAGCCAAGCAATGCTGCTCTGCAAAAATGGCAGGATGCTGCTGGTCACACATGTTATGTTAGAGGCAGCAGTTCCCAGGTCCTGGCTGCCACTGAATCCTGCCCCTGGTGGGAGCTGGGAACAGGGCTTCCTGCATGCATGACGTGTGAAAAGTGGTGCTGAGGACCTTGCTGAGTCTGATGAAAGCTTTTTGTTTTGTGCTTAATTATACATTGACCATTAAGTGCATTGGCTGCATCTTACTTCTAACATATACTTGTCGCTCCCATTAACTTCAGTTAAACAGTAGGTGCACACATGCACACAAAAATACTGGATGTGCTCCTGTTCATTAAACTCGGGATATCTTTNGAGGGGGGGCCAAAGAAAAAAGCTGGCCTTTTGTTTTGTTCAGAGAAGGAAAAAATTGATTCTGAGCTATTCTGACCCAGGTCACATCACCCCAGTGCAAAAGCTAAATGTGCCTGTATTACTGAATTATTTCAAGCAGGACATACCCGTACCCAAAGATCAAGCCTATGAAAGATAAGGACATTCATGTCTGATCTTCGAATAGTTTGCTTCAATTTTCTGTTTACACTCTCCTCTCTCTTACCTGGGTGTCCACGTAATCTCTGCTTTACTACTGTGGCTGGTCAAGGATAGCAGTATCAATGAGCCGCAGACTCATGGATGTTTTTGTATGAGAATAGTTTAATTTTGTCCACAGCTTGGAGCACTCTTTTGATTGTGGTGAGCTCTGTCCTTCAGTCATATGGGTGTGCCAGGTTATGGGGATTTTTTTTCTGTCTTTGACTGTTGGGAAATGGAGTGCTGCCAGTTGTTCAGGATGTGCTCTCTCTTACTGATGATACATCCAAGAAAACAAGTTAGCACACCTGAAAACTATTCTTGGCATTACAGTGCAGCATTCACGCCTGTGTGTTGATATATGCTTTGCTTTTTGCTCACAGATGTACATTCCTTTTTTCTCTCTGTGTAAAGAAGTGTCTTTTTGCTTCTGTTTCCTCTCCCCTGATTTCAGATAGACCTCAGAAAACTTAGCTGCACAAATAACTTTGTCATATGGGACATAACAAATGTCCCATTTACCATTAATTTGTACAGTTGTTACAATACATCAGCCTGTTTATTGTGCTAGTGCATAATAAAATAGCCATATATATATGTATAACATACATCTGTAATTATATCCATTAAACTATATCCCATCTCACCTTTTACATGAATTGGTTGGTGTCAGTTTTGGTATGAACTCATTCAGTGGCAGGGGAACTGACTGTTCCTGTCCTATATAGAAGAACAAATTATTTTTATGGAAATGACAATACAATTCTGACAGGGAAATTTTGACAGTATAATTACAGAAGAGAAATAATAACAATAATCTGAGGAACAAAGAGGTGTATATGTGTGCGTATGCTCTCTGTATGTGTACATAGAAAAAATTTGAAACTCCTCAATTTATTTAAAGAGACTTTACTCAAGTAGAGCTGCAAAATGTGATTAAGTATCTATTCAATTAAGCTATAGTAAAGTAAGTTTAAACATGTATCCAAGGACAGAAATAAACAAGTTGTGCTATGAACAACAGCCTGGTTCCTGACGAATGCACGTTCCTTATCTGCTTGTCTCCTCTCTGCAGAATTTCCAGCTGCTCCTGTGGGACTCCCTGTCCTGGCAAGTGCCCGGACGTGCTGTGGCTAGTCTGGAACAAAGTGTTTGCGCTTTGGTCAGTCAGGGTGTGTGAACAGCTTCCCAGCAGAGTATCTAATGCCTGAGGTCTGTGGCCTTTCCCTGGGTTGGGATGTGTGCATGTCTCATGCCCAGCTGTTGAGTCTCCCCCAACCTTGTAGGACCTTTACATCTTTGAACTTCCACCCCTTCCTAATATGGGAAGAGTTGTGTTTGCGAAGGCTAGAGTCAAGTTCAAAGTCATATTTTTTTTCTAGAGTGCGAGGAGGAGAGGACGCTCAGCACAGGCTCAAACCAGAAAAGTAAGCTAAGAAGTCCACCTTAGGAGCTGTTTCAGTTGAAGTGTTGCACTTCACTCTCTCGGGAGAATTGTGTAAAGAGCTGGTCCTTTAATTCTGCTCTCTGACCCAGTAAAGACAATGAAAATACTGTGTTAAAAGTGTGCATTGAAACTAGTTAGGCAAGGTTGTAAATTGTTAGCTCTTCATAGAGTTTGTGCTCTTCATAGCTAGCTTCACTCTTACTGGACAATACACAGTGCAGAAAGGTAAAAGCAAATTGGTCTGGTTGGGCAAAATCACCATCAGAGAATTTCAGAAATAAACCTGCAAGCTCAGTAACAAGGCAATTAGAGTACTTGGCTAAAGAAGAGGGTGAGAGAAAAGGCACTGAAATGCAATTCTTTGGGTTGCACGGGCTGTGATCTGTGTTATCAGAAGTCAATGGCACAAGCTCCCGACACATGTTTCCTATTACACCTGCGTTACATAGTTCAGCCAGAACAGAAAAGGGTACCTTTTGATTCATTACCAATGGCAGTTTAATAAAATAGAGGGAGAAATGTCTGCAGTCTCTAATAAGCAATATATCAACTGAGCACTGTCAGGCTGTGTAGAGAGCTCCACAGCATGATTTATTATGTTAATTACAGTCATGTAGGCCTCATGCTCTTAAGTCTGAAACTGCTCAGATTCTCAGCTTGATTTAAGAATATGCTTTGGCCAAGACTTAAAGTGCAGTTTATTATGATTAATGTAATAAAATATTTATTACATACTCCTTTGTTTCACCGCTTGTTGCCCCAGTTAGACTGCCTCATTCTGAAACAGTTATACAAATTAGATTTCAGATGATGAGGATCCTCATCTGTTTTTAATTTCTCTCTTCAGTGTTGTTCTTTTTTTCACATCCCTTTGTTCTAATTCTCCCTTCTCTTCCCTTCGTCTTTATTTCCCTCCCATATTTTCCAACTCTGCTTCTCAGCTGCTGGCAAGAGTGAATCAAAAGCAGGCAAACTTGATAGCCCTGGCTCATCCCTTCCAGACCTCTTGCATTCCTTTCTCAACTATGCTTATTAAAGTTAGCTCTCAACTACAATGACATTAAAACTGCTGGTAGGCTTTAGCTGGCAACATGCTAAGCCTCTGGTCATATGGGGTGGCGTGTAAAGAGAAGACTAAACTATAAGGGGATACATGTTTGTGTCCTGTTTCTCATTTGCTTCTATAGGGCTTGCAACTGCAGAGAGGCATAAAATTCCATGGCACCAGATTTTCCAAAATGCCATATAAATTTGTACATGTGATTTTGTGTAGGCCAGCCCACTAGTTAAATTGCTGGCTGACCAGTCAGTGCTTGTGAGATCTGTTTACACATGTAAATCTGGCTTTCTCTGTATGAGCATGTAAAGGTGGAAACCTTATGGAAAATGTAGCTTTTTGTTTTTCTTATATAAGAAATATGGTTTTACCATGAGAATTTGTATTTTTCCCCTAATGCTTCATTAATTTTTAAATGATAAGCTTAATTCCACAAAGGATGTGTTTCTCAGATCTTTACAGTTTTTTCTCTCCTCATTTTGATTTTTTTCTACTTGTTTTTTCTCTTAGCAACTTTTGAATTGAGTCATCTTACACATATATTATGCAGTGTTGCCCCTCTTCCACCTTCTAAATATATAATGACTTAGTCCAGTTGATTTCTATGTAAGTGTATACTTAAATACAGGGACCCCAATCCAGAATGCACTTAAAATATGCTTTGTTGAACTGGAAACTTATTTGGGAGAAAAACAGGTATTCTGCTGAGGATGTGCGTGCAACACTTTCTGGACTGGTACCAAGCCAGCCAAGTCCTCTTGGAAAATGAGTGCATCACTTCTGCTGTGCATCATCCAGCTTCCAGTTCTCAGCATAGGTTAGAATGACATACACCCTCAATTCCTTCTACCACAGATCGTGAATTAAATAACATGCTTTGAAAGGGCAACATTTCACTGTGTTGCTAAAAAGTCCTGCGTAAAAAAGAATTCTATTGTCCAGAGTTAAATATTTAACCTGAAGAAAATAATGGGCAAAAAAATGTATCTTTTCTTTAGCCTTAAACTGAAATCAGTGCTTTGAGTTTTCTGAGTGGAGTTAGCCACAAATTGGTTGGAAATTACTGGAAGATTACATGGCTGAATACAAAGATGCATGCTCAATGTAAAGCTGACATTTGCCTCACGTTCTGGGTAGTGTTTTGCTACTTATCAACTCCAGCAGCACTCCAGTTTCACCAGTCTACCTCGTTTTTTTAACCTGAGCTCTGAAAGAAGCTGAGAGAAGTTACGTGTTAGAAGTGAACGTAGTTGAACCAAATTTAGAGTTTTTTTGAAAGGAAAGGGGTTTCACATTTTTTCAAAAGTTTTCTAATGTTTTTATGTTTGCAGTACAGAAAACTACAAACATGGCTTTTATATCCTCCACCTGTATGAAAAGTTGGGTCCCTGAACTTCAGTCCATTGTATAAGGGTCCAAAGAATTTGTTTTTAGAAACCTCATGTAAAGGTAATAGCTAGTATGGAAATAAGAGAGGGATGAGGCAGGGCAGGTATACCTGGAGCTGGTTCCAGGCGTGCTTATAACCCAGGTGACTGACTTGGAACACGGCAGCTAAAATGGCAGACTCCAGTCCAGCTGTGAGCTGAGTACATTTTGCCTGCACATCACCTAAGTACCAGATGTATGGGTTTCTCCAGTGCTTTTGCAAAGTATCTTCTGCTTCTGCTGTTCTCCATGGCGTGCCCCAGGGAGCAGCTGTGGCATCCTGCTGTGGAGTGCTGCGGTGTTGGGCAAGCCCAGGAGAGCTGGAGTTTGTATATTTGTTCCTGCCAAATGGAGGTGGGATCTGGGTAAACATTAACCGAGCAGCCCCACTGTGGGGATACAGGGGGAATGAATCCCATTTTGCATTGCAGCAATTCACACCAGTGCATCACACACAGCATAGAAAGAAGATAGGAAGCTATATAGTCTCATACTCCAGAAATAACACTGTGAGTGTTCAGTGGAAGAACTGAAAGGTGAGGTAAAACTAACAACACTTCTTTTTTTCACTAGCCCTGACAAAACCAAAACCAGACAACTAGATGAAGCGGAGATCATACTTGAACAAACTAAAACATGTTTTGTTTAGAAAATGCAGTTTTAGAACCTTTGTGTTGAAATAGCTCAGATGTCATGTAGTCAGGTGGAGAAGGAAGGAAGCCTTGTACAAATCAAAGTCCTTACAGCACTGCTGTTTTACACTGTTCATTAGTGATTGCTAGTGTCCACTGCCTAAAATGTTGATCTGGCTGGTCATAGGAGGACATAAATTCTTAATCCCTTGTCATGGCTACAATTTTTCTCTCATCTGAGGGTCACGCATTAGTGCCGTTAATATTGATGTGAATTTTACTGTTGAGTTTGCCAGCAGCCAAATTGCACCTCGTGTCTTTTCAGGCTGTTATGGTGAGAAACCAGTGAAAGTGAATGCAAACTGAAAACCAGCACTAGTGTCTGAGCAAGCAGCCATTTATCAGACCATTCTGTACCTTGCAGAAAATGTACAGCTGACTAAAGTTTCTTTTAGTGACTCTTACTTCACGGAGATACCAATGTATAAATATTCCCATGCATATTTGCTTGGAATCTGTGTCCTCTTTTCTTTGATGGAATCTAAAGCTTTTTAATTTTAGAATCATAAAATATTTCACTGATAATTTTGTTGGAGGAGGTTAACTGAATAGAAGCATAATTTGTTTTGGCCAGAAAGCATAACATCTTTCATAAATGGATTTTAATTAATAAATTTCTGTCATAGTACAGATTTTACATGCTAATGAAAGCCTTTTCTGAAAATGTTAAGATGACATCGAGTTTGACTTAATGTAGTGGAAGTAGGGAACTTGTACTTGTTAAACAGAATTTAGTAGCAACATCAGATGGGTAGCGCAGAAATTAAAGAAATAGTGCAGGAGCACTTTCTTCTACTTCAGTAATCTGCAGCTAATAAGTTAATTGTTTGATCCTGCAGAGCTCAGAAGCTGTTAGATGTCAAAACCTGATGAAAGTCTCCAGGCAGTCCTAGGGTTTCCCCCCTGCTCTTTTGACTGTGACTCACAAGCCTAAGCTTAAATAAGTATGATTATTATGGCAGAGGAAGCTCACTTTATTTGGCCTTAGGACTTCCTAAAGAAATGATTATTGTTGGATATGAAATAATTACATTAAAACACATGTATTTTTGACTTAAGCCTTTGACTACTGTGTGTGCGTAGGAGTTGCCTCAAGGAACTTGGTCTGTACCAGACAGTAAAAGTGCCAAAAATATAATTCTCCAAGTGCTTAGCACTCCCTGTCTCTTAATTTCAGGGTGTTTCTGCCAATGTTTAGAGGCATTTCTGCCAGGGAGACCTCCTGCTCTTATCTTCACCCTTGCTGTTCAGCAGTGAGATGGGAGAATGGCTTCAACTTGGCTATTCCTGTGATACAGTGAAAACCAGCTGTCAACTTTCTAAGTTTTGCATGCAGAAAGAGGACTGATACTCAGGGATGCCGTGGTAGGATGGTGGCATTCAGCCATTCCTGACAGGGGAGCTGTAACACTGCTTCCAGGAGGGCATGTTTGTCCCCCAGCTTTTCCCTGACCCGTGACTTGACCATACCTCCTTTGTGCAACAGCACGACCTCTGCCCACTGCGGTTGTTGACTTGAGAATGTCATTTGCCAACAGATATCTTCCTGAAACAGGAGGGGACAGGAGAAAAGAAAGGTAGGAGCAAGCTGTGGTTTACATTAACTGTTTTAGTGGGCTGCATACGGCCATGGCACATAGGATGGATATCGCTGCTTTTCGATAATTGCAGAGCAGGGGCAAGAGCCAACCTGCAAAGTGCTGGGAAGTGGAGAGAGAGCACCTAGCTCCAATGTGGAGATGTGTGGTGCCTTGTGTGCAGTTAACTAAGCTTTTTCAACTGAATGAAACCATTTTGGTGGAAGCAGGTCTGCTGCAGAAGCATTTTCCTAGTCAGAACACAAACTGGGCAGAGAACAGTTTCGCTGGTGGTGTGATTACCAAAAACAAAACCCACCTTACTTTTAAGGTACTTCTGAGATCTCATTGCCTGCCTTAAGCAGAGTTTAAGACTGTTTGCAACAATAGCTCAGGTTCATGACTCCCACCAATGTTACAAAACCTCTCTGAACATTAACAGTCTGCATCTGTCTGTCATGAAAGCAAGTGCCTTTCCCCCTGCCATGCATAATTACGCAGGTTATGTCCTTTTCAGGGAGTGTGAGTGTGTGTATATGTGCGAGCTAAAATAAAAACAACCCTGAGTTTGATAACTCATTGATAACATTACATCTTGGCTGCATTCAGATCAGATTATGAAAAGATCAGAAGACGGCTGTTGCTGTGTGGGAGGGATCATCTCATGGTTGTGGGGTAGCCTGGGATACTCATCTCCCACAAGGCTGGCTATTTAATCTCTGCCAGGTCACTTTATCTCTTTGGCTACATTTAAACTGGGACATATAAACTACTAAGCACTTTTTCAAACTCTTAGTTGGGAGTTTACCCCTGATCCCACAGTAGGGTGGGTTTTACTGGCTTTTTCTGCCACATTCTGGTTTTCTGGGAAATGAAACTCCATTGTGGAATCAGATAGGAAACATGAGAGCTCCAACCAGGTCCTTTGTGCAGTGATGCAGCTGAGGGGGCAGGACCTCAGGAAATACATCTCCAACTCAATTTATTTTCTAAGTTTCTGCTCCTCATCTGTAAAACAGGGATGACAGCACTGCCAGCTCCAAAGGTTGTTATGACAAGGAAAAGGCACTAAGGGTAGCTTGGCTTGGTAGATCAATGATGACAGTAATTTTTGGTTGGTTGGTTCAGACTGTTTTGCTAGCTGAGACAAATTAGAGAGTATCTGTCTTCCTAGAGCCTGACAACAGACACCTACAGAAGACTGTAAGAAAGATGCAAGCATATGTGGCACCTCCCCACTCTCCTAACCTCCAGCAATTTGCAGCTCAGGGCCTTCCTGCTAGAGAGGTGTTCTCTTGTATTGAGGATCGCTTTGTGATTTTTTTTCTGTGCTTTTACCCAGTTTTGGAACCCATGATCACTGAAGGGTTGATGATACTGTAAGCAGTGGAGGCCCAAGATTAAACAGGTTTATGTTTGCAGTGGTCAAGGAACTAATGTAGATCTTCACCTGTGTTTTCAGTAGTTTCTGGCAGGACCAGAGAAAATTAAAAAACCAAAAGCAAAGTAAGCCCTGGCCAATAGAGCTTTTGGTCTCTACTCAGCAAGATGCAGCAAAGTCAGACCAAGCAAACATCTGGGAACTGTTACATTGGAAACAGTCCTGTCTCAGGATAAGAACATTCACTTTCAATACCCAGACCCAGAGATGGAGTCTTGTACCTCAGCAGTTCTCCCAGCTTGTCACATCCTTACCATAACATACACATGTTCAAAAATTCACTGTGGTGGCACTTCAGATGCCTTTTAGTCTTGAGTTCTTAATGACTGAATTACTTTTATGTAGCCTTTCTTTATCTGACAGTCTGGGTGGATTTATAAGGAACAAAATTACATTACACCAGCCTAATCTACTCTGACAAGGTCACAAGGCCCTATGGCTGGAGCAGAAGCAATCAATGCCAAATATCCAGACTGTGGTAAAGTCTTTGATTCTGTTTCTGCTTATTTCGTATAGGCAGAGGAGATATCTGTAGAGTAGATGGGTTTGTTGTAAGTATTTTACAAGGGCCATTTGCAGACTGCACCCAGAGAGTAAGTTTTGGTGGTCTCCTTGACCTGTCAAATGTTGTACGGAGAGGATGCAAGGCGTGCCTGGTCTTGGGCACTGTTTCATTAGTGACACATTTTCAGGATGCCATCCAGTGGGACCTGGACAGGCTTGAGAAGTGGGCCCGTGTGAACGTTATGAAGTTCAACACGGTCGAGTGCAAGGTCCTGCACATGGGCCAGGGCAATCCCAAGCACAAAT
>VZSZ01000317.1:72352-90759 GCA_013398815.1 Ibidorhyncha struthersii
AGGCTGCCCAGTCCATGGCAAGCCACTCCAATACTGGCAACTTCATAGTGTCAGCATCCTATGACTCTTCCTCTGACACGACTTGAAAGCAGGATATCACCTGAACATTTTTTCTTTTTCTTTTTGTTTCAAGCGTTGAATTTGTGCCCAATAATACACATCAACTGTGATTGTACACTATTCCCCCATAGCCCTCTCTCCAGTGTTAATTCACTTTATAAAAGTATATAAATATATAATATATTTTTCTTTTTACAAATAAGTCAATAGAAATAGTTTAGTATTACTAACATAGTATTTATAGTGTTGATACAAAAATGAAAGGTACTAATGGGTTAAAATATAAATGCAGATTTTAAAAGGACAAAAATGGTTCTCAGGCAACACCAGATGATAGACTGGAAATACCATTTTTAACATGCACACATCAGTGAGTGTAAATCCCCAGGGAGGCTTACGTAGCAATTCTATTTTGAAGCATTTTTTCAACTTCTTGTTTTAACATGACCTCCCAGAGTGGAGGAGACAAACTTATCACTGGCTGCTGCTTCTTACCTGCTGGCTTATTCTTGATCAGCAAGACCAAGAAATAAGAGATACATCAATGTAAGTTCATGAAACCATTTACAACAATTTTTGTCTTGTTTTTTATTTTGTTTCCTGAGGCTCATTTATGCCAGATGGGAAAAAAATCCTGAAGTCAGCTAAAGGCTGTTTTTAACTTTTGTTTTTGTTGATGATTTTCTGTGATCAAAATGTTGCTGGTCTTTAGACTAAAAAGTATTGTTTTCAACAATATGCAAAAGTATAATGGCAAAACCACTGTCATAATTTTAACTGTTTAAGCACGGGTTGTTAGTATTTTGTCACTGTGTATACTTAATGTAAAATCTACTGACTTAGAGCTACTCTTTCAGTATTCTGGGGAATGCAACAGAAAAATCCCCAGTCTTATCCCAAACTGTACAGAAAAAATGCATCAAAGATGTCTTAAGCCGTCATTTGAAATCCACAAAAAAATAGCATAGAGAGTGTAACGATAATTTCATATTTACTACAGAAAATGAAAAAGCTGAATAGTTGTAAGTGATGGAGAACTAATTTGTCAGCTACACATGATCTGTTTCCATTGTAGGCAATGGAAAATGTGCATGTGAATCTGAAGGCAGAATTTGGTCCTTAAAGCCTTGAAATAATGAGTGCTACTGTTTCAACATTTGACTTTGCAATGTAATTGTTCTTCTCTAAGTATGGGGAAAACAATAACAAATTCAGTATTTCAGTGAACGATTATAATTCTTGACCTTTAAAATGATGTATGGTAATTCTCAAGTATTTCAACTTAGTTTATGTTCCACTAGGATATTCTAGGGCTGTGATGAGGCTTTAGAGAAGTCCTCTGGGGTGATCTAATGCCCACTGAAGTCAATGAGTCAACCTCATTTGTTGGAGGAGCTGACTTCCTATGGGTCTTGGATCAAACTGTTACTGAGGGGCTTTTTTGTTTTGGGTTTGGGTTTTTTTTGCTGTTGTTGTTGTGTTTCTTTATGCTTGTTTGTCTTTATTCCTTCATATTCCTGCATATCCTTCACGTTCTTTAGGTCTGCAACTATGCAGTGACTTTAATCATCACTAATTCCAAAGAAAGGGCAAAACAAAGGTAGTAGACAGAAGTAAAAATAAAACACCTGGCAGCATTTAAAACCTGTTTTCTGTGTTGCTGGGATGAAATGTTCCTGTGTCCAAGGGAGGTGGCAGAACACCTTAACCTTGCTTAAGCTTTATTTGAAGGTCTGTTTTGGGGATGGGGTAGGTAGCAGATGTGCCATTGGAAAGTCTCAGAGCAGAGATTTCCACTATAATAAACATCTGCCCTCCCACAAATCTTTCTGCAGGTGACACAGACTGGCTCTGATCTATTTGTGCTCTGGACATAGCAAGGCTAGTACAAAGTCAGGATTTCCTGGCTGTCCCAGGGTCTTGCATGCTGTGGCAGTGTAACGACCAGATCTACAGCTTCTGAGTTACTGGCCTCTGTCTCTCAGGGCTGTAGGGTAGACAGTCAATTGATGGGCACCGGTGGTCATTCATACTGTAGAGCTATGCTTTTGTAATTTGGTTTTGAGTCTTGAGACCAAATCATGACACTACTGAAGTGAGTGCAAGCTGGGTCCGTGGCTTTCAGTGCCACGGCAAATCTGCCTTGTAGGTGGAGAAGGAAGCACAAAAAGACTTATAGTGCAGTCAGCAAGACAGCTGCCCACCTTCCAGATGAGGCCAGCCATCTGATTGCTGTTAGCACAGCCTTGTCTTTTCATGGCAGTGCTTTTAATGTGATAAAGTTAAAAATAGTTTTGCAAGGCTGGTGCTGCGCTCTGTGGGATTTGTTTGCTGTTTCCCAGTGAGGACTCACGCAGCTGCTCTTAGTATGTGCTGGTCCCATGCCAAGGAGCTCCCTAGGGGTGCCAGGTGAAAGCTCAACCATGGAGCCAACCTCTAAGAAAGCCTTTGATCTCTGTTTCTCCCCCATTGGCACTCATCTCAGCGCTTCCCAGTGGCAGCTATTGCAGGATCTGACCCACTTCCCCACCTTGCCTTTCCTGTGCTGCAACAGGAGGCTGGGTATCAGCTGGCCTTGGTGGGGCAGCAGATGTCTGCTTCCCACCTCTCCTTGCTGGCCCAACCACCCCTCTTTGCAGGGAAGAGCTGCCTTGAGCTTGTAGGGGAAGGAAGCCACCCCAAGATGTGGCTGTCTCATGTCTCTCCTCCAGCCCCACAAGGCAGGAAACCAGACCTTATAACCAAATTGCTTCTCTCACTATTATCAGGCTCAGAGCTTGGCAACATCTGCGGATAAGCCTTAGACGTGTTGCTTCAGAGTGGACTATTTTGTGTGGCAATTACACAATTCTTGTCTCTGAGGAGGCAGATCACTGGCTGCAGATGTGCCGTGCTGCAAGCAGGTCTTTGAAATGCTGCTTCACACCAGTGCTGTAATTCAGCCGCAACACAGACCTTGGCTACGTTGGCAGGAGCCAAAAAATGCTCAGAGTGACCCAGAAGAGAGAATACAGGGACTCTTGGGCTTTGAGCTGGAAGGTCATAAAAAGCATTTCCCATGACTTCTTGACTCCACATACTCTTGGAGTTGTTGTTTACCACAGTATTAGGATGGTTTGTGCTAATGTCCAGCCCATGTGCTGGGTGAGGCAATGTCTGTGATACTCTTGGCTTAGCAGGGCACATCGCAACTTTTGCTTGTCTGGTTAGGGGATAAGCTGTGGAGTGTGTGTGTTTATCGTGTTAGCCTCAATATTATAGGGATGGCTTTGTTCTCCTTTGCAGCATCTTTAATAACTCCAGCTTCCAGTTGGTGCTGATGGCAGATTGCCTGGCAAATTCTGACAGGGCAGCCCCAAATAGACTACTTGTTGAAGTGGTTAAACACATATGGCCAGAATATGATACCCAAGTAGTATCATACTCCAAAAATAAATTTATTAGTTTTGGAGGGCATTTAGCATAACATATTACCCAGTCTTCATTTGTGGACAGTTGCAAGGAATTGAGTGACCACAGCTTAATGAATTATCATTTGTATTAAGGCCCTAGGAGGTTTGTTAGCCCACTGGGAGGGAGAACTCTCATGGTTTTGTTTCATGCCGGCGGGAGAGTAGATGTCCCGGTCGCTGCACATCAACCGACAGGTGACAACTCAGCTGCTCGTAATTGTCTCCCTGTACTCCGACTGAGGGAGCATGCTGCAAGCTCACCATGGAGGTGTGCAGCTTCCCCGGTGCTAAGACACGGCAGTGTGGCCAGGGGCTAGTGCTGCCAACTCTTAAAGCCTTCCTCTCTGCCTAAGCAAAAGATTGGGGTCTCCTACCATGACTCTTGATACCGAGTACCTCTTACCACGAAATCAAAAGGACAGCTGGCAAAGCACTGTACTGCTCCGGTCCAGCACAGCCTGTGTGCTGGTGGTTGTGTGGGGTGGCTGACCGTGAGGCACTGCAGGCTGCTGGCTGTGCTTCTGACTACATTGTGCTCCAATGTAAAAGCTGAGTTTTTGCCCTGCAGTACAAGCTGCGATTTCCGTAAGATGGGGGTAGCTGGCTCCAAAATGAGGCTTGCTTTTTTCCTTTCTTTTTCCCTTTCTTTTTTCCTGCCACTCACCTTTATTTGATGTGGTATTAGACCTCTTCAGTGAGTCATTTCAACTCACTAGCCCAGCAGAAAATGCTGCAGAAAAAGGGGGAAATCAGATAATTTTCTGACAGATTACTGAGTTGAATCTGCTCACAAACTGAGGTGCAGAGCCAGTGGTGGAGACAGAGTATCACAGAGTCATTAGCCTGGCTCAGCAACTGCAGCCTTGGAAACCCATCAAAAGGCTAATGCAGACTGAGACCCCTCTGAGTCATTTGCAGACGTGGTTGCCTTCAGAACCATCTACCAGCTTTTGGGAGATTTGGTCAGTGCTACCAAGAGCAAAATTTGGACTTCAACTTAAGAAAGAGGCAGCGTGCCAAAGCACAGGCCTGCACACAGTGCTAAGCAGTCTGCACCAATGTTAGTGCAGGCTTTCCCACGTGGCCTTCTTATGACACCAAACCAAGAGTCCAACATGGGGATCATACATAGATGTCACTGGACTGATCTGGATGCAGCTGTGCACAATACATGCACTTGGATCTGTTCACGTGATTGCACATTTAGCTGGGCAGAGCTGTGGGCACTTGGATGGCTTAAGCTCTGTTTTATTAGTCAGTCATGCATGTATTTATGATACTGTGGGTTTGCACAATGTACATGTATTCATGCAGGTAGTTGGAACTGAAGTCTTCGATATCTGGGTGTTGCAAACTGCCTGTTTAACTTTCTAGTATGTATTTATGCAACAAAATGTATTTTTAAGTGCAGGAGAATGAAATACTGTTGTGAACTACATTGTAGACTAAATTACAAGGGATATCTAAAATAACAGCACATGCCTTGTTCGTTTGCATAGTGCAATAATTCTATGATGGCAGCATACAGGCTATTGACATACAGGACAATCTGACAATGGAATCAAGTGTCCCTGTTGCACATTCTCCTTCATGAACAGTATCAACGCTTTCAACCTGTTTTGTGTTTTTGTTTTTAGAAGCTGCTGTGCACTGGTATTCAGTCTACAGCGTAGTTCCCCTCTTAGAAAGCTGTGTAGAGAAATGAGGTGCAAGCAACATCTTACACTGCTGGGTGTGCTTGTCTCACGTTTGTGACTGGATCTTGTTCTGCTGTTTGCGCAAGTGATGTGGGGTTGGAAGATGGGGATCAGGAAGAGCAGGTGTCTCATCACTTGGGAGCCTGGGCTGCCCTAAGGACTGAAACAGCCTTTAAGGAAACAGAGATTCCTGTTGCACTAGGTTTCCTCCCTGTCCAGCTCATATTTACCCTTTGTTGTCACCGTGTCTGAGTACATCCCATAAGTGCATTGACTGACCTGACTAGCACCTGTGGTGCACGGGCTGATCATTCCTCCTGACAATAAGCTGCAAGTGACTGTGATTGACTGACTAGTCTTCCCCATCCCCGACATCCCTGCTTCTCTCACTGTCCCTGATCCTCTAATACTCCCCTCTCCCAGCGTCTGCACTGTGGGGCAAGGGGATCGCTTTGTGCAGGGTGGCTCTTGGCTGAGAGCTCCCTCCCTGCCTACCAAGTGACCTTGTGCTTTGGGGATAACGCGCTCAGGGCGGACTGCCTCACGTCGGGTATGTGGGGTTTGTGGGATACTGGACGCGAGCACTCTGGAGGCTCGCATCTCTTGTGCTGGAAGCACTCTCCCTCTCTCTTATCTTCTGCTTTCTGTAAGAGACATTTCAAATAATGAAATGAGATGAAATTCACTCCTGTGTAGAGGATCAGGCCCACATCTGTGTGCTGTTTGGCTTTCCACTGACATCCTTAAAATAGGACTGAGATGACTGGTCCTCAACAGTATGTAACTCTTGGGCTCACTCCATCATGGAAATCAGTTCATCTCACATTTTGTGGGCAACAGGGCTTTGGGACCCCACCCTGACTCCCTGAACTCCCAGAGGCAGTGCGAACGTGTGGGAAGGAGGAGAGCTTACAAGACATACAAATGTGGTTTCGTTTGCCTGAAATGAGCCAGTTAATGCTTCTGGGTTAGGGTAGGGAAGGACTCAGCCGGACTCAGCCATTCACTATGAAACATAGTGAGAAGCGGGTTGGCAATTCTTAATGAGGGTTCTTTGCTAAATGTCAATGTGAAGAGATGGCTGCTTTGCCTAAGGTGAGTTGCTGTCCTTGTTCTTAAGAGAGAGGATGTATTTTATTTTCTTTCTGTGCTTTCATGTGTGCTGAATCTGCACTCTCAGTCCTGAGGAGGAGTGTGGAGAGAAGGCAGTCCAGCATAAAGTGTGGCTATATTCCTAGCTGAAAAACTTGAACTAAACTTTCTGGTGATGGTCCCCACACGCTGAGCATGCCTTGGTGGCCAGGGACAGTACCGCATCAGCTGGTGTCTCCCAGCACATCTGTTGGCTCTGTGCACAGCCAGTATGGGTGTTGCTGCACCACTCTCCAAAAACCGAGAGCCTGAGGATAGCTTGTCAAGGACACCCCTACCAGCCAGGTGTCTGCGAGCCAAGAATGGGGAAGGCCCTAAGCACAATTAAATGATGGTGCTTTCCCCATGGACAGTGTATGATGGACACATGAGGATGCGCTGTATCTCCTCGAGGGTTTTGGAAAGTTAAGGGTCACCAGGGACATCACTGCTCCACCTCTTTCACAGCAACGTAACTTCAGCCAGCGATGGAGTTGCCCTTCTGAGGACAAACTGGGTTTCTCTGAGCCCCCAACGAGTTGCATGGTTGCACTGCTACCAGCTTTGCTCATGCAAACCAGGTGCCAGCCCGTTCCTCCCCACTGTGTTGTCTCTGGCTGAGGCCTTGCGAAGCTCTGCTGAAGTTGTCCTCCAGCACCTCGACCCTTCCTGAAAGCAGCAGAGAGGCACTTACAGCGCTGAAATGCTGGAAAGCTAAAAAACCATACAGCTTAGAGACACCTGAGACCTTGTTGAGAAGTTTGACACTAGCCATTCACTGGAGCGTGTTCAAAGTGGTAGTGATGTCTAAAGCTTTAATTCCTAATCTGGTGGGGGAAAAAAATGGTTTGGGATGCAATTTGCTTGTTACAAAACCTGATGGTTTTTAACACAGTCTGTAGTGTCTCTGTCTCAAGTGAGGAATTTATTTCCTCTGTTTTCTGACTGAATTGGTTAACTTTAGTTGGTAATGCACACAAAATTCTATTTGTTTTATTACACAAATGCCATTAAATGAGCTGTCTGTGCATTGGAAATTGATTTACTGTTTCAAAGGGATTAGGATGGTTTTGCCTAATCTTTTATTCTTGTGCTCAGCATTCATTACACAGCAGTCACTAGTATATGAAAAAATAGTACCTTTCCAGGTTTCAATTTGGTCTTTTGTAATTAACAGAAGGTTGGTTCACAGTGTTTAAGAGACTGGTGAGGTAGGTGCTGTCATTGAAATTCAGTGGGACAGACTTTCTGTGGGAATGAGAAGAGGTGTTTAGCTCTTCCACAATGCTTCAGGAATCCGCATTTGCGTTTTTTGGTTACTATTGTTTTATACAGTCTGTAAGTAAGTGTAAAGAAAATAATGAAACAGTCAAATGAGGGGAAAAGAATCAAGAAAATGCAAACTGTTTTAGACAAAAGTATTGTATTATTCTTACACTAGAAAACTAAAATCTTAAAATTAATTTTACAGATACTATCTTTGCCAATTCAGCTGTTATTTTTGTGAACAAGGACAACTCTAACATTCCTCATGCCTAGAATTTGATCTGCTTTCTGAAGGCTGTAACCTCACCGAGACTGTCCTCCTTACCATTATAGCATGTTCTCAGCTGCCCTAAATCATGTATAGCCTTAAGTAGTAAGTAGTCCCTGGTCTGCCCCACATTGCTCCTTCCCTTCTACTATCACACATTTAATACACTTACTGTATGTCAAATTTCCAGCCTGAAAACAAGCCAATGCAGGAGACATGCTTCAGCCTCTGTATCTTCAGCAGTGGATGTATAGATCCAGAAGGCAAGGCAATAGTAATTGGCTTTGAACTGATTTTGGTAACTTTTGTATAGGAAGACAAATCTTCTAGTGACTCTGAGGCTGAAGGTGCACTGAACTATGGCTGCAATGTAAATCACTGTGTGGAGGCCTTTGTCTTCTGCATGGTGCTTATGGTGCAGATCTTGCAGCCTTTGCCTGCTGTGGGAGCTTTCTCTGTGAGCAGCTTGCAAGACTGTGTTCGCCTGCACAAAGCTGGGGGCATGGATGTGAAATGCAGGTGCAGAAATATCCAGAGCATTCAGGGATGTGCAGACAAAACAGGACATGAAACATCTTCATGGAATCTGAAAGCCGTCAGGGGAAGAAATGGTGAGAACCTGATTTTGCTCCCGTTTATGGCAGTGCCTGCAAGCCAGGTGGTGCTGCTGCTGGAGAGGATTTGGTGCCAGTTCTGCAGAGCATGGAGAGAAATGCATGCCCATGCCACCTGCTTCCAGCCAGCTCAGGCTGTAAACTGGACTTGGCTGTAAGCTTGTGACTAGCCCCACTGGAACAGATGGGTCTGAAGTATGCAGGAAAAGACATCGCTTGGCCCTAGTTGCATTGTCAGTACTTGTTTTTGTCCATGTGACCCATCTGTCTCAGGCTCATCTTGAGGCCTGTCGGGGGGACCAAATTATTTAAGACTGGAAAAAAAAGAAATGGCAGGATAGCTAAGTGTGCTGAAGATAGTGGAAAGGCAGTGGGAAAGCCTGGCAAACACAATGGAAGTTTTTGTCTTTTTTTCTAAAGAATGCAAGCATAATCCTTATCCTTTAATATCCTACTTTGTTTTACACTGGAATTAGAAGATCTTTTCTATTTGTTTTAATTATCTGCTGGCTTTAACTCTGCCTTTGAAAAGCATTTTTGCCATGACAACCCTTGGTCTCATGGTGAGCAGTGCTAGGGAGAAGCAGCTAAAGTAAAGCTTTTATCTTTCCCTGCATGCAATGTTTAATTTTTCTAATCTTTTAATGTGAATGTGTTTTCTCCCATTTTGTAAATTGACAAGATTAGCACTGTTTCTCCCAAAACAGCATTCAAAAAACATATTTTGCTTAAATGTAACCAAATTTTCACCTAACAATGTGAATTCTTCTAAGCGACCAATTCAGTCTCAGACTTAAACCTCTCTGAAAGGTTAACCTCCAGTCACTGACTTTAATGACAACTCAACTTTTTTAAGAATGGTTTGTAAAAAAGTAGGTTTTGTTAATTCTTTTGTTTTGTTTTCTAAGAAAAAGATTCACTGTCTTGACAAATAATAATATTTCTATGCATTGTGTGATTCAGTGATGTTGCTGTTGAAATTTTGCATGTTTTCTAGATGTTCTGACATTTGTACATTTATGTGGTACTTGTAAAAATGCTAACCATTGCTGCTATAATCACCACTGTTGTAGGTAACTGAAAACTGTACTACGAAGCTGTGCCAGTTAGCAGGTTTTTATGTGTGTCATGGTAAAACTCTTCATTCTGCTGTTCATTTCCTGTTTTAAGCCAGTATTTAGTGCCTTCTGTAGAAGGAATCAATATGTTGTGGTAGACAGGAGGTGCCCAACTTCTAATATCTTGTTCTGCACAGATGATCACTTACCAGCTTGAAGCTTAAAAAAAAAAAAAGTAAAAAGAAAAAAAAATCTTAAACTCTCCATCTTTCTTTAAAGTGTCTTCTCATTAATTTTCATTTGGAAAAAAAAAACCTTTAATAGAGCTGAAAAGAAGCCCTCTTCCCCAGCTACACCTACTGTAATAGCAGTCTGCCAACTGTGAATGTGAGGGGTACAAGGCAATGCATAGTACCCAAATGTTCCTGTTGGTAATGGATCCAGTGATTAGCCAGGCCTCTTCAAGTCATAGCAGAGCACGCTAAAATGTAGTTTAATGAAAGCAATCATCTGATTACTATACAAAACTGTTAGCTCTCATAACAGTTGTGAGTCTGCTCTTGTAAACAAGTGTCAGCCTGGTCAAGTGGTGGATTCCAGTCTCTGTTCTGCCTGCGCTGAAGCCACACATTGCTGCCAAATGAGACTTGGATGAAATTCAAGCCCAAGATTTTTGGTCTGGTTCTTTCCAACTGCTTTCATGGCAGACGAGCCCTGTTTATCAAAATTCTGACATTGCATTTTCAGTTCCTTTTCCACCCTCTGCTTAGAATCTGGCAGTACAGCAAATACGCACACGCACATGCATTCATTTTGCTTTTGATAAGATTTTGACAGGCTGAAATTGTACCATACTGTAATCATACAACAGAAACAGGCAGGAGGGAAATGTGAGATGTTCAACTGTCTCGTGCATTTCCCAGCCACCAGGCATGTTCAACTGTACCTAGACTGGTCTTTAAAATAATATTTTGTATGGAAAAAAGAAAAGACTAACCATCAGTTTTTTATTTCTACTGAGAGATGAAAGCCTGTTACACATCTTGAAAAGACTTTTCAGATCAGAATACCAAGTTGCCAGAAAACAATGTGTGATTGGGAAAAATAAGAGTGCATTGAATTTATCCTTACAGGTACTGGTCTAAAGCCATCTCTGTTCCCCAGCAAGACAGTATACAGCCCTTGTGATGTAAAATGCTTTCAAAAAATAAGTTTATGCCAAAATCTTGAATGTAGCTGCTCCACACAGGACATTTATAAAAAGCAATATTAAAGGATGCAGCCCAGAACACACTGAAGATCGTTCCATGTAGTAGGTCACAAGCCAGTCCCCCACAAATTCATGAATTTGAAAACCCCAGCTGAAGAGCTGAACCTTCTGCAAGCGATCAGAATGCTTAGAAGCCTTTGCAGCACCTCAGTTCTCATCTCTTGGAGGGAATCAGGCACTCTTCAGGAATGTTTGGCCCTTTTACTGTCCTTTAAAAATTGGTGGCTTCTTCAGGCTCCTTCTGCCAGATCAAAAACCAGCTGAGGCCAGCTGTAATGTTGTTTTGCTTATCTTGTAGCCATTTACACATGAGCGCGTGCTTCCATTAGTATGAGTGAAGAGTTTTGACTCCACAGAACTCCTGCCTATGTGGCCCTAATATTAAATATGAAAGGCAGTGATACACCGTCTTATTTCCTGCATTTGTTCTGTTTATAGCTAAATCTGAGTCTCCATGGTCTCATCAGTTACACTTACTGTCTTACCAATTGGTCTTCCTAGCTTTCTTCTGTATCTTAGCCCAACTTGCAAAAAAAAAAAAAGCATTGTATTTCTGCAGCACAGCAGTTGTTTTTTGTCCATCTTCTCTTCCATTGTGAAGCTAGATATAGCTGCGTTATCTTCAGTTTAGATCTCAATCAGGAAAGCGATCAATATGCTTTATTTAGCAGTTTGCACTCTGGAATGCAGTTAACAGGTGCAGACCTGGTATTGGGATTTAGCCTGCTGCCTGGGGCATATCAGAGTCTCTAGTGACATTTATTTGCTTTTCACCGTAGTTCACTGGTTTCAAGGCACAAACTGGCTGATGCTAATGGTGTGCTGGTTTAGATACCACCCTCCAAACACTGTGATGCCTTCAGTGTACACGTTGTCAGTCCTGTAATTGCTCTTGTAATTGCATTTTGTCTGAAGTGCATTACATTGCAGGACAAGCTTTCTTTTTCTTTGTTTTTAGAAAAAAAACTGTAGCTTAGGCTGTGCTGCTGAAAGGAGCCAGGAGAGAATTACCCGTCCAAACCCCAGTGGAATTTGGGGACTTAGCTTTTTTTAGACCCCTTTCCAAGCCCCAGTTCTAATCGGCTATTTAAGGCAGAAATCTTAGCATGAGCAGTGCTACCTATCTTCCACTTAAAATGAAGTTTTCTATACATAGGGAGCCTTCTTTCAAAGACCCTGCATTTGGAAGATTATACATACAAGGGTTTATTAGGGACAAGTAATATTTTGATGCATTTTAATGCATTCAGCTCTGCAAATCTAGAATATCTGAGGGGAATGGAGAGATCACTGGATTGTTTTCTGAAAACATGAGCAAAATTGTCAACTACAGTCCATCTTCAGAGCTACCTGCTCGACCCCATTGTCTTCAAATTACCTTCTTCCTGGAATTGCACAACGACCTGAGAAAAATGAGCAAAATGGCTTTGCTGCTGTAAATGAGGAAAGATTTCATAACCTACTTGGAGCCCCAGATCACTAGCTGGGTTTTCAGGGCTGGTAAACTTTCTACTCATCAGCTGGATAAGGTTTGACCCCTGTGAACACTATATTGCTGTTTCTGCAGCATATTTTTAACAAGCAAATATCATACATGATAAGATCTTACACAGGTGAAGACCAATACAGTCAACAAAGTTGTATGTCACTTGTGCCAGCTGAGAATTGCTTTTTTGTTATGGGTTTCTTTTTTTTTCCCTACTGCAAGACACTCTAGTCTTCTTTAATTGGGATGGAGTAAACAAATGTACTTCTGTCTTCAGTCAGATGTTTCCTTGAAAAATGCTCTTTTAGTATTTGAGTAAAAAAGTGCCCTCAATAAGAAGAAAGTAAAACCGAGGTCTTTTTTTTTTTAAATGGTATCTGAGTTTCATCCCTTGCTCAGTTGTCAGATAATTAGGTTTTTGAAAAGAAAGGATCAGTTGTGTGCTAACTGGAGTATAACATTCACTTTTACTGATCTGCAAATTCCAGAGATATTCTGATCTTTTTTGCATTTCAGCTCCATTTTTATTCCCTTATGACAGTGTTTAAGAAGTCTGGTTCAGCTGCGTTAGAGATTGATTTCGCTGTCTGTACAATGTTAGCTACTATTGTAGTATGACTTTTTTTTAAAAAAAAAAAATGTATTGGTACAGCCTTAAACTTACAGAATTAAAGAAAAATTAAAAAATAATCAAGATAGTCATTGATGTCTGTGATAAGTGCATGCTTTATTTACAGTGTTTTGTCTGTAATTAGGTGTAGCAACCAAGTCTCCTGTATTTAATAAACTGTTTTCTGCAAAGTTGACTACTTTCTTTAATCAAATGAAAACATTTTACTTGGCATTTCGCAGCATGTTGTATAAAAAAGGAAGGCTCTCTCTCATGCTTTTCAAGTATGTCCCTGCTCATTGCAGGGGGGGTTGGAGTAGATGGCCTTTAAAAGTCCCTTTCCAGCCCAACCTATTCTATGATTCTATGAAGTCTGAGCATCAGCATAGCTAGGAAGTTCCCATGGACCTGTGATGCATTTCAATTAGCAGAGTGCAAATAGGCTCACCAAGAAATAGTTGCTTTCATACCCTCTTTAACTTCTGGGGTTGTGTTTCAGGAAAACATTTAAACAATTGCTTAAGTCCTCCCTGCCCAGGAATGTACTCACAAGCAAGCTTGACTTGAACCACGTGCTCATTTAATCTCACTTCAGTAGGACTGAAAACCTATGTCCCAAGAGCCTTTTTGGATTAAAGATATCTTCCTGAACATGATCTATTTACATCAATTCCAAGGCCCAGTTTGGCTTGAAATTATTTATTTTGCTCTTAGAATTTCAGTAGTAATATCTGCTCTCCACATAATTTTGTTTTAATATTCATCTAGAATACAATTAAATGTGCATCCAAGGATATGCATCTTTTAAGACAGTTGCTTGTCAGGTCTTGATTTTCTCTCTTCAAGAAGTTTCGAAATTAAAAGACCAGAAAACTAAAGCTAATAAAGCCCCTGTACAGTGCACGAAAAACATCCCAAGTGGAAAAATTCCTTGAGACCTCCAACAAAATTCCACTGAGCTGCTGTTCATGGGATGACAACTGTGTTGGAGAAGGTCAGAGTGTCTCAGGTTCTACCAAAGGAACATAAGGGAAAGGAAAAAGCCAAATGCCTCAGGGAACTGCCATCTAGGGAACAGCAGTGTGTTAGTATTTGTGTTAGGACATCAGTGCAGGACAGTGACTAAGTGACTCTGGGTGAGGGATAGAGAAATGTGATTTTCACCAGGTATTCTGGGACTGCATTTCCATCACCTGGAAAATTCTGCTAAATAAATTGCCTTCTTGCTGCTTGGTGCTAGTGGTGGCACTATGTGTTGTTGCTCAGCACAACAGCATATAAAAAGCATTGTGTCAAAGGTCCTGCCATGGTCCCGGTGACAAGTGGAAAGAAAAAACAGAGACCTTTGGGTGAAGAGACAGAGCAATGAGGTATGGACCGGTGATGGCCAGGGGCTACCAGGTGCTTTCGTTCTCTGTTGCAAATGTACAGTGAAACCTGGATTAAACTCTCCAGCTTGAATGAACCTGTCTTCATGGAGGCTGGTGTTAATGCGCTTTCCTTTGGTCTAAAAGGGAGTGTGCTGGTGGTGGCTAATGGTTAATGTGGTTAATGCAAGTTCAGCTAAGCAAATTGATGAAGTTCTGGTAACTCAGCTGTTTTCACTTTTCCCTTTATACACTGATTTCAGCCACATTGCCGCTTAATGAACCTCCGTGTTTCCACAGCCCATAGGATGGCTGCGTGTCCCCTCCTCCTCCTCTCATACGCAAGGATAACCAGCAGCAGCATGCACACCTTGTGTGCAGTCTTGCAGGGTTCAGGCCTTCTGGGTAGCTAGGCAAACACCACTGAGGAATTTGGCTTGGACAATCTGGAGTGCTTCCCCAGGGTGATCTCACAAACGTGATGAAGTCTCCTGGTTGCAGCTGAATATATCTGAACGTTATGCTCGAGACATTGCTTAAGAATATCATGACTGCAACTGATGTGGAAGTTGCCTGGGGACATTATGGCACGTTGTCTCTTCAGATAGGCTTTGGAGTTGGCAAAGTGGGGTCAGTAACTGGTGGGAGGATTACTTTGTAATACACACCAAAGACAAATGGAAATCGGCAGCTATCCCTGAAAAGATCCACAAGATTTCTTTTTAGAGTAGCCTGATGGCTTACTGTGTTACTACCTTTACTATTGATAGCATCAATTTGCTCTTGAAGAAAATAATTGGTAAGAAAGAAAAGAAAAAAGACAGCTTATGTGTAAGAAGATACAGCTATTTGTATATGGACACTTTGTTCTAAGGGCCAAATTCCTACAGTTACCTGGGAAAGAATGCACATGCAAGACTGGCAGCACGAGACACGCTTATTGCTTCTCCTCTGCAAGCTGTGAGGAAGCAATACCTGGAGGAGCTTGAAGACAAAGGAAACTGTTGAGCAGGCAAGCACTGCCTGTCCTACAAAAACAGACAGCTAAGCTGTGTCCTCTGCAATGCCACCTGCTATGAGGGTCACCTTTCCACATCATCTGTGTCCTTCAGCCTCCTGGGTCTGGAGCCCCTTCTGAAAGAGGGACTGTTTACGTGGTTGTAAAATGTGGTCATCAAACTGCTCAGCAGACCAGAAATTGGTCAGGTGACATTGGTGCTGTATCAGATGCCTGGTGCCTGCAAGCCAGCACGGAGCACAGGAGGGTCTCCTGCACACCTTGTGAGAGCCAGGTGGCCTCTAAACAGCATCTGAAGTCCCTGCTCTTTCTGGAAAACAGTGCTACCTGCCAGGAGCCTGTGACACATGTGATCTTTGCAGCATGGGCTAGCACAAAAATGAGTAAGGGTCCAATAGAATCTGGGGATTTTAGGAACATCCTGATATGGCAGAGATCTTTATCTTCTTTATTGAGGGTAGATAGCGTATGATTAGTATGTTTGCTACTATAGAGGGAGGATTAATACAGTCCCCCAGCGTTTCTGAAGTAGTGCCAGTGAGACAGTGACTGCTAATTTGCAGCGTGAACAGCAACAGGCACTGTGTCAAGAGCTGCCTTTGCTTTAGGGGAAGAATGCAGAGATCTGAGATCTCACCAGTTTTGATGGCATCTTACTAGCTTGTCTGGCCTCCTTCCTCTTCTTCCCTCACCAAACACACATACAGTACAACTCCTGGGCTCAGCATGGAGCAGAGCATTGTGTCTAGACATTTACCATGTGCATTTCAACTTAAAAGGTTTGGCATGGAGCACCTACAAACCATCACATAATAGCACTGTTGTCTCTGCATAGATGTAGGGTGTACACATGTTTTGGCAAGCAATGACAAATATAACTGTTTTTTTTTGTTGCATGATGTATCGTCTCAGTGACAGAAGTTTGGCAAGAGGGCTTGTGCCTGCACAAATTGCCGTTTTGTGTGATTTTGCAGGGTTTCTGCCACGAGTGTGGCATCAGGTGAAATAAACACAAAGATTACTTTTTCAAAGGAACTATCATTGCTGAGGTGTTCAAGTGCTGTGTATTCACATACCGAGCTTGCGGCCCCTGAAATGTTTGAAAATAAGCCCTCAGGTAACCTCCAGGAAGAGGGAGGCAAAAAGCAATTGGGGGTGAGGGAGCAGGACTCTGAGATTTACACGCAAATGTCAGTGCTTGTTAGTTGCTCATGCCATACCTACAGTGGTACTGGGTCAGGACTTGCTTGCTTTCACAGGCAGCCTGTGAGTTACACACATAAAAATGCAGTCTCCTGGGACTTGATCCAGAACATGCAAGTGTTGATGAGATTATAACCCAGAGCACCAGTGTATGCAAGGCTCTTCTGGAAATGGGATGTGTGTTCCTGGCTGCTTAATGCTTTTCCAAGTTCTGTCCAACAGGTCCCAGTGAGGACTCCTGTACACGCTTGGTAAGGGTGTAGGTTTTCTTAGCATCTCCTGGCGGTGTACCAACACCTCTATCAAGTACTCCATGAGGCATTCAGACATCATTTAAAACTCTTGGAGCGTGATCCAGCTGCTGACAGGCGATGCTGGGCAAAGAACTTTGTGGTTTGGTATGCAGCCACTGAAGTCAGCAATGAAGGCAGGATGGGAATACCCTTATCTTTAAACAGAGCCATGCACTGGTGCACTTTCCAGCCAAGATCCCAGCCTCTTCCAGGACTCCTCCACGCTGTCTGAGAATGAAAGGGATAAACTGTTTTCTCCCGGACAAAAGAAAGCAAATATTCATTATCCTGATAAAATAAAGACACCCAAGGATCATCTATTTCCCGCAGGAGTGGAAAACTGGGTAATTCTTGTTCCAGCCTTCTGATGATACAACACCTGTACAAATGGTAACTGATAAATGCCTGCCATCACAATGCCATCATTTTATTTGGGTTTTATTTTGTTACGCTAAGAGTCCTTGCTGCAAGTATTAGAGCTGCACGCAGCTCACAGTAGCCATCACTTTCTGATCTGGCTACGCTTTCAAGCCTTAGAGCAACTCATGCCAATTTTTGTAGTTTCTGAGTTTATCAGCTCAAGATGTCTAGTGGGAAGAAAAGAAAAAAGGGATGCAGACTTCAATGGGCATGACTGCATAAGATGTGGAACATCCCTGAATAGCTATCTATGTATGCTGTTCTGGTACAGCAGTTGCCTCACTGTCTCAGTTCAGGACTGAAGTAGCACTAATAACAAGCCGTTACTGTTACGACTATCAAGTACCAGCACCCAGCTCAAATCAGATGACCCAATTTTGACAATCTGGCATTTGGAGAAACCAGGAACTATGACTTAATTTCCTAGCACATGATACACCCTGCCTTGGGAAGCCAGAAGCAATCTAAATCTCTGTCTTCTCAATAAATTGCCCAACTGATACTGTGATTCAGGAAACAACCACCATAAGTTTCAAACTGAGGCCTGTCAGAAGTTAATTAGTCCCTGTGGGATTAACTGCAGTATGAGAACTTCTGTGAGTCTGGTGCTGTTATATCTTCCCGAACAACTGGTGTTGTATGGTTAGGCTCTTGATTTTAGTAGGTTGTTTCCCAAAGTGCTCTTGGCGCTCTCAGAAGTAGTCCTTGGGTGAGCCAGCAGTGTGAGCCAGTGGCAGGTCATGAGATGGCAATCTCAGAAGCAGAGTAGCAAGCATCTTGTGGGGAACTGTGGCGTGAGGGTGAATGTTACCAATCCATGGGCTGGGCAAACAAACATCCTGGGAGGTGCGAGGCTTTATGGAGAACTGACCTAAGATTTTCTGTTTGGTAGGGGGCAAACAGCTCTGTGGAAAGGGACCTGGGAGTCCTGGTGGACAACAGGATGACCATGAGCCAGCAATGTGCCCTGGCGGCCAAGAGGGCCAATGGCATCCTGGGGTGCATCAAAAGGAGTGTGGCCAGCAGGTCGAGGGAGGTCATCCTCCCCCTCTACTCTGCCCTGGTGAGGCCGCATCTGGAATACTGCGTCCAGTTCTGGGCTCCCCAGTTCAAGAAGGACAGGAATCTGCTGGAGAGGGTCCAGCAAAGGGCTACAAAGATGATTAGGGGATTGGAACATCTTTCATATGAGGA
>VZSZ01000317.1:90973-109567 GCA_013398815.1 Ibidorhyncha struthersii
TGTAGGTGACCCTGCTCTGGCAGGGGGGTTGGACTAGATGATCTCCAGAGGTCCCTTCCAACCCTGACTATTCTGTGATTCTGTGAAACAGTGCCCGAACAGTCATTGAGAGAGGGTTGTTGCAAGGTCTAAGGGCACAAAAGGGCAAACCCTTGTCAAAGAGACTGTTGGTGACTGAACAGCTCATCATTTCCATGAGCATCCCTGACTGTCTTCAGCAGAGTTGTCTGCCAAATAACTCACAGCACAGAGCTCATGAAGCCACTGACCACAGGAACTCCCACCCAAGTTCATGCCACCTGACTTTGTCACAACAGCTGCATTTTGCAGCACCATCCCTGGGTGGGCAGGAGGGCAGGGCAGCTGCCAGGCACCACAGGCATTGGTTGTCTGCACAGACAGAGGAGGATCATTTGCCATGAGCAAAGTTTGTAAACACAGCTCAGTTTGGACAAAATACTTGCAGCCTACCTTTCCGATGGAAAAAAGTCCCGTTTTCATCCACTGACTAGTTGCAGTGTACAGAAGGAAAAGAGAGGGTCCCTTCAGTTTGTGGGACCTCTGCCCCTGGGCAGGATTGCACAGTGATGTGCATTTTTCAGATGTGCCTTCTGCGTAGCATGCTTTTTTCCAGCAATCTTTCTTGAGTCTTCAGGAGGGCACCCTGGGCTGTCAGGGTTCTGCAGAATAGAGACTGAGAACTCCTGTTATAGACATGTCCAGAGCTCAGAGGATCAGACAACATGCTTACATTGTTAGCCTGTACGTGGTGCATCTGTTCACCTTTCCAGCTTGTTTTGCTTGGAGTGGGTTCTTCAGTTGGGTTTATGCCATTCTTTTACCTTTTATATCCTACATTAACAGTAAAAGCTGCAACCACAGAAACCTCTTTTTAAAATCACCTCTTCTTAGTCAGCAGTTACACCTCTTGGGCTGCAGTAATGGTCAGTTGGGGCTGCAGAACTGAAGGTTAGAAGGAGAAATCCAACATCTCCCTCCTCTTGAGTGTACCACCTCTTCCCTTTTCCTGCTGTGCTGAGATGGTCACCGTGGGGATCACTATCTCAGTGCATGGATGTTCAGAGCAAGCTTTCACAGCTAATGTGCACTAGGCTCTAAAATCCATTAGTTTCAGCCCTGTAAAAAGTAGACTTAAAGTATAGTGGATATAATAAAATTATAGTGGTATCATAAAAATGTATTAATCTTTCATAAAGGATATTAAGTGGCTGAGCATCTACAAAAAGGTTCTCCATCAATCCTCTGCTTTCAGTTCCTGCCTGTGGGGCCAAGGCTCTCCCTTTAAGAAATATTTACTGTGTGTCTTCCCTTAACTCATGGTATTCACCAAGATGTGCCTGCCCTTGGTCCACTGAAGCAACAGGGCCTGATTCTGTTGTGTCTAACAGTGAGTAGAAAGTGGTTATGAGTGGAAAATCCTACCTGTTGTGTCATTGTCTTTCTGCAGAAAGGTAAAAGATGCTGTGTTACTCCCTCTCCATTACTGGTTCTGTCTGGCAGTACATTTTCAGCTTTGCAGCAACCTTAGGATGCCTTCATGTTGGTGGCCCTCATGCCACATGTGAGTTTTCAGTGCACAAACTTGTGGTAAATCATCAGGGAAGTGGTGTGTTTCATCTTTCTTAAATTCCTCACATTTTGTGAAAAACACCAAGTCGCTCTTGGGCAGAAACGGTGGCAGCATGCCACTAGGACAAGCTATTTTTATCCCTTTCTTTATTTGTTTTCTAGCGTATTCAACCAAGCTCAACAAGTTTCCTGTCTTTAATTTTGATGACGACCTCAGATACCTGTGTATCAATGCTGTGAGTGCCAACACCACCAAGGCCACCCTCTATGCTCTCAATGTGTGGAGATACTGGTGCATGACCAAAGGACTCAGAGATTACATGGACATCACTAAGGTCAGAAAACTTAGCAAAATAATGTTTTTTCATTGGTGGGAGCCAGCTCCCCTGGTCAAATGAAGTTATTGTAATATTTGAAGAGAGATGGGATTTCAGCCTTCTTTACGTCTTTGTGGTCTTGGGGACCTTCCAGGTTTCTCTTAATAAAGCTGTAACCTCTGCTAATTCACACCGGAAATCCAGGGTAATGTTAAAGATTTCCACGTACATAACACTTGTACACAACCTTGGCCTCATGCTGCCACGTGACAAGATTTCCTGCTGTTACCCTAGGGCATACTGTTTGCATGATTTCTGCTCCCAGAGCTAGCCAATGCAGTTCAGAGCATTTGAGGACTTTTCTCCAAAAATGAATTCCCAGCAAAATCAGTGTACGCACCAAAATAAGGACTGTGGCTAAGGGCCAAAGTACAAAAAGCTCCACTCACATTTTTATAGCTAAGTTTCTCTGCTAGGTTGATCTAAGACCAGGCAGGCTGACTGCAATACTGACATCTCATGGCCAAAAAAAGCAGCTGCTGCTGCTTCTGCTTTTTCTCCTTGTCCTCCTCCTTTCTCCTCCTCCTCCTCCGCTTGAAAAGTTTCCATATGTACCACATTACTACAAAAGTACAGAGTATTACACCCAAGTGGTAAGTCACACATTTGCACACGGTCACACCTCAATGTGACTGAAACCTTCACTCACTTTAAAAAAGCCATGAATTTGGATTGTTTCTTCTGAATCTGGATTTCTACAGCTGGAGCAAAAGTAGTGCCAGCCAGTGAAATGGATCTGGTCTGCCTGAGCATCCTTACACCATGGGGTTTTATTGCATCTCTTTTGCTTAGATAAACATGTAGCCTCTTCCTAAGACTCTAAGGCTGCCCAGAAACAAACTTCTGGGGAAGCATGGAAGCTGCTGCAGGTTCCTTCAGATAGAGCATGAAGAAGCCCTAAACATTTCTTCCCTACCTGCGATGCATTTCCTTCCCATAAGTACCCTGACACATCTTTCCCCTTCCTCTTGTTCCAGATCCCAGCAGTGAAGCTCAATGAACTCCTGGAGGACTTCTACATCACTGTGAAAAAAACAGATGGGTCTGACTTTCTGGCTACGTCCCTCCACGCTATCCGATGAGGCCTGGATCGAATTCTCAGGAATGCTGGTGCTGGTTTCTCCACCACCAGCAGCAGCTCCAGCTCTTCCACCAGAAAGCTCAAGGAGAAGCTTAAGGTCCTGAGTAAGGCTGGGATGTCTGGTGCCCGCTCTCGCAATGTTGTCTACTTCTCCCTTTCTGATGAGGAAGAGATGTGGAGGACAGGATGCCTGGGAGGTGACAGCCCCGTAGCCCTGCTGTCCACAGTGGTGAAAGACAACAGCCAGTACCTGAACATGCGAACCTTACAGGAACACGCAGACTTAATGTTTGGTGACACTGAATTGCTCAAAGACTCCCAGAACAGGCCGTTTTTTGCCAGAACAGATAGCATGAAGCAAGAAAACAGGGTGAACACAAACAGAGCGTGTTACAGCCAGATCTACCATGAGCACTCAAAAGGGCACAAGCTCTGCCCTTACTGCCTCCTCTACAAGTACATGTACATACACCAGCCCCCAACGCAGATGGAGGCCAAGTCTCCCTTCTACCTGATGGCCTGGAAGGAGGTCAGCAGCATGGGGAATGTCCGGTACAAGGAGCAGAGGATGGGGCTCCGCTCCCTCAGGGGTGTTGTCCCCAAGCTGGCAAAGAAAGTGAAGCTGGAGCACTGTGAAAATTTTACTTTTGTCTCCTTCACTCAGGCTTCCAGGAAGTTTGTCCCTCTTAGCTCCTGCCAGTAACTCTGTCTGCTCCCACCAGCTGGCGTCCCAAGAAAGTGCCTCTCCCAGTAGCTTTAGTGGGATGTGAAGAGGGCTGAGCTGCTTTCAAAAAACAGCAAAAAGTGGAAAGGCAGGACATTACATTCTTCCTGAGGACTGCACTGTTTTGGGGATGAATACAGCCTTGTTCTGAAAAGCAGGGGGGCAGTGGTCTCCTTCACTACTGCCAGGTCTTCTGAGCAAAGATGTGGTGGAGAGCTTTTTCCCCATCAGAGGGAATGCGTGCAATACAATGCGTGTATTGTGGGTTTTTGTTTTCCTCCTTTAGCAAGCATAGCCGGGAGAAAGGAGACCGAATTTTGGGGACCAAGAAGTCTTGAAGCAGAAGTGCCTATGCTTTCTTTCAGAACTACTGTACAAAAGTTACTCTCTTCTGAACTATTTTTTTTATATAGTTCACAGTTTTCTTCACTTGTTTGGTGTATTGTAAATATAGGTATATATCAACACCTGCTCATTTACACTGGATCTGTAGGTGCTAGAAGCTACTATTGGCTTTACCAAATAACAAACAAACAGATGAAATTAATCACAGCATCCCTAAAGGACAGTATTTTCAGTCAGTCATTTATAAATGGTGAACCCTTAACTCAAAAATCAGCAGTTTGGGGCTGTCCAGGTTTTGAGACGTCTTAAAGGGGGCTTGCATCAGAAGTCAAATGATCAGCATCTTTTAAAAATGAAAGCATGCTAAGGTGTCTCAAGTCTGGCATCCAAATGACGTAATTTTCAAAACTCAGTGGTCCATTGTAAAAATAACTGCCTTAAACTTCTACAGCTGCAGCTTGGTCCACTTTCTGTTGAGAGGAAAACTTTGTTTCATCTGGAGCTGTGGCGAGCCTTTGAGTCACAAAAAAGAAAACCGGGAAGACCTAAAACAGAGTTGCAGATGTGCAATGTGATGATGTGCAATCTGCATCTTTTCTAATGGAAAGATATGGCTGTTTTTTTCCACCNACCAGGTTGCAGGGCTGTGAGAGGATTGATGTGGTTTACCAAGCCCACTATACACCTTGAAATCACAGCTTCAGTCCAGTAGGTACGTGATCGTAAAGATAAAATAATGACATTTAGTTGTACTTTTTTTGAAAGACAGCTTCTCCCTCCCCCAAATTGCTTGAATTCTCTTTTTTTTTTTTAGATATTAGTTTGATTTCTAGGATCTCTATGTTGCAAAATACAGTTTTGCTTCTGTCTTTTAAATGCTTTTGCACAGCATTATTTTAATTTTAAGAAAGTAATTTTCTGGATATTGAAACATGGAATAGCATCAGCTTTAGCAGGGGAAACATCTGCTAGGAAAAGCCTTGGCAGCCTTCGCTGGAGGAGGCAGAGGCTGTTCAGGATTTCTAGACAAGCTCATGTAATGGAAACAGGAGCGTCTGTCTGAACAAGGTTTCAGGTGTGCATTGTGGGCATTGCTCCCAAAGGAAAAGTCCTATTTGTCACCATTTTCTCTTGTTTCATGGGCAATGGTAAAGGGCATTCCTTGTTAAGAAATACCATTCTGAGTCCCACAGAGTCAATCACCAGTTAAGACTGAGAAAAAGCACAAGCTGGGCTGGGATAGGGTTTATTTGTCTTTGAAAGGAGCAGAAGAAGCTGTTCTAACACAAACCATTTTGAAACCTGAGTGCCCCCAGAAAATAAGGCTCTTTGTTTGGTAACTAATCAAGGAACCTGTTCTTGAGAGGTGCTGAGCTGCTGGAGCTCGTCCTGCGGTCACTGCCACTGAGCAGTTCCCAGGCTAGGACCTTCTGCTGGCTGTTGTCAATAAAAGCAGTCATGGTGAGGTTTCTTCAGGCATGCATAGGAGGTACAAATGCCCAGTGGCCATTCCCCTAATCTCTAGAAGATTTTTGCCCTTAATTTCTTTTTTCCAGGTTGATGTGGCTGTATTTGGTGGGTCAGGAATGCTCTGTGGTGGGCTGCAGAGTCCTGGCCCTGTGGCAGCACTGGGTGGGTGGTTTCCTAGAGAACACCTCCGCTCCCTTCTCTGCCCAAGTGCCCAGGGGAAATCTGGCCTTGCAGGAGAGGTGCACACTTGACTGGGTTCAGACCTCTGCAAAACTAACAACTTGTTCCATATATTAGCAGAGGGAACGCATAGAGCAGTAGGACTGGTAGCTTTAAGGCATGGTGATGGGGACTGCTGTTGTTTCTCGCAACAATTACAAGCTTCTCCCTGTTCCCCCCAACAGTGTCAAGGCACTAAGAGCAGTGGCTGTAATTAAACAGCACTCCTCTGCCCGCGCATATGCTGTTCGTAAGAGTCTGTGAATATCCAAGGCAAGCATTTAGCTTATGTCCAGTTTTCCAAGCAGAAGGATAGTTCCTTTTCCATTTTTTGCAAAGCACTGAATATTCTATATATGAAAATTAAGTAAATCCCCAGGGTTGGTAGGTTATCATACAATTCAGACTGAGTTGGAGTTACCCTATTTGTTGTCCTGTTCTTGTTCTCCTGCAGTGGCATCTGATACCATAGAGGAAATACTCACAGTGCATCAGAGTACTATGAGGGTTTTTTTTAATAGTGATATAAAGTGAGTGAAAAAGAGAAAAAAAAGTGTTACTGAGTGCTTTTGTGAAGAAGAGTCAGCCTTGATTTTTGTCTCACAGTATGTCTTATTCCTCTGTCTGATGTCCTTGAGTTGGACAATTTGATGTCTCTTTTCTCACTTACAAGCAGCGTTTGTTCTGAAATAAAAGCAGTATCATCTTTGTAAAATGTAGAACCATTATGAACTGAACTGTTCCAGAAATTACTTGGATATGGGGAAGAACACGTGGTGTTTAACTGTCAATTTTTGTCACAAGGAATAGTTGCCTACTAGCCAAAATTCTTCTTTAGTACTTAAGGTTGTTTTTTTCTGGTTGCTCCTCAAATACATGATCCCAAACCCTATGTTTTGTCTGACAATATTTAACTCATTTGACTTCTTTGGCTCAGCATATAATTACCTGTATTTCAGCAGTGGGTAATGTGCTCTAATGAGACCAGGATCATATTAGTACGTTAGTTTTAACTGAAGGAGACAATTTCCCTCGTGAAGCAATTCCTACCAAAAGGCAAAAAGACAAGGCCAAAAGAGGTGTGATATAACTTGCCAAAGGCCACAACGCGGATCAGTAGCAGGGTACGGCCATTGTCTCAGCCATGTCCACTTGTGGTATCCCTCATCTGCAAGATCATTATTGATAAATGGAATTCCTCTGTGAGTCCTGTAAGAGCGAGTACTCAAAAATCACCTAGCCAAAAAGAAAATCAGGATACATCAAGAGCGGCACTTACCCTTTTTGACTATTAGCAAATAATCAAATCATAGAATCGCAGAATTGCCTAGGTTGGAAGGGACCTTTAAGATCATAGAGCCCAACCATCAACCTAACACTGCCAAACCCACCACTAAACCATGTCCCTCAGCACCACATCTACACGTCTTTTAAATACCTCCAGGGATGGTGATTCCACCACTTCCCTGGGCAGCCTGTTCCAATGTTTGATAAACCTTTTGGTGAAGAAGATGCTCCAAACGACAAAGAAACACCCCCTTTGCGTCTCTGGCACAGCCCCGTTTCCAGCCAAAGCAGGTGTCATCTGTTCTGTGCCCAAACACCCAAAATTCCAGGTGGATGGGGTTTATAGTAGCTTTGTGCTTCTGCAGTGCACTGGAGAGCTAGGCCATGAGTTTTGTTTCCAGCCATGTCTCACACACTGGGCTGTGCTCTGTTCTTGCTGAGAAGCTAGCTCTTGCAGGCTTCCAGCCAGTGGGTGTTTCTTGCGTTCAACACTGTTCTTTAAAATACCTCTCATATTGCAAAATCAGAGCACTTAGCAAATCCTGACTTTATTGTTTTTTGTGGGCCATGGAGATTATTCTGGCACATCATTATTCCTTATTCTGGGTTCTAAGGCAGATAGGATTATCATTCATTGAGAATTTGCTGTTAACTGCAGGGATTTTGTTTTGCATTCCCTCCCCACTCACCCCAGACCAAACATATGTATGATGTGAGGCACATGCTAACCCTGGCAGGCTACAGATTATCAAAATAGTGCCGAGCTGAGTGACTAGCATGCTAAGACTTCAGGGCTTATGATTTTGAGGCCTTTGAGGCTTTTCTGCAGCGTGTCAGGTTGCGCACTCAGAACTGCTAGTTACTTTGGAAGACCTTGGCACAGCTAAGGATGACCGCTGTTGGCACGGGTGACAGGGGACACACATACATCTATCCTTATCAGCATTGGGGCTGTGCACTTAAGCACGTTGTAGCAGACAGACCTGATGTTTTAGTTTTAACATTGTCATCAGGATGAATGATTAATACAATGTCCTCCTACAATCGTGCGTGCTGGGGAGGGAGGCAGACAGACATTCCCGTTACACAGAACAGAGAGCTAAATAGAGTCAGAGCGTGTGTTTGTGTCTTCGCTTTGAAATGAGTCCTCCTGACAGTTGAACTTATAAGGGCATGGAGCCAGCAGAGCATCTGGCATGATGCATTCAGTCCACTTGGTTTAAGTTGAAATTAAGTGATGTTTCAGTTTTGCTCCAAGAAAATGTTTTTCTGAAACCAATGTAAGAAATACATTTAACTCGATTTAAGTAAAGCGTCCCGTTCTTTGGCAGACTTTCAGTTACTCAGAACATTGATTTCAGATTTTATCTGCTCAATACTATTTAGTAAGTCACTAAGCTTTCCTGAAATACAAAACCAAACCAGAAATGCTACATACCACAGTCCTGAGCCAGGCTGTGCAAAATTACACTTGTGCATAGGCAGAGTCCAAAGAACCTTGCATTTGTGACCCACCCACGTTTCCTAAGGTCTTAAAGATGAACCAGAAGGGAAAATAGTAACAGTTTAAGATGTATCATTTACTTAAAAAAAATAATCTCATGCATTGTGCTTTTTTCCCCTCCATTTGTTGTCTCATTGCCAATCTGATGATTTGGGGAGTCCCAGTGTAAAGGAGTTGAATGCTTTGGGTGGCAAGGCTGTAGTCAATTTTTCTGGACTGGAAGTCTCTAACTGCCATGGTGGCCCAAGGGTAATTGCCGTTTTCACTGCAGACAAGCTATTCACTACGCAGAAAGGGAGAAGGAATCACTCCTATGGTGACAGACGCTGCAGCATCCACAGGGCATGTCTGGCTCATCCCATGACCCAGGTTGAGCACCCTTATGCAACAGAAAGACAAAACATGAACTAACCAGGACTGCAGATCACCAGGTCAAAATTAGGGAAGTGAAGGCAGACAGAGAGCAGCAAATCCTATACTCCACAAAGGAGTCTAAGGCACAGGAAAATGTTACCTAGAAAAACTGCTTGGAAGGACACTCAGGCCAGGAAACAGAGGAACACCTCCCAGCCTCGACCAGCAGCCACAAGTCCAGATGTAGGAGAGTCTGCAGAGCCACAATCAAATATGATCTGCTAATTATAGACTATTTTTCTGCTCTCAAGGAAAACCTTACCTTGAACTCTACATCTCCCTGATAATTTGTTCCCTGATAGAAACAAGAGCTCTCATTATTGGTGCTAATGTTAGGGTAAGAAAAGCAACGGGGCAACTGTGGAAGAAGAGGCAGGTAAACAGACGATTAATCAAGTGCAGAGAGAAAACAGGTGGCATTCAGGAATAGATGCAGACGCAGAAAGCAGAGCAGAGAATCACAGACCATTCCCAGTGGTCCCACGCCCCGAGGTTCCATGACTGAATGGAAGGTGATCAGTCCTTCCCCAAGACATCAAGTGAACAGGGGATGGAGAAGGTGCAGTGAAGGTCCCTGCCTGGTGGCTGAGGGCCTTTAGTCATCCTCAGGACAGCTGCAGCATGCCCAGTCCCTGGGTGAGCTGCACATTCCCTAGGGTCCTGCCAAGACACTTCAAGACCTACCTGACAGGGCCTGCTCTGACTTCTGTAGAAATGTACAGTAGATGAAGTTGATTTTGCTGAGCTCACTGATGAGGTTTGTGGGAAAATGGAGCCTGTCTGGGGAAAAACAGTGAGATGGGATGTGATCAAGTGATGACATGCAGGACTGAGAGAGTGAGGTTGAGCCACAGTGGTTATTCTCAAAATAGAGCTTTGCATAGCTAGTTAAAACATAATCCCAAAGAAAATCATATCCATCACTGATCTCTCAGGAGCTTGGAGGAGTCTATCCCAGATCTGCCAGCAAGGTCACAGGTGTGCTGGTAGTTGGAGGACAAGCTGTTGTGCATGATCTTACTTGAAGAAGTCCCATAGACAATTCTAGAGTGTTTTCTGTGCTTTTGGGTTCTTTCTGCCTTCTGCCGCTGGTGTGGAAGGATAGTCTAGCTGGAAACAGTCCTGCACAATGTAGCTGGAGCTTTTTAATCTGGAGCTTTTGAATAAAGCTGTTGCTTTTTAAAACTTACTCCCAACTCATCAGTGTGTGTTGGGAGCAGCTCAGGGTAAGGCACAGTCAGTTGGGTATGAGTCCATGGTGCAGATATCTGCTCTGCTTTAAAGCTTAACCCTTAACCCTGCCCTATGAGGCTCTCTCACTTTGCTAGCAAAAACTCACCCAACACCTTTACATCATGCTGAGATCCTCCTTGCTCTCTGTAGGGAGGACAGGACCTCGACCCATTTCCTGCCATCTGGCTGCACAGCTGCAAAGTAGCCTCTTTCCCAAGGGCAAGATAGTCACTGAGTTGGCTCGAAGCCTGCTAAGCACCCTCTTTAACAATGTCAGGGACTGTCAGTCTGCTCCAGCACCTTCGGCTTTTTGGGGTTACCATCACTGCATTGCTGGGGTGCAGCTCCAGCCATGAACAGGGAGAGCAGCTGTGGGCTGGGGAGGAGATTTATGGGCACAAAGGTGGAGGAAGATGCTAACGAAGACTGATGGGAACACCATGACATTTGAATGGCTCCTCTGGTATTATGTGTTGGCTATTTAAAATGTGTACAAACGGAGGGCCCAGCTCATGACTGCTTTTCAAAGCAGTGGTGTTTTCTGGGGAGCAGTTGCCTCTGCTTTGTGGTGTTAAAGGAGAACACCTCTGTTTTAAGCACTTGCAGATATAAACCAAAGCTGTGATGTCTGGGGTAGTAGGTCTGAGGGGCAGGATCACTATGTACATGAGCAGGGATTTCATTGTGAAGCTGAGCGATGCCATGTTGATCACTCTGCTCTTCACTCAAATACAGCAGAGTGGGTGGGACAGTGTCCCCACAGGGACAATCTGTTGTGTCTGGCACCATTCTGACACAACACGCAAGCTGAGTCAAGCTGGGGTGAGAGCTTGGAGGAACATGACACTCCTTTTCCCTTTCCTCCTTGGTCACCTCATTTTTTTCATGAAGGATACACCTAAACTTACAAATGGGCATTCATGTAGCACATGAACAGCTATTGACCAGCTGTAAGTCACATCTGAGCAAAGCTTAAAATAGGGGACAAAAAGGAGATGACAAGCCTGTGTACTGAAGCTGGCATCAGCTTCAGAAGCAAGCTCTTGCTTGTCAGAAGCAAGGATTTACTAGAAAGAAGCTGTCCAAGATGCAACTCAAGTCTTCACTCTCCAGACCAAAGTCCTTCTGACAGCAACTGAAAGCTGTGCAAGGAACCATCCTGCAGAGGTTTGTTGGGTGCGCCACGTCCCTGAGCCAGACTCTTTGCTCCCTCGTGTTTCTCACCAGCCCTGGCCCCAGTGGAGAGCCACCCTGTGCTGTTCGGTGACTGCCAGGCACTGGAGCACTCTCAGGGCTCCTGAGCGCCCTAGAGAGGGTCCTGTGCTGAGGCTGCAGAGACCCTCTAATGAGCAACCCTGCTCCTGCAAGGAAGAATGTTCCTTTGCCCTGAGGCTACCATGGGGTAGGGCTCCTCTGCACTCTTCTCCCCTTAAAGCAAAGCAATCAAGTCCTTAATTTCCCTCCTCTGCCATGAAGGGACATTGCTGCCTGGTTTTCCCTGGTGGGAGTCTCTGGGTAATGAGAGTTTATCCGCCTCCCACCATGGCCTTGTGCCCGTTATCTTCCTTACTGAGGCAGATTTGGTTTTATGGCCTGATGGGACCCTGGAGCACCTGGAGTGACTTTGGCCATACCATTCCTTCATATCTGTGCAAGGAGTGCTGACAGTACATCTCTGCCCAACAGCGCTGGCATTCTTATTTTTGGATGAAAAATAACTGGCTGCCAAGTCACACTTGTGATTTAGTAACATGAAGTCCGTGTCAAGGCGTTGTAGCCTTTCTCATCAGGCACTTGATTATTTTCTGACTTTTTGCCACCAGACTGTTATAGAGGTTAATGGGATCTAGTGGTGAGCTCCATAAAGACAGTTGTTACTGCAGATTGCTGCAATACTAAATGGAAGCCAGCCTGAGACGTGAACATGCTCACTGTATCACACCATATGGAAACTTGCCTGGCTACTCGGTGTCATTTATTTAGCTGTTATGTCTAGAGATACAGCAGTTGTCAGGAAAGCCAAATGACAGGACAAACACATATTTTTTTATGCACTTCCGGAGCAGATTTGCTTTACCCATACTAATAGCATTGGCTTTTGCACTTGATACAGTTTGTATCTTTGATGTTAACGTGCTTTAATAAAATCCTGAAACGTCCCTTGGCTGCCTTAGATGTCTATAAAAATCTGTTAAAGCAGAATTACTTTTATAATTTCAACACTGCCTTCTTGTGCTCTTTGTAATACTTCTCTGTAACATGAAGAATCACCACCTTGGAGGCTGTAAGCTAAATCACAGTGAGAAGACTTCCTCTTTGTGGTGCTGATCCTACAGGACTGTTAGAATAGCTGGAGTCAATTTCTGAGATGTCTCACATTTGACCTGTGCTCTGGAAGGCAGCGTCTTCACCTGCAGCTTGTTTCACCCCTGATGGGGGCTTTAGCTGCTGGGCTTTTTTCTGAGCCTTTCCGAGCACTGGAACAATGGGATATTTCACGATGGCTCTCTGACTGAGACACTTACAGGAGATCTGAATGTGCTCCATCCCAGCTCCAAGAGCTGCATGTAAGAACCTATGGTCCACACAGAGAGCTTTGCCATCAGAGACATTGTCCCCAAAGCCACAGCAGTAGAGGCCTGGTCTCAGCTACCTCCTGTGATAGGTGTGCCTCGTGGTATCTGCAGGGGAACAGTGAGTTCAGCACTTAGGCACTCCAGCAGGACTGGGACTTCTGCTTGTTGGCTGCTAAGGACTAAACAGAAACCACAGAGCGAGGGCTGCAGTAGGCAATAACCCAGTGAACACACACAAATGCATTCCTCCTTCCCTCCCCTGCTCTAGACTGGAACTATAGACAGCAAAGAATACTCCACACTACAGGCGGTGCAGATGTTCCATGGCAAATCCTGAGCACTGTGTATGTGAGGAAGAGTGAGAAGGCCTGCACAGGTTTAAGTTTGTAAAGTTCTCAGAGGAAGCCCATTTAGATCATACGGGTACAGGCTGAGGAGCAAGGAAAGCCCTGCACTAGGGAGGCAAAATTTTTGCCTTTAGCCATTTTGAATTTCAGCCGCATGATGTGCACTTGCCTTCATGCCAGGTGCCAATACTCAGAAGTGGGGCTCTTGGCCTGTTTTTTGGTGTGATTCACAGCTCTGTAGGTAGGTTTGAAGAAACCACCATGTATCACTACAGGACTCATCTTTCCCTGGGATAGGTCCCAATGCTTTGAATGGAAACATGCCCTACAACTCACATAAGGGATTCATTCCCCAGTGCTGCATGAAGCAGCAGTGTGGGATTGTGTCTCCAGGAGATACAGCACATGGTGCTGTTGCTGCTTTTAAGTGCTGTTCAGCTTGGGGCGGGGTGGGGGGGTGGATTTTTCAACAGGATGTTAAAGACCAGAAGGGCAGCAGGGATAAATACTGTGAGCAGCTGAAGCGCTTCCTGCCTCGACAGCTAGGCTTTGAATGATTTGACTGTGTCTTAAAGAATCGTCTGGGACCATTCTTGGGCAAGTGAGGGTATGGCTAAGCTTCTTTGGAACTCAGTCTCTCAAAACAGGTATGAGGTATCCAAAAGCATCACTACTCAGAGCCAAAACCACTTCAAAACAGATTATTGAGATATGAAATAAATATGCCATCTTCAGAGGCTTTTGCACTCTTGCTCTTCTAGAGTCATCTCCCCTACAGAAATGCTCTCAGCTCTCTTCCAGTGAAATTCCTCTTTCTACTTTTTTATCTAGGATGTTGTTAAGTAAGTGCAGATGATTGATTCCATGAAAGGGACATTAAAAAACATTTGGGGAAAAAAAAGGAAATTAAAAAAAAGAATAAATATAAGCTGTTTGAGGTGGTTTACCCTGCTGTTTAAATGCTCTCTAGGGCAGTTTGTGATGAGAGAACAGTGGGGGAGAGAAGCTTAAAGGTGTGAGACAAACAGCAGAGCTATGTGTGTAAAATGAATATATTGCTGCTGCAGTGACATAAACGTATACATTTGTAGAGCACTGTATGTATTCTGTTTTATAATTAATCTAGAAAGCATGACTAAAAGATTATCCTGGCACAGACATTAGAGGACGTATCAACTGTGAAAACAAGTACATGTTTCTACATGGCAAGATGGGGGGCACGTGCAGTAATGAGGATATTGGTGGTGGAAGGGGATGTGTTCTTTCTTTTTGGGTGCCTTACCACTGAGATCTGCTACACCCAGAGAACAGGTACAACTCAATGAGACACTGGGCATCCTCAGCACATACTGAAGAGAAGAGAAGGCAGTTGACTGGGCCATTGATATATGGAGGCTTGGGTTCTCACCTGTACTCTGCCAACACCTAACTAGATGACCTCAGAATAGCACTTCCCCCTTCTGTGACTCAGTTTATGTTGCTGTTCAGTGAGGAAAACAACAGCTACTGCTTCATAATGTTCTTCCACAAACCTGGGGGCAGAACGATGTCAAAGAGGTGCTCTGCACTTGGAACAAACACTCTCACTGCAAGGACTGCTCTACCGTGAGATTAGACGTTCTCACCTTTCCCCTGCCAGGTCAGAATAAAGCCGAGCACCATAGCATAATGGTCGATCACCATCTGACTGCTAATGAGAACAAAATCTTTCAACTGATTTACCTGCAGCTAGAATCCCTACGTCACCAAAGGATGATTCCTCCCTCATCTGAGTTTTGAATTCTTTTCACTTCCAAATCCAGACACTGAACACAAAAGAATTAAAGGCACAATTCCCACCCGTTATGTGAAATACCAACACTATGAGATGCAGGAAAGCTAACATTTGCTGGTAAATAATGCATTATATGTCAGACTAGTAAGAACCACAGCAGTGATTCAGTGTTTTGGTTTGTTCCTCCTGACAGTGGTCTCTGTTTTGAAAAGCTGTCATATTTATGGGGGACTGCAAGGTGCATTTTGTAACTCACTGTAAGTGTTATTTACAGGGATATTTCTGAAATCAATTTGGCTGTCAGATAGAAGGCTGTATAATTTACACTAGACTATATGTGTTAAGAAATCCCATAGGTGTATTTCCTTCTGCTGGTTGAAACCAATATTGCAGGAAATAGCTTACAGAAAAGAAAAACAGAGTCAGGGAGGGGCAAGAAGCCCAGGCATTGGCTTTCATTACTCTAAGTATCAAAAGCAAGAAAGACATCTACAATGACATAGCTACATGGAACACACAATGCATACTGAACATGCACCATAGAATTGGGAGGCAGTGAATTGGCATCGATGGAGATTTGTGTACTGTGAGCGAGGGAAAAGCCCTGTATTAATAATTCCATTTGGGTGTGAACTACTGAGAGGAGCTGTAGCCTCCTCATCTCATTTCAGTTTGGCATTATGCTATTCCTGACTATGCATAAAAATACTCACTAGCACTGGACAGGCATTTTCCTGACCTTCTTTCTCAACCTCCCTCTTGGGAGCTGATCCTGTTTAGATAGACAATGAATATTCACTGGCTTGGAGCAAAACTGGCCTTGTTACCTTGTGGGTCTGGCTCTCACCCGGCCCATGGAAAACCCAGGGTCACGTCTTTGTTCCAATGATTATTTCACCATTTATCCAAGGGTGCTCCATCAGAAGAGACAGAGAGCACACTGCCTTTGTAAGCGTGAATGTGGGCACTCTCCTGTGGTATGGAGGTCAGGTTCACGCTCTGGGCATGGACAGAGCAGTGCACAGACTGCTCCTGGGTGGTGAAGTTTTACCTCTGGAGTTTCTGGTTGCCATCTGAGATGGTCTGAGAAGGACCAGCACAGAATAAGAATATTCTGAAGTCCCAAGAGTTTCCTTGGAAAGGGATTCCTCACTCAGCTCTAATCACCATTTTGCATTTAAGGTGATATTTGCCCTCCTTGGCAGAGGGCTGGAGTTTGAGGCTGTCTCTGGGGAACAAACAGGGACTGAGATCTCTTCAGGTTTAAAAGAATGGAAGTGCTCCCATATGCACAACGCAAACCTGTGTTGGAAAACTAGGCGCTGACATCTCACCTTGCAGCCCCTCGGCCCACAAGAGAAACTGTTATCCAATTACCACTCGCCCACTTTTTCTGACCCTTACAGTCCAGTGGCAAAAATAAGTTTCTGTGAGCGCTGTGCCAGTTGCCTGCCACTAGGTCAGAGCCTGAGGATGAGGCAAACTGCCCACACAAGGGCTGCACTTGCTCTCTGTGGGTAAGAGCAGCAAAGGCTTATATCCCCTTGCCTTAACCTGTTCCCCAGAGTTAACTGAACAGAGTAACTGTTCCCAGCTCCCCAGGACGGAGATGACTCGATGTTAGCTTTATCAAGTGGTGTTGGTGCTTACCTAATGTAAAGTTCACCAAAATCAGGTAGCATCCCTCAGTCATGTCACTGGACTTGGCTCAGGCTGGAATCAGCCAGCATTTCTTTTGACTTGGCTTGACAAGCTCTAGGCAAGCAAATGTCACTCTCCAAAAACAACAGAACTGTTTAGAAGTGCTGCAAAAGACAACTTCCTCACCTATGAATCTGACTACTTTAGGGTGATGCTGAGCTACTTTCCCAATAGTGCCATGGACCTTTCCACAGCTGAATGCACTCTCAGAGTTCCCAAAAGTAACTTTCTGATCCCAGTCTTGCCTGTGTCTGTCAAGAAATGTAATTACATCTTGTTTAGCACTGAAATACAGCTTCATTAAAGCACATTGGCTATAGTGTAACAAGGTAGCTGAGATAAGGGATATTGCAAGGAAGGGATGCTGATGGGAAGGAGGAGCAACACAACATAATTGAAAGACATGAATGTGTGGGGCAGAAGAAATGGTAGCACTGACAGGTGTTACCCTAGAAAGTCAAGAAAATGCTGGAAAGACTTCCAAAGGTCTAAAAGGGTATAACAAACAGGTCAGGTAGAATCACAGACCACATTAGCATGGAAAGGCTGAAAAGTAGTAATAACAGGAACAAGAACCACCCTGTTTGCCATCTGCTTTAGGGCTCAGTTGCTCTACTGAAGTGTCTTCAGCCATGTGTTACAGCAAGCAGTTTGCTGACTAAAACCTGGAGAATATCACCGAGTTGGGGTCTTGCATAAGCAATTAGATTTGAGGCTTCCCGCTCTCAGATGGCTGAGTATCACCTGCTACCCTTAGCATACGTGAACAGACTGCATTGTCAGAAAACTCTGCTGAACGATGCTGGCATCGCGCTCTCTTCTGATGTACTGCAGCACCCCTGCCAAAAGCCCCGTGTGGGGATCAGGACATCATACTGGTAGGTCTCTCTGAAACCCCATCCTCGAGTTCATCATTCGATCAAGATACAAAGTAGCATGCGGGATATTACTATAAATGGGAGTAATTTTTTTGTGATTGCCCTAGGAATGCTGAACTGAAAGGAAGACCAGTAACAGAGGTTGAACCAGCAGTTTGCCACTATAAATGACTTCCTGTGCTTAACAACCTGCTGTATGTCAGGACTCCACTGTGCCAAGTGATGAATGAACACACCAATGAAAGTCTATCCAAAACAACATAATAATCAGGCTTGCTCGCTGACAGAACAAACTGACTGGTTCAAGATACTAAATGTGAAAGTGATTAGGCGTGAATCAACCAAAAACATAGTCTGTGCTCGCGCGTCTAAGACTGGGACATATATCCAGGCACAGCTCAGAGGGTAACAGCCTTTGAAAACCTTCATGTCCAGGGAAGCAGGCTATCCTCAGAATGGAGTAGCTTCAAGCAAAGGCAGCACAATGCACTTTCATTTGGATGGGACAGAAACCACCCGGTTCTTAGAGAAGCTGCCAGGGTTGCTGTCACTGCAGCACACGTCAGCCAGCGTGGCCATTTTGCTTTCCTTGGACTACCAAGCCATCTGCTAGGGCAGAGTTTGAAAACATATTACTCTTGGTGTGCCTCTTCTTGACAGGCNTTGCTTCCAAACACGAAGTATAATACTGTTGCCTTTTTTATCACCATCCTCCCTACCCAAATTTAAAACATAAACAGCCCAAACCCTGCCCTACTTTGTTGTCTTCACTATCTGAAAAAAAAAAAAACAAAACAAAAACCCCAAACAAACCCAAGCACTGAGCTATCCATGAAAGCAAAGACAAACCAGAAACCAAAGAGCTCAGTGTTTTCTAGGAGGGGGTAGATAAGCCAGCTGCTGGTGTGGGATGCAGAGCGACAGCCTCCAGACAATGCCTCACACCAGCTCACTGATCAGGAGCTAATCCTGACTACTCCACAGGCTTTCTGTGTACCTGCAGGTATTGCAACCCCTTTGTCTTTTTCTCCATCTGCAAAACCGAAGATAATAGTAACTTTAGTTTGCCTCATG
>VZSZ01000318.1:0-16138 GCA_013398815.1 Ibidorhyncha struthersii
AGGTCCCTTCCAACCCTGACTATTCTGTGATTCTGTGTAGTAGGACAGTTCAAGTGGATAATTTGGTATGGGAAGCAGAAGTGTCTGAACTTTGCAAGGTGCTTCCTTCAAATCCTCTGTCTCTCTTTCTCTCAGGTTCCACTGCTGCCACACCAAAAACAGGCGCTCGCATGGCTACGCTGGAGAGAGAGTCAGAGGCCGTGTGGAGGAATTCTGGGTAAGCAACAGAACAGGAAAGTGGATTTTGGGGGACAGATATATAGCACCAACAGTTTGGCACATAACTTAGTCTGAGGCCAATAACTAGTTATTTTGTAGGCGTGTTGTGGGGGCTTTTCTGTGCCCTCTGACCAATTACAACTATTAACCCATTACAAAATCATACGCGGGAAATGGTTGTATGTGTATCTTTATTTCCAGGGTTCCCTGGGGCAATTTCTGTTGCAGTACTTACCTCAGTGTAGATCTGAGCTAGGAGAGCGCATTTCTGCATGTCATTACAACTTCTGTGTGTCCTTTTCCAGCGGATGACATGGGCTTGGGGAAGACTCTAACGATGATTGCTCTCATTTTGGCCCAGAAGCAGTTGAAGACAGAGAAAAGAAAAGAGAAGTTAGAAATTTGGCTATCCAAAAACGGTACAGAATTGTTTCCATCATACAGTAGATACATTATGATGCAGAACCATTTGAAATGCCTAAAGGGTTATAGGTTAATGGCGTGTAAACAAACAACAGACTTTACCTGTGCTCACTTCCCTTCTGTAGGAAAATTCTGTTGGGCTTAATGTTTACTGCACTCCTTTGCAAGGCCTTTCTCTTGATCAGTGTCACTTGTTCTTCCATCAGATGTGTAGGATTTCCCAACTTATTCCTTTATATTGTTTTGGGGTTTACTTTTTTATTGATTAATTTCCTGAACCAGTTAAAGCCAGCTTATGCTGTTTTGAAAAGTCTCATAGTTTTTTTTCAACAGATGCATAGTTTTCATAGCATAAGGACTTAAATTAGTTACTACTCTCCTCCCTGTGACTGACTTTTCTCCCCCCGCCCCATAAGATTGCTTTTATTTTGTCCATAGAGATAAGGGACATTAGAGTTTTTCAAGAGTATTGTTCCGCATCCACAACCTGTTACTGTCTCCATCCTCATGGATTTTGTTGGACTACTTTTTGCTGTCTTGCCAATTTTACTGACTGTGTGTTTGCTTTCACTGTGTGGTTCAAAATGGTAACTTTTCAGGCTTCTAGAACAGGAAAGAAGTATTTATTTGCTATTGTATTCTCAGGAGAGATCGGGGTTGGTTCCTGAATTCTAACCTTTCAGCTTATCCAAAGGAAGCGCACAGATATATAGCATAACTCTGAGTGGACAGCAAGTGATGCATTAGTGTTTAAGTAGAGTTTCTTTTCCACCCAGCACTAGCAGTCCCCAGGAATGCAATGTAGAGGTATCCGCTTCACAAACTGTGCTCACAGGAAAAGCGGGCCGATCTTAGTTGTTGTGACTTTCCAAAACACCTGTCTTTGTTGTAGTCTAATGTGAAGACATTGAAACATGTCTGCAATATTTTCCTGCAGATTCCACTGTTATCCTTTCCTACAGCACTCTAATAATTTGTCCTGCATCCTTGATCCATCACTGGAAGAAAGAGATTGACAGACACGTGGCCTGTGGCAAACTGAGGGTCTATTTGTACCATGGGCCAAACCGAGATAAACATGCAGCAGTGTAAGTGCTAAACCATAAGTATGACCAGGAAAAGTAAAATACAACTTAACAGTTGTGTCTTAAGGGATTGTATGTATCAGAGTCGAAATTCAGTAGCTGTAGAATGATGAAAGAACCTGAAGTGTGGAAATACGGAGGATCCAGAGGGTAAGGCTGGTTGATGTCTACTATCAAGGTATATATAGCAAAAACTTACAGCCTGCACCCATGCTGAGTGGTTCTGTGCAGGTTATTGCTGGTCCTGTTACCAAAAAGAAAATGTAGATTCTCTGAAACATCTCTTGCTTGCAGGGATTCTCAGTGGTAGTTTCTTCCATGTTTGTTCTTTGTGGCTTTTTTTGTGGGTTTTTTTTTTTTTTTTCCAGCTGTATGTGTAGATCAGAAAATTCTCTACACCACTTTAGGCCATGCTAAGCAGTATTTCTAGGTGTCATATTCTAAGTGGTGTTCATCTCATGTGGTGTGTGTTCTGTACCACTGACTTCTGCTGTCGTCTTGAGCTTCCTGTGTCTATCTACTTCCAGTACCCTTAAAATGGGGACAACGTGCCCTTCCTGTGTGATTGCTATGAAGCTCAGTTTTCTGTAAAACTCTGCATTTCAGCTCTTGTAGAACGGTGTTCTTAAACCTTGAGCAAGCATTTTGTCTGTCTTGCAAAATGAATTCCTCATTTGTTCTTGCTCCTGATTACTACTTTCCTTTATGCAGGCTTTCTGAATATGATGTTGTTGTCACAACCTACAGCATTCTCTCCAAGGAGGTTCCCACAAGCAAAGAGGAGGGGGAAATCCCTGCTAAGGACCACGATGTGGGGGTGAGAAGCCATATTGTTGATAGAGAATTGCACTAATGTTTTGTTCTGAGTTGTTGCAAACCATTATCGTTTCAAGAAGCACCTTATGCTACAGCGAGCAGCAGGTTGAATATTTTTTTTCCTTAAGTCCCGTGCTGAGTTTGCCCAATAAAAATGAAGTGATAAGAGAAAGTACTGTGAAATGCAGAAAGAGAACAGGGAAAAATATTCATAAGAAATCTGTTCTGTAGTAATATAGAATACACTACATTGAATATAGTTGAAATGTCTTTAAAAGTAAGTTTAAGAGTGCAGTGATGAATCTCATACTCCTCCTTTCAAGGTGAGGCTGTGAAGGAACACTAGAATCTCCTGTTGCTATTCTTCACTGAAGTGCCAACATCGCTTTAAACTACCAGAAACCTGTTGCAATCTGGATCTTGCTCTTAAAGCAAACGGGCCTTTGAATTTCTTGAAACTTAAAGGTGGCGCCTATAAAACTGTAGAAAGATTCTCCATTTAAAAGTACAGGATATGCCCTAAAGAATAATTATACGTGTTTCTTTGTCTCAGCCTAGCAAAAATTTCAGTTATGGAATGTGTCTAGGGAAGGAAGAGGCAATAAAGTGTTAAAAGTAGGAAAACCAGCAAAAGATTAGAAATTGTCATCAAGAACAGACAAACGTTATATTCTTTGGCTTATAAGCTTTCATGGAAGCTTTGGAGAGGTGATTTTTTTGAGAGCACCTCTGACATGACAGTAAGAGCTCAGATTACTGCTGACCAACATCAGGAAAATGCTTCTTCCTGGAAAAATATGTTTGCTTATGGCTCTTTAGAGAGTCTAGCAAGGTTATTGTGCTGGGTTATAAATAGTCTGCTTTCTCTTTCAGAGTGGGTCATCTCCCTGTTCCCCTCTGCTCAGGGTAGCTTGGGCTCGAGTTATATTGGATGAAGCTCACAATATTAAAAACCCAAAGGTTCAATCCTCTATAGCTGTGTGCAAACTGAGAGCCAGCGCCAGATGGGCTGTCACTGGGACGCCAATACAGAACAACTTACTAGATATGTATTCTCTCCTGAGGTGAGCTGGCTGCACGTGAACACATGGACAGGGCTCCAACTCCAGTAGTTCTTTGCTGATGAAGTGCTGAAGTTTCTAAGTTTGAGAGGTTTCTAAGATATGTGGGTTAGCGAGGCCTGTTATATTAACACTTTAGGCACTGGATTGCAAAGGCTGTGGCTGAGACATTGTGAGAGGCTGACTGTGTCTCTACTGTTGTGTGAAGCTATTCTGCTTTCATGGAGGACAAAGGGGAAATTACTTCAGATCTCCTATGTCTCCAAGATTAATATCCACAAAACCAATTTTAATGAACAGAAGTTTTGTGCGATAATCCTTGTTCCTGCTAGGGCAGCCTGGGAGGACCTTATTAAAGAGTGTTGTGCTACAAGGGCATTGAAGAAAAGGGTGAAAACTTTGGCTTCTCTAAACAAATGATAAACAGGTTAAGCTCTGTGCTCCTCATCACTGAAAAGAAAAAATTTATTAAGGGAGACAGCAAGAACTTACAGTTGAAATGAATTTTGGGTAATTGAAATTAATTTTCAATTAAGTACAGGAGCTTGAAATAACAAATGTGCTTTTTGGTGAGTGCAAGTGCTTCTTGATGCCCTTCATTTGCTGGTGATGCTCAAGACATAATGAGCAAAGAGAAAGTGATGGGTACAGAATCAGAAAGATGCTTTCACTGTGCTAGTGATGGTAAGACTTTTGAGCAAACCAGTTATCAGCGTCATTACACTGGAAGTCTTTTACTGCTCGTAGCAGTTGTGGCTGAACTGGAAGTGGTTTGTTTTGGATAGCAAGGAATTTGGGTCTGGTCATTCAGGAGTAACTTGAAGAACTCTTCTTCCCTTGGTACGAAGTCTCCTTCCCACATGTTGTAGGTTTCTGCGCTGCTCTCCTTTTGATGAGTACAAGGTGTGGAAGTACCAAGTAGATAACAACACAAAAAAGGGAGGAGAGAGGCTGAGTCTCTTAACCAGGAGCCTCTTATTACGGAGAACTAAGGACCAGCTGGATTCAACTGGCAAGCCCTTGGTAAGAACTTCACCCTCCACAACTAGACAATCATTCCATTGCTTTCCTTGCAGCAGCCAGTCAGTTCTTTACATGCATGAGCTTGTTAATGGGTGAGGTTTCCTGTCTACTGCAGTCTCTTGAGCAAGAGGAGTCGAATGCCTGTGGGATGCTTTGATTGCTTATCCAGAAAGCAGAAATATAAAGAAGAATGAAACCTTTCAGTTATAAATCACGTGCAGAGGAGATATGTTAAGTAATTGCAAGTAGATGCCTACGTAGTAGAAAGTTAGTCTAGATTTCTGAGCTAGCCTAGATCTCTAAGAATGAAAGCTGCTGCACGTCAGATGGATTTGGTGCATGCTGGGGCATGGGCTTTCTGCATTACTTTTTACATAGTCTGTTATACACAGTATTAGACTGTTGGTGTGTCTAAGCTGTTAAAAAATGTAGTTTTGGTGTACTGTCTGATTCTGAATGAGGAACTTAGAAGCTACTTTTACAATGCAATAAATTAATCCGTCTATGGTAGCTATGTGGAAGTCAGTGCTTAGTTGCTCATGCCTTTTGTTGTCGGATGATTTGGAATAAAGATTATAATCTTGAGTGTTAACTAGGCTACTTGGAGTTCTGTGTGTATCTCTATTGTGTCATAATTGCATTAATATGAATAACTTTAGTGAAGAAAAAACCAGCTATCTTCTGAGACTTAGAACACTGTTAAATCTTGGAACACTGGTGTTTGTGATGCTGTATAAGATTTTTTGCGCTACATACATCTGATGCTGTGTATTTTTACTTCAGGTATCTCTGCCCCAGCGTAGCACACAGTTGCATCAATTAAAACTTTCAGCAGAGGAGCAGTCTATGTACAACGTGCTCTTTGCAAGATCCAGGTATGAATGTGGGAAGGGATAGGGTATTTTGTGGTTTTGTTTCTTACTGTTGTGAAAAATCAGAAAGAGAACTCCACTTAAGATGAGAAGAGCTTTTGGACAAATTCCTGTTAATTTTTTCCCTGACTCCCTGTCAGGCATGTTTGAAATATATTGCTTGTTCTGGTAATGGCTGAAAATGGTGCATTTGTTTTTTCTCCCATATGCTCTTGCCTTTTATGAGCTTCGTATTCTAGTATTTCCCTTAATCTCATTGATTTCAAGACTCCAAAGACTTGGCATTGCAACAATAGTTCTTAAACGATGATGTGCCAGTACCTGTAAAGGAGAGAATTATCTTCTTCGGCCTGTGATACTTACACAATCAGAAATTCTGGTGGCCTCTCCAGATGACTGTAATGCAAGCCAGCATCACTTTGTGTTCTCCTAGGGTTTCTTTCAACAGCATTGCTGTAAAGAGTCTTCCTTCCTTTTAAATATACATACAATATACTTTTGTTATGAAGAATGTTGTTGATTGGTCCCTGGCTGCTATTGTACTCAAGGCATTTCAGTAAGCAGACTTGCTTCCTTTTGTGTTTTCCAAATTGGATCTTGGTTTGATTATATTAAAGTTAAACAAGACTGGCTTTTTTTAAATCATTCTGTAATTAAATGATTAATGGAACCTTCCTTACCTTAATGTGTCATCAGCTTGCTTGTTAAGCTTGAGTCCCTCTTGCTTTTTTTCTTGCTGTAAATCCCACGGTTTTTGTCTTGTTTTTCCAGGTCAACACTACAATCCTACCTCAAGAGACAAGAGCAGAAAAGTGAAGGCAGAGAGTACACTGGTGATAACCCATCTGATAGAGGTTTGAGCACATCCTCCCCCGAAAACGTTTGCACAAGTGACTCTTAAGTGCACAATTAAGGAGGAGGAACAAACCTGGCCACATGGGATCAGGACTTAAGAAAATCTTTGGAAAATGTTTTCCTGCTCCCTTGATGTTACAAAGAATCATACCATAGTATTCCAAAAGTCTGTTCTAGCTGTTGTGGCTCTGGGCAAATCTCTTAACCTCCCTGGGTTTAGAATTCCTCCTGAAATAAAGGTCTAATTGCTGTCTTGCTGGAGGTGGCTGGGCAGTGCTTGGAAATGCTTCCAAGAGCTCTTGATGTTTTCTCTTCCTTCCCTGGCAGTTGCACAAGAGTTTGTGGTGAGTCAAAAGGAATTTCCAGCAGGCTCCCAAAGTGCCTCCCAGGTCTCAAGTACTGTCCACGTCTTGTCCATGCTCTTGAGGCTCCGTCAGTGCTGCTGCCATCTGTCCTTACTGAAAGTGGTAATTGCATTGTACTGTAGTGGTGTGGGGGTTTTTGTGAGCATTTTTTTAAAGTGTTTGTGTAAGTTAACAGACTTTGTAGCACCCTTGCATCTCTTAGCTAGGGGTGTATGAACTGAGACATTTCTAGGACTGTGTTTTACAGCCCAAGAGGTTTTAGATGGGGAATACTTCCTACTGAAGAGTTCCCAGCATGACCTATGTGGGCAGCTGCGTCTCTGGAAATACCTTTATTCAGATAAAAAAGAAACAAAGTTTTAATAGCAAAGAAGAAGTTTGATCTTAACCTAATCTTGAAAAGTGCACAAGTCCACAAGTGTAGCCTGTTTCAAAGGCTTGTGTGTTGGAGAGATCTGTAAGTGCCTTGACTGAAGTTGCCTTGAGTGAAGTAGACTAATCTTTCAGAAGTTCTTTGCTCTGTCATATAAAGCAGCTGTAGAATAAGTCTAGATATGAAGGGAACAGGCAAGGATTTATCTTCTAACATCTTTAATCCTGCAGTTGTTAAATGCTATGGGAGGGGGAATCTGAGGAGACTGAACCACAGAAAATGACTGAGCTGACATGCTTTCCCTATGCTTCCCCTTCTTGGGGCAGAATAAGAGGCCAACGGGACTGTTGGTCTGACAAAGTAGTGTTCCTTAATCGTTCCTTCAAACCCTCTGTCCTTGGCAGACATCGCGCAGACTATGGATCAGTACTGAATTTGATCGTGGGCTTGACTGTGATGCCTTATTATATTGCTTTCTTTCCCACAGGCTCTGGACCAAGTTAACTTGAGCAGTGAAGGCCTTTCCCTCTCCATTGAGGAACAACTTAGTGCTTTGACCCTGTCTGAGCTCCAGACTGCTGATTCCAAGTCAACAGTCTGCCTCAATGGCACAGCTTTTAAAACAGATATCTTTGAAATCACCAGGGAGAGCACCAAGGTATTGTGATTGTGGCTTTCTTACCTTCCTTGAGAAGCTTGTATTTCAGCACTTTGCCTCTTAAATTGTTAATGAATTGTCACGCTTTGGTAACTGCAGATCAGGTTAAGTTGGCGATTTAGATGAAATCAGGTGAGTAAATTGATAGTCTGCTGAAGCCCTTCTGGGAATGCTCCAACTTATCAGGATGTCAATAAAGCTGTGAGAATCTGACTGCTGAAAATCTGTCAGTGAAAAATCTTGAGCACTGGATTTACAGAAGTTTAGAAAAGCATGCATGTGAGAGCATGGTGCTTGTGAAGAGCTAGGAAAAATGAGATGGCAGCAAGAACAGAGGTGGCAATAACTTGACTTCTTACAGGAAGGCTGGAATCTAAAAAACATGCTTGTATGATATGATTTCTTAACCCTGTTTTCCATGGTGGGAGTGTTCTTTCTAATGACTATTAAAATACCTTGAAAGTCAGAGCACAGGAGAAATTCCAGTTGAAGAGTTATTTTGTTCACTTCCTATTTTAATGAAGAATAGCCAAACATGATCTGGGTTATGACAGCAAGGAGACAAACTTTTTTTTTTTTTCCTGCAGATAGCTCACCTCTTGGCTGAACTGAAAACTATTCGGAGTCACTCGGAGTCTCAGAAAAGGTTAGTGAACATGTTCTTTAGTCATAGTGATTGAGAGAAGCGTGTCTCTTGACAGCAGCAGAAATCGTTTAAAACAACTGAACACAAAACTTCTGGAATGGTAAAATATTGGCAGTACTGCAGTAGTTGAAAGCAGATTTTGAGGAAAAAAAAATCCAAGACAAAAGAGGGTAGTTTAAGATGTAGGTAAGTGTAAACATAAGGGAATGTGTGAGAAATCTCAGGCCTTGAGGCCCAGCAGGGCTCCTCTTCAAAACAGAATTGGGAATAATTTGGTTGTGCTGAGAATTATTTGCCCTCAGCTCTATGCATGCCACTACCCCAAAACAGTGGAGGAATAAAGTAGTCATCAAAACTGAACCTGTTGGAGATAAAGTAATGCATAGATTAGAGGACTTCAGCAACACTCAAGTCCTGCAGCCCTCACTGTGCAAGTTCTGTCTGTCTTTGCTCTGCATCAGACTGCAGTGTTACCGAGTTTTCTGCTTGTTTTTATTAAACAATGTAGAACGCATTGTTTACAGTTACAATAAATACAGTGAATGCAGTTACAGGTGTGTGATTGTAGAGTGGTTACACTTGTGTTACGTTGGGGGTGGGTTGGAAGGGGAAGTCCTGTTCTTGGGCAACTCCAGAGTTGCACAATGTGTAGAAAGCTTTTTTCCAAAGTCTTTTCCAAAAAGCTTTCCCACCGTAAGAATGGGAACACCAACATTATTTTTGTTCTCTAGTAAAAAGCTGTCGAACAAATGATTACCTTCCAAGCTGTTTAATCCAAAAAGTGTGGGGAGTGAGAGGCCTGGGGAAGTCCAAGTTTGGTGTTGCTATTTATTCATTTTGCAGAAAAAGCTCAGAATTGCGATTGGTAGGTGACAATGTAAAATCCAAAAATAGAAGTGGAAGTTAGAGACTTAATTTGTCTGCAGTTTATTGCGTATTAGCCTTCCGCAGCAGATTCTACCACTGCATCTACAGGTGGATATATTTCTGAATTGGGAAGGGACTTGGCTTCAGTTTGCAGTGGGGAAGAGTGCCTGAATTGATCTCCTCTTGGATGAGACACTGCAATAACCAAACTGTCACAGTACACACAGAACTTGCTCTAAACTCCCTTTTCTCTCTCTCCAGTGTTGTTGTCTCTCAGTGGACAAGTATGCTGAAAGTTGTGGCTGTGCACCTTCAGCGACTAGGGCTGAAGTATGCAACAGTGGATGGATCTGTCAATCCTAAAGAGAGAATGGATGTGGTAGAAGAGTTCAATAACAATCCCAAAGGGCCTCAGGTATGCAGTCAAGGCAGGGAAATGGTTACTAGCAGTGCTGTGAGCAGCTGTGATAGCCGACTTCATGATTCCATTTACTGGTACCACATTCATTTGGACTTCTAGGTGCCAAGATCAGCAAGGAAAGTGGTAGCTGTAAAAACAAATTACATCTTATAACAGGCAGGAGCAGCTGCTAAAAATCTCTTTTTGATGTTAACCACCCGTACTGAGATCATCTGACTCCAAAGCTAGTTCAAAGGTTGTCCAAATATTTGGTGTGTTCAAAGATGTTTTTGCCACAGAGAGTAATGTGGAAGATGGGGGACAATTAGCCCTACTCAGAGCAGATTGGTTGTTTCCAGCTCATGCTTCTTCATTGGAAGCTGTTTCTTTCTGTACATCACCTGCTTGCCAAAGAACCTGTAAGACTGTATTGCTGTTTTCCAACACATTTGCTACGTTTTACTAGACTAATCTTTTTGAGAAGAGAGGATGACAGTTGAATCTGTGCACGAGGCTATAATTAATAAGAGCATATCTCACCCAGATATAAAGATAGGAAGATTGGGATTGGGGTGAGAGAAGTCAGTTTTGCACGCATCCAAAATAAGGTGACTTCTTTCACTTCTGAGTTGTTGGGGGCAGTGGTGTTTAAATAATGATGAACTACAGTGTGTTGGCTCCTCTTAAAAATAGCTTCAAGTCTGAAATTTTGGCCAGGGGAAGGAAGCTTGCCAGGTGACTAAAGATGTCTGAATCCAAATTAATTGTTCATAGTGATTACACTTTCATCTGGACACTCATGTTCCCATTATTGAGGCAGGACAGACTGTCTCCTCTGGAGATGGATCTGTGACTGGAAGGGGAGAACGTGGTGCTTGTTTTCTTTGCTGGATTTCTTGAAGAAGCTGCTATCTACAAAATAGATATTTTTCCTTCTAGCTTTGAACTTAAACAAAGGATGATTTCTGCCAGCTATATGAATAGCTGACCACTTAAACAAGATCTGGGTTTTAAGGTACCATACCATGAAATGGAGTTGTAAATATATATAGCAAGTGTCTCTGTCCTTAATTGAGTTCTTTTCACGCTGTACAAGAAATCTTCTCAAAATTGACCATCTGCTACATCCCCATTCCTCCCCAGCTACTCATCTGTCTCCAAATACGAGGTTATGTGGAAACAAAGTGAAAGGAGTAGCAGGCCATTTCAGTCCAGTTGCCTGTGTTTAAGTAATCAGTATTGTTAATTCAGAGTTGATGCTGATTGGTCCTGTTGTTGGAAACAGGCTGTCGTCAGAGAGGCCGTTCATTTGCGTCGGACACGGAGAGAGGCTAAACTTCTCAGTCCTTTCTCCAGTCTGTAAAAATGTATCAGGGTAATACATACGGAATGGTAGGCTGGCCTCTGAACCATGACTTCCATGTCTGGGCTTCTGTGACTCATCAAGTAGCTTCCAGTAAGCTCCTAAATAGATAATAAATATACACATGTAATATAAATACGATAAACCGATCCTTTGGTTCAAATTAGTATGTGGAGTATATGAAGTATTAATTTTCTGGAAACAGGCTCCTTAACTGTCTTTTGGCCTTTGAAGGTATTGTTGATCTCGTTGCTGGCTGGAGGCATTGGACTGAACTTGACTGGAGGAAACCACCTCTTTCTCCTTGATATGCACTGGTAAAGAGAAATAAAAGTTCTGTCTCAGAGAATGTATGTAGAGCATGCTTCTTGCCATGTGTATTGTGATGTCTGATGCAACTGGGTTAGGAGGGAAGTGTTTAGTTCAGAGTAAAGGTTAGTGATTAGTTGTGGAAAAGTGTTTTTACTATGGCCTTATTCCAAGACACTTTGATTTGTCAATCCAGTGCTCACTGCCATGACATGCAGTTCTGTAGGGGCAAAAAAAAATAGACAAGGACAACAGCAATCTAAAGAAGCAAGTATGCAGTCTGTATCACAAAAGGATACTGGGGACTTGGCAGTCCCCGGCTTAATTTCTTACAATAATGAAAATGTTACAGTAGTGCCTACAGGGAACTTGTCTTGAAACAAGTATGTGTTGAGCATAGTAATTGGGTGTAGCTAGTGTACCTTGGGGGTTTTACAGAGCTATGAAAATAGTGCATATGAGCTCCTAATATTTATGTTGTCTCTCATCAAAGTCAAAATCACTTTTTTTTTATAACTAAATGTTGCTCATGGGAACTTACAAAGCAAACTCGTGGGCTTCAGTACAAAACCAGATGCTGAGTAGCAGCATTAAGGAGATGCTTCTACAATACGGAAGTTTTGCCAACAAGTATTCCCTGTAACCATTTGCTAAATGGAACCATTTCTTATGTAAATATTCTTGAGTGAAGGCCTCTTTCAATGGAGTTTGCCTTCCTGCTTCGCTGTCCTCTTACCTTACCAGCTACTCAGCTTTCCCTCAGTACTGACTATTGGCCAAGAAGTACGGGGCTAGATGGAACCGTGGTCTAATTCATACAGCTGACTTTGTGTGGAGTTGTAGCATACTTCTACCAAGGGCAAAGGGAAATACAGTCAGGGAGAATATTGGCAAACAAGCTAGTAAACTTAAGGTAACCTGGGAGCGGTTTTAGTTCTACAGATGAAGGAAACTGGATGCTCTGGGAGCAGGAAAATGAGGCAACCACAGAGGCTTTGATATTTCGGTTATTCCTGAACATAAGCCCTTAAGCTATCTTTTTTTTCACCTTGCAGGAATCCTGCTCTTGAGGACCAGGCATGTGATCGCATTTACCGAGTAGGGCAGCAGAAGGATGTTGTGATACACAGGTCAGGATTTTCCTTAGCAGTAAATGAGGCTGTTGCTGCTTATGCACTGTGTCTGGCTTTAGTTGGTGAGACAAGGCCTTGGTTTGAGGCTTGTTTCTTTACTTAAAACTAGGCACAAGGTCTGATGATGGGATTGGAGTTTGGGCACAGAGATAGAGACCACATGAAAATGTTTCTATGTGGCACTTGCCTGTTGCTGTCCTGATAGCTAGCAGTGGTTTATTGTTTTTCAACCTGTGGTTTAGTGGGAATGGTCCTGTTCATTCCTGAGAACAATTCAGGCACCAAACCCTTTCTCTTCTCTTATTGAGTGGAGATTTTTCACTGTGCTGCTTAAGCCTGGACCTCTCTAATATTCCTAACATAAGCATAGAGCACTTCTAATAAGTGGCAAAGTTGACTTTCAGAAAAAGCATTTGTAATTGTCAGTACTAAAAGGCTACCCTAGTTACTGTAAATGCACGGCAAATTCGAAGAAACTGGAATCTAAAATAGTATTTTGCATATGATGCTTTTAGTATAATAGGTGCCATCAGTTATCAAACAGTCATTACAGGATTTTGTCACAGAATTGCTATTGCTTCAGATGACCAAAGTGGAGGCCTAAAGTGCATCAGACTTTTATTTGAAATGTTATAATATCTGGATATGAGAACAGCTGTTTTCTGTGCACATGTATATTTTGTCAATCACATAATAGGCTGTTAATTTTTAAGTGAGACAGGTCTTTGGAAATTTTCTGGGGAAGTGCTGATATAATGCTGACACTTTTTCCTAGCAGTTAAGATGATATGTCTTTGGTTTGGGTTTTTTTTTGTTTGGGTTTTTTTTTTTCTCTTTTAGGTTTGTCTGTGAAGGAACAGTAGAAGAAAAGATTGTACAACTCCAGACGAGGAAGAAAGTTCTCGCCCAGCAGGTGCTGTCAGGCAGAGGGGAGACCTTCAATAAGCTCACTCTGGCTGACCTCAAAACTCTCTTTGGCATCTGATTATCTTTTACAATACACAACAGAAAGTGATTTCATACCTACAAGTAACTCTTCTGACTTCAACAAAGGACTGCTGTTTTAAGGTGGTCATTTATTTTGAACAAATAACTACATTTTTGTAACTGTTCCAGGAAGAGATGTTGCCGACTTCAGGAATTTGTTTTAATACTAAAATTAGATCATGTATCAAAGGTTAATAAAGTCATAAATTAAGCTATTGTTTTAGAAGAATTTTGAGTAAATATTAGAAACAAACATTTGCTTGTTTCTCTGTTCCCTATGTATGCTTTTTAGTCAGAAAACTTTCCTCTTCCGGACAGGAGAAGCACAGGCATAAGCGAAACAAGAACAAGAGATAAGCCTGAGGTAGGCAAGTTCAGAGGTTGAGTGGTTGAGGTTGGGTGGGCATGAAGGAAGCAAAAAAAAAAAAAAAAAATTTGAGCATGATGGTATAAGACGACTATATAAACTTTAGAATGTATGTCACAAAATTAAGGAAGGACCTAAAGGAATACTACTTCTTCTCTTTTGTTGCTTAGGAAGACTAAGTGAAGAAGAGTTTCTCTCCCCTGCTCAAACTATTCAAGCAGGGAAATAGATTTCTGTTATGTTGCTGTGAAACAGAACCCAAATTCCTGACTGTTGTGGGTTTGGTTTTGTTCTGAGTATTAAATAGTGTAAGGTCTCCTTGGTGCAAACCTTTTAATGTATAGACTCTTCTTCTTTAGAAGATGCTTTCATTTTTTAATAGTAGATGAGTTGTAAGTCCTTGATTAATGGCTTGTATTCTCTGTCCTGTCAGCGGTGGCATGTGCAGGCGAGTGAAGTTTCTAGAAAATATTTTTTTATTGGTAGTGCATCTTCCCTGCTTCCATCTCCCTTTGCTCTGTCCCTGGCCATATCCACTGCATATTCTTAGTTTTCTGTTGATTGCACTGTTTCTTTGGGATTTGGCACAGTTCCCGTAAGTTCCACACCAAATGAGGATGTTATTTCTAATGCTAAGTGGTAGATCACACCAAGTTAGCGTGCTAGTAAGAACCTAGATGTTGGTTCCTGTATGGTCATTCCCTATGGAATAAGATGGCATTTGGTAGTCTTTTGAGGGAAGGAAAAATCTATTTGCAGATCAGTGGTTCCTTTTAGTACAACAGTGTTGTGGTGGTGTATGATACGGCTGTGTTAGTTATTTCTCTTACCTGCCTTGACATGAAGCAAAGCTGTGGGATTATTCCAATTTATTGTGCAGATAGAGGGACTAGGGAGCACAAAAGCAGCAATTTGTATTTTTTGTGTGTGTATGTCCATAAAGGGTGGAAATGCCTTGAGCAGCTCGCACAGCCTTCCTTGGTTCTGAAACTTGGGCAATTTAACCATAGCCTCAGTTTGGGGACCATAGCAAGGCAAATGAGCAGTGTGCTACACTGGTTTTCTGAAAAAACGTATCAGAACATCTGTTCTCTTCCACCAAACAGGAAGTCATGGACTAACTTCCCCAAATTATTTTTGGCTTGGATGTTTACATGAGCAGAACTTGGGTTATAGTTTCTTCTCTGGGGTTTGTGTGCGCTCTGGTCTGGGCTCCTCTCCCATCCCTTGGAGCTCCTGTTAGCCTAGCAGGCTTCCCTCTTCAAGGTGTGTTACTAAGTACAGTTTAAACTGATCTCTCGTACGCCTTATCCCTTCATCCTGTGTGTCTTCCTTTGGCTGAACGTGACTGCAGTCTCAATGCACTGTAACCGTTGGGTGTATCAGATATTACCACAGGGATTAATTGCTTTTTCTACTTGTGTGAAGTTCTCTCTAGGAAAGGGCTTCAGCCTTTCCTTGGAGACAACCCACAGGCTATGAAGGGACATTCAGCTTAGTTCAGAGACATTGTGAAGCTGAAGGTCTAGCATGTACCTCCACATACTAAATTATGGCAAATTAATGCAGCTAAGAGAAGTGAATGAAGAATATATGGGTTTGGCATTCAAGGTCAAATTTTTAAAGGAATTGTGTTTGGAGGGTGTGTGATTTGACTGGTTTGCACTAATATCTTCAGAACTGAGCAGAAATGGATCTCAAAATGCTGCTAATAACGTTAGCCCATGGGTAACCAGGTCTTTGCATCTCACTGCAACGCAAAAATATTAGGGCCCTGTTTCTTTACAGGAAAGAAACTTCACTTTATACTTAATATTAAGAAGATTGGGGCTTCTTTTTCCACTCCGTTGTCAAAAAGCAGTCCCCTTTTGCCTCTGACCCAAAATCTTCTACAGCCTCACTAGAAGTAAAGCAGAACCAACCTCGCTGCCACCTGCTCAGAACTGACAGATGGGAGTTAGAAAGGTATCCTCTGCCATTCCCCGATGGTCACCGACGGTGTGACAGAATACCATCTTACACTGCCAAGTGGTGTTCAAGGGCGGTGTTTCCACGGGGCGGTTTATACCTCGAAGGGCCTGGGCGCTGAGCAAAGGCTGGAGGCTGCAGCGGGGAGCCGGGAAGGTGCGCCACCATTGCCCCCGTGCGTGACAGGGGGCCCACCTCCGCCCCGGGCACCTGCGGGAGGTGGTGCCACTACCGTTGGGTGCCGCGGCGGAGCCGAAGCGGGACGGCTGAGAATGCCATCCAGCAGTCAGGATGGCCGAGCGGTCTAAGGCGCTGCGTTCAGGTCGCAGTCTCCCCTGGAGGCGTGGG
>VZSZ01000318.1:25872-35954 GCA_013398815.1 Ibidorhyncha struthersii
CCTCCGCCCGCCCGCCGGGAGGTGGCTCTCCGTGTGCGGCCTTGCCGAGCCTTCGCTCCGTACCGCCCCTAACGGGTGCGCACAAAAAAAACTCGACAGTTTTAAAAGTCTCCATTTTAGCAATTCTCGTCACCCCGGTTAATGCCCGTGCCGCTGTGCCACAGCTCCCTCTCGGAAACGACCCGCCGACGCGGTCTTTAAAAAGAGTGGGTGCGGTAACGCTGCGGGAGCAGCTGCCGACAGGGTTCCACTCGCGGTGTGTGCGTGGCAGAGGCTGAGTCCTGTGCACGCGAGAAACCGCTATCGGGCCGGCCGGTTAGCTCAGTTGGTTAGAGCGTGGCGCTAATAACGCCAAGGTCGCGGGTTCGATCCCCGTACGGGCCAGNGGTGAGTATAGGGGTGAGTACCCCCGCCTGTCACGCGGGAGACCGGGGTTCGATTCCCCGACGGGGAGGAAAGTGTGTCTTTTTCTCTGGAGAAGAACAGGTGCCCCCTTCTTTTCCCCACGGGGTCCTCAAGGAGGATCGCGCCAGGGAAAAAAAAGGGCAGATTACTCAGGGCTATTTAGAGGACCTCAGGTCAACACCGAACAGGTTCCTGATGTGCCCCTGACCTCCCTCACAAAGGAGCCATGATAGCCCGGGCATCTACACTACCTTGATCACAGCTGAGATGTGCAGCACTGAACGTGTTTCTCCTCAAAACGGACAGCCAGCCTTCAGCTCTCCCTAGGCTAGACAGGACCCCAACCCAGAATTTCCCATTTACTGATCAGTCAAGTCATGCCACTGCAGCACATCTTAAAACACTTCCTCCCCGCTAAAGTCAACGTGGATAGCATCAAAATATATATGGTTACAAACCACCTTTTTCACAACTTCCTGAAAGCAGAGTTTAAGGTTTAAAATCATACCCATTATTCCCTTTATTCTTTAAAAAAAATATTTCTAAAACATCCCAACTTTTTCTAAGAGTATGCAGTGCTATTTAGGCACAGATAGTTCACTCCACTGGGAGAAGACTTCACAGTAGCTTACCATTGTGTAGTCAAACAAATCAGTTGAGGAAGTTCTTAAGCATGCATAGTAGTCCTGTGAGGGAATAACCAGCCCTTCACAAGGCAACATCAACAGGGGCTCATAACATTAGCTGATCAATCTTAAAGAATGAGTTCATGTATTTGCAAGTTATAACAAGTCTACAGCATTATTAAGGCACCAGGTAAGAGTATAAATAGGTATACAAAACCACCATGCAACAGCAGTTTGAATGAGCTGGCTTGCAGGCGTTCCTGTTCTTTCATAATGGCTCAGTATAAGCAATCCATCTTGTTCACGATCCGTGTCAGTGCACCCAGTCTTTGGGATTGCGCAGAACCTCCAGAATTTCTGCTTCTTTCGAGCTCTCTGGAGGGGTGTGCATGTACTCCCACCTGCAGGGAGAGGGGAAACTCACTCAATCTGCCCAGCTTGCTGCCACCTTTCCCACACCAGGCTGCGTTTGGACTTCAGTTGACTTTTCTGAGGATGCAATGCTATCAGTTGATACTCTCCGATCAGGTGACAGATACAGCTAGAAATCAAATTCAATAAAAACAAACAACAACACTGGAAGAGACAGGAGAAATGTTAACTCGATCTTTTTCCCAACTTCTGGAAAGGCTGGAAGAATAAAGAAAAAAGAAAGAGCAATGCTCTCTACCCCACAATCCATGCAGGTTTATTTGCAAACATCTTTTAGCAGTCTCTTGTGACACACTAGTATCACAAGGAAGAGGGGCCGAAAAAGAACTCAGAAGAGAGAGTGATAACGCGAGACCTAAGGGAAATTGCTAGCTTCAAATTTTATCATTTGATCCTGATGCAGTATTTTCAGCCACCCAGGTTAAGTTTTTTGAGAAGCTGGACTGGAAGCACTACAAGTCTGTGTTGAATCTTGGTTTTAAAAACAAAGTTGATGAGAAACCACTTTTTATTGAAAAGGCAATAGGCATTACAGAGGAAGAAAAGTATCAGCAGTCACAAAGGGATGGATACAACTTTTTGTCATTTTTTTTTTCCCAAGAAAGGACCCATTCATGCTGTGAAGCAAGCTATTTACATTGATGGAAACGAGCAAAACCAGATGATCCCAGCAATGAAATCAAAAGGTAGGACCGTGCTATGCTACCAGGCGAGAGACACATTTGGTGTTGGCAGCAGGATGAAGCTATAAGGTGAGATCGGGACTGCCTTCACAGTTCAGGGGTAGTGGGGAAAGGTCCTAGCAGAGGGAGGGCACTAATAGAGTCTTACAAAATTCATGACAGGGCCTGTGCTACTGAGCATATCTAAAAGCAACCTAAAAAGGGGCTTAAACAGTAAATGACAGTTTGCTGATATTGCAAGATTAAGTAAGATAGGTTTTAACCTAAAAAGGCAGTTGAAAAGAGTTAATATTGAGCCAGGCAACTGAGCAATAAAAGGGTAGGTGAAATTCACTGTTGATTTATCTAAAGCGATGCACACAGAAAAAAGTTACATACATGTTTAGAGACTGAGTTGACTTTTATTGCACAGAAAAGATCTTGGCATCATAACACTTCTATGAAAAAGCCAGCGCAATGCTTAGCAGCAACCAAAACCAGCAAACAGCATAGTAGGATTATGAAAGGAAAAATGAACTAAAACATCGTTGTGTGCACTAAAACATACAGTGTGCCACTGTATGATTCAGCAGCACACCTGCATCTTGGATACACATACGTAGAGTATGTTGTCTGAATCCCCAGTTCAGAAAGGGCATACAAAACTTAAGCCTAGAGAAAAGTGGCAAATGTGATCAAAGGTATGGAACCGCTACTGTACAAAGACCGTAGCAGACCAGAGAAGCATCTCAATATATTTCACCAGTTCTCATATCAGGCATGAACTAACCGCTGTTAAGAGACTGGACTCCAGGACAGACCTTTGATTTAATCCTATTAAGTATTTTAACAAGAACAGTGCCTACCTGCAAGCCCACATAATTATGCCCTTACCTTGCAGTCAGTGGCAGAGACATAAGAATGCTTTCAATTCTTGATCCTGGTGTCAGGAGGCCAAACTTTGTACCTCTGTCATAAACCAAGTTGAACTCTACGTACCTACGGGGAGTGAAGAGGTGCAACAGAAAAACAAGTTTATTATCAGAAATGATTTGTGCCTTCTTCAACTAGCAGACACAAAACAAAACCAGCTTGTCTTTCTGCTGAGTTAGGTGTCAGAATGAACCCTGTTCTAGGGCCAACTTTTCTCTCGCATCCTCTGCGTAGGAATGCAAGTGTGACCTTGTGACCTTGCCACTCCACAAAGCACAGGAAGTAATGACCTTAGCTAACAGACATAAGCAGAAAAGCTATTCAAGGAGAGTATTCTGCATGGTGCTATATTAGCTTATTTATCCTAGGCCTCAAACCTGCTGGCAAGCTTGACACCCAGTTTAGCTTGGTTGTGCTAGTACTTGTGTGGTGGTGTCAGATATTAAGAGGAGCCTTAAAGGAACCAGAAACAACCACAGGAAAAACTCTACTGTGCAGTCCTCCATGCTGAAGGACACATAAGCAGCAAGGTCAGAAGAAGATTTTCTGCTTCTTGGGGAGATCTGGAAAGCAGCAGAAGTCAGACAGCTTCAGAGTGCTGCCTGGGACTTCTAAGTGCCGGAATAGGTGGTTTTCTGCCCCCAACATAGGAACAGGGCAGTGACAATTCAGCAGGGGTTATCTTAATAACCAGTACTGACGTATTAGTACTTAACAGAGGTACAGGAAGAGAGGGGCTCTTATCTATTTGCAGAAATGGAGAGCTTTGCCTAGCCCAATAACCTGCAAACAGATCCAGGGATATAAGTAGGCCTCATCAGTTTGTCCTGGCTGCAGCTTAAAGAAGCTATTCCCCCATATAACCTTAGCAGGTTTGCTAAATTCCATCCACAGACTGGATCCTGAAAGCCCAACGCTCCCAGGAACAGTCCCGCCACATTAAGCATATATCCTTATCTGAGTAACTGCTGCAGACCAGTGATCTAAACTTGAATGCTTGTGCTCTGCTCTATGCCATACTCACAGATTTCTCTGCAGAAGAGGCAGAAACTAGAGACTTCCCAGTTCTACACAAAGCACATGTACTGTCATTTCTCTGTATGCTTACACATCACAGGCCATAGAGAAAGGAGTACAACAGCTGTATCTACCAGTGTACGTCAGCTTTTGCAGCATTAACAGTTGTTCACATTAATAAGCATCCTCCAAAGTCTTTTTAAGTTACAGTGACTTTGGACTGTGCCAGAAAAACAAAACCTCTCTCTATCTTTGTTCCTTTACAAAGACTTCACTGTGTACTCATTTCAATGCCAAGATCAGATTGAATAAATATGTATGTAAAAAGCTGAAAGTACTCTTGGGTACAGCTACTCCATGACTTTCTCAGGTTTAGCTTCATTAGTGAATAGGAAGCGTGACTCCCTCACCCTTATGCTCCTCATGTCACTGGGCAGTCCTATTATCCTATTACCCGTATCACTGAGCTGCGTGAGAGGGCAAGATTCAGGACACCAAGTACACACACTGCACCTTTGCCTGTTACCAAGCTTCTCTTGATTTTTGAAGGAGCTGGAGAGAAACTCCATTTTGTATTGAGTTGCTTTGTGCTGCAACATGGGAGAGTGGGGGATATAGACAAGGGTGGGCTAGTACCTTCTTTGCACCCTCCCCAGCAATCTAGCATTTGATTTCAAAAATAGTTCTGTACACAAAAGTGTGTAAGCTGGCAAGCTTTAGACCACTTATGCAAACTTAGTCCATACCACAACAGGACAGAAAATGTACATCAGGACATCCATTTGCCATCCCTGGAGGTGTTTAAAAAAAGGGTAGACATAGTACTTGGGGACATGGTTTAGAAGTGTTTTTTGTCAGGTTAGGTTAATGGTTGGACTTGATGATCTTAAAGATCCCTTCCAACCTCAACAATTCTATGATTCTACGATAAATCCTGCAGCCATAAAGAACTAGCTCATTTTTCTCTCACCAGTGTAATCCACCTCCCATGTATTCTTCTGCTCCTTCAGTACTCACCGTCCTCTCCGAAGCTGCTGCCACAGCTTCTCCTCTGGTGTGAAGGAGTCATGGCAGTGCCTTTTCACAATGGGAATGTAACAAGGCACAACAGCTTTGGCACAACTCTTCACAAACTGGAATACTTCCTCCTTGGAAGGAGAGTCCATGTCATCAAAGAATATGCCTCCAATCCCTCTTCGCTCGCCACGGTGCTTGATATAGAAGTAGTCATCGCACCTAGAAGAGGTAGCAGACAATTGTTAATATGGTCCACAATATTCAAAGAAACAAACAGAACTCTGAAGAGCTACACGGCACAGGAGGGCACTAGTGAAATATTGATGAGAAGTCAGTTCCTGCAGTGCTGAGTGCCCCACTGTTCCACTGACTGCTGAGAGACAGGATGATACAGCACCATCTGGAAAGTGCCCCTCCTGCGTTCACTTACAGTAAAAGTTCTGATTAAATGGTCTCTGCAAAGCTACGTATCACTGCAGTCACTGAACACATGTAACACTCAAAACACCATGGCAGATGCTTCCATGTGGAGCAGTCCAATCCATATCCTCTGCCTACGAGGAGGAGGGACACCTGATTTCAAAACTTCACCCTAAGAGCTCTTTCTAGACTTCATTCCCAGAATTATATATAGATCCCAAATTATTTGTACAGCTTTCAGATGAACTCAAAATAAACTTGGAAGAGAATCTCTTCATTCTTTTTGCCATTCTAGTGACAGAACTGATTTTCTGCATCAAAACTAAAAGAATCTAAAAACCCAAGACCAGATAAGAAAGCCACTGTCACTTAAGGAAAAATCAGAAGTGAGGGAGCCTTCCTTGGAAAGAGGCTTTTTAACAGTTAAACTTGGAAGACGGAGCCATTCTAGCAGTGGCTGCTCATGGCTTATGTTCAAGTTCATGAAGGAGTGAGTGCAGCTTATCCTACAATAGGGAGGCAGTTAATCTCTTTTGTATTTACTGGGAGCATGTAGGTGTGCAATTACTACAAATTAGCTGATTCATTGTATCTTGCTTACAGTTGCTTGCTTGGGCAGCCGTGCCCTGCAAGTCTTCACCTGGGGGAGAAATGGAAGGGAAGTAAGGAAGCAGAAACCATCAACAGCAAGGAAACCCTGCCTTCCTTTAGGACTAGTTTTCCATGCATGTATCCCTCCACAGTCACTGTTTTCAGGCAATATAAATGGCATGGCCACAGCAGGGGAGACGTGGAGATGCAAGAGATAACCTAAGCCAATTTTATTCACTGGGATGATCAGCTTTTTGTTTTTTTATAGCAGCAGGAAGAGTTAGGAAAAAGGCTGAGTCAGAAATGCAAAAGAGAACAAACTTGACAGAAGTCTTAAAGCTAGATCAGGAAGACAGCGTGGTAAATGTTAACAAGAGCTTTTATGTTTGAGAAAGGTGGGAAAATTTGCAATACTAATTAGTAAAGCTCAGAGGAGACTCACACTGCTCCAGCAGCGAGAACCGCATGCTCCTACCCAGCTGCTGCTTAGAGCAAACGCTTATGCTGGGACTGAGAAAACTGCCTTTGTCCATGGGATACAATTACTCATCCCCTCAGACTAAGAACTGGTGTCCTTCTCTCCGCCCCCCTGCAGCTGGCATTGCCAGCCTGCTTATGCTGCAAACAACCTGACCGTTAAGGCAGACACTCCGAACTACCATGCAAAAAATCCTCAGAGAACAAGGCTGTAGTCTTAAGGTTTGTGTAAGATGTGCTTTTCTCCTAAGTGGTTCACACCCGAGCTACAACACCCACTTTATCTCCTGTCCTCAGACAAGACCTGGTAGCTTAGAAAAGGGTAACCCCTCCTTCCTGGATACCACAGCTCGGAGCAGATAGGATTATCAGGCACAGAGCAGCAAACCCCCACTGAACAGTGAAGGATCCCATCACCTGTATCGCTCAGCTCAAGAAGAGCATTCAAAATTTGCATCTTTAGAGAATATGTTGTTGAACTCTCAGTGAATGTGTCACTGGAAAACAAGTACAGCACCATCAAAATTATGAAGCTTCTATATTAAGGACAAGATCCTTTACCTACCTGGCAAAAAAAAAAAGAGGGGGTTGGTAACGAAGGTCAGACTGAAGCCAGAAAAACTGGAGCTCACACTAAAGCCATGCACATTTACCATGAGTTCACTGTAAAGAGAATTAGTGCAAGCCCATGGGGCAAAAGTCATGTCCTAGTTAAATGGAGATGCTAAAAGGAATTTTTGAGTTGTCTGGTGAGGTCTGTGGCTTACAAAGTCTAGTAGAGTCAGCTTGGATTTTATTCAGGCTATGGATTTATGAGCCTAGTTGTCAGCCCTCTTATTTGAAAAACTCAGGCCTCTGTAAATAAGAGATTGCTTTAGACTACATTTTGTCCCAGTACACGTGTGCTAATTTTCATTAGGGTCTCCTGATATTTATCAGCCGGCAGAGCAGAACCTACTGTTCCTAGAATAGACAACTGGTGATATCCAGTGCTGCCTTCAGATCCCACAGAAGGAACCCAAGCGCATCGCTCCCTGCGTACCATTTCTTGTACTTGGGATACAGCTTCAGATCGTGCTTGTCACAAGCTTCTTTCAGCGTCTTGTGAAAATGAACAGCATCTTCTTCATTCAGGTAAGTTGGAGTGAGGTCAGTCCCACCACCAAACCACCACTGTTTAGTTCCTATAGGAGAGAGGCAAGCAGCAATATTTTTCTTTTAAACTTCCAAGTAGAAATATGTTGCTAGTGATTCACCAAGAACGAACAACTACGTTTACAATACAACACAAAATCATTAAGTCAGTGGTGTTCCTAAACGTCAGTCATGAAAAATTTGAGATCAAGGCAGTGCAATGACCAGTGACTTCAGGAAAACATGAAACAAATTTCAAAGCAGTGAAAACCATTTGATCGTTATTTTGTAGTGCTGACCCTGACTACAGGATATCAATTTCACAAGATGTGCTGGCAACTCCTGTTCAAGAATCCAGAAACATTTTACTGCGTGCCAAGGAAAGGAAACGTCGTTATTAAATCCAGGCAAGTAATTGACTAGAAATGATCCATAATGCTCTGGCAAAATAACTGAAAGAAAACTGTTTTTGAGCCTGTGACAGTACGTACACTGTCACGAGGTACAGATGGGTTCTCACCGTGAAACCACCTCGCCTACAGTCCTGCGAGCGCCTACAGTCCTACAGGACAGCGACCAGTTGCAGAAACTCCGGAAAAAAAGGCACAGTTCACGTAGAGAGCGATGTTTCTGACAGTACATCCTCCCAGCTTCTGAGACAAAGGTCCATCCTCACCACAATGCTTATCAGTCTTTCACAGACCTTTCTTCTGCTAAATTCTAGGCCTGCTTCTTTGAATGTTTTACACTCATTTATAACCTCCTACACTTTAACTTCAGTCTGAAGCCCCTGGCGTACGCTGCAAAAAGTAAACCGCAAACACCTTTACTGTACCAGATGCACGCATCGCACTGATTTTACAAACGGACAAACGGAGGCCCGGAGGTCAAGAGATCCAGCGCTACACAACAGACTCTTGGCACAGCTGGGAACAAACACCCGGACTGGTTGTTCACCTCTCATCCTAGCTGCGCGTTCACGCCTCCTTCACACACCGTCATGCACTTCGTACATACTTCACTGGATTATCGCTCTTACCATCTGCTTCCTCAATTTCAAAGTATCTGTAGTTGAAGTGCATGGTTGGAACGTGAGGGTTCTTTGGATGGATAACAGAGCTCACGCCCATGGCGCAGAAAGGCAGCTTTCCTAGATAAAAAAGATACACAGAAAAAAACGTAAGTTTTTCAAATAACTTCATTGATAATAATTTAAGGAACATCACTATTTTTCCTTAGGTTCCACTACAAGAAAATTTGTCACGTTGGGTCACCATAATTATTAATCAACGTGCAATTTACTTCTCATCCACACACTTCTGTGCGCCTAAGTGCTTTTTTTTGGTATTTGTCCTAAAATGCAATTATATGTTAGAGCACCCATCAGATGATGACCACTTAAACCGTGAGGCACTGCTAAGGCTTTCCACCACCCCCAGCCCTCAGAGTTACCCTCTGCTACACAAATGTGGGTTGAATCCCCTTTAGCCTTCAGGTCTTTTCGGTTCTCTCCCTCCACCACTTTGGTACGTAACTCCTGTGCCGTTTCACTGTTGAGCTACAGCGTCGTTATTGAGCACCAGCGCCAGTGCCTACGGTACATTGCCTAAAGCAGCAAGACGGGGAGAAGCACTCTGATACCTTGCTTGTTAGGGATGTGGACGTCCACCTGCCAGGCACACTGGTTAGAAACCACCAGGATACAAAATGAAATCTCCCCGTAAGCGTTGACCGGTCCGGCCTCCCTCACGTTCTGCTCGAAGGCCAGACCCTGCTTTCAGAGCATCCGCACGGCAGCGCTGGGGTGACGGCCTCCCGCTCCCCAACCCCACCTCCCCGCCGCCGGACGCCTTACCGTCTTTGGCCTTCAGAGACTTCCCTCTGCTTCGCATCTGCCGCGCTGCCTCCTCGGACAGGAGCCCGGACACGACGGACACGTTCACACCCGCCTTCTCGAAGACCTCGCCGTCCTGCAGCACGCAGCTGATGCCGCCTCCGCCTGCCAACGCCAGGGTCACCCCCGCGCCGGGGCCGCCGCCGTCGCCACCCCCGGGGTGCCCCAGCCCGGCGTGACCCAGCCCGGGGTGACCCCCGTGCCCCCCCCCCCGTACCTTCCTTCCTCTCCCAGGTGTCGACGGCGAAGGAGGCGCCGGGGTCCAGCGCGGCCAGGGCGCGGCACACCTCCCCCTGCGTCTCCATGATGAGCAGCTCCATGCGGCTCCGCAGCTCCCGCCGCCGCTGCCGCAGCTCCCGCAGACCGCTCACCGGCGGCGCCATGAACCGCTGCCGCAGCTCCTCCTCCTCCTCCTCCTCATCCTCTTTGGACGCCGCCATCGCGGCCTGCTGCTGCCGCCGCCACAACCCCAGC
>VZSZ01000318.1:35980-70387 GCA_013398815.1 Ibidorhyncha struthersii
GACACCAGCGCCGTACGACCGGCGGGGCGGGCTGCGGGCGGGCGGGGCGGAGAGGGGGCCGCGCCGGGCCGCCCCGCGGCGTATATGAATAGGTGTTTCTATGCACGTATATATGTCTGTGCCTGTGCAGAAGGGTTCGTCTCGGCTGGGTGCTGCGGGGCGGCGTAAGGGTGTGGGCGCCCCGTAACCCGCCCGCCCCCGGAGCTGGGTTGGGGCCGGGCTGCCCGCACCGTGCCGGTGCTGCGGCCGGTCGAGGCGGCGGGGGGGGGAACGCTCGGGCTCCGTAGCCCGCCCGGTGCGGTCTCGGCAGCGGGGGTTTGCTGTCCTTGCGTCCATAAAGTGTTTCTGCGTAGCAGAATGAAATAATCCGGTTTGGTCAGTGGAGCTGTTTTGAGGCTGCAGAGTCGTGTGAGTAAGGGCTTGTACAGCCGGGGATGGCTGGAATAGGAGTAAAGGGGTATTTTCTTGAGTTGTCCTATGGACCGAAGGGAATTGCTCACCTGTGTGTGGCATTGCTGGTTTTATACTCAAAGTAACGATTTTTTTTTTAGAACCTTGACCAGTTTGTGGGACTGCTATTTTAGTGCAATGGCAATATTTCCCAGGGATTTCAGAAGGTACATGCTTACACCTTCTTTGTTCTTTCTAAAGTTGAAGCACAGTTGTTTACCTAATAAAGTAAGAATTCAGAGTTTCATTCAGAGAATAAGGAGAAGGGTTACGTAGAGCCATGTGTTGAAAGGTACTCAATAGCACCAACTTAGAGTTCAGAGTTGGCTCTTCTTGGTGCTGATGTTGGCACCATATGCATTAAAATGATTTTCTATTTTCTCAGCTGCACCGACATCAGCTGTATCAACAGTGGAACAGTACAACAAACCAATTAACACAATGATAAAAGACTTTAGTAAACAAATAAAACCACACTTTTCCTCGAGCAAACATGTAAGTGACGGTGCAGCTGTGGATGATGGCACTGTGCTGAACTGAGCTAGGAAAGTTTTCTTTCAAATCAAACAGCTGATTTACTAATGTTATTTTTTTTAATTAAGCATATTATTATTTTCCTATAAGTAATGACATTTATTGAACCTGCCACTAGTTGAGGAACTGTATTAGGGATAGGCTGAGAAAAACAGCAACTACCTCAAAAGTCCAGCCCTGCAAGGTTTGTACTCTGGTATAGTACTGTTCCTTGGAAACAGTGAGCATCTGGTATTTCAAGTCTGTTTTGCACCTGTAGTACCCAAGAGGAGATCAGTTTCAAGGGTGGCTCTGTGGAAGTCAAGGAGATTTGTCCCTAATATGGACCATGGCTTCGTTTTCTGGGTTTTTCATTGTAGGGTAATTTGGTGGGGGTGGGGTGCCTGTGTAAAACGATAATGTTCACTTAGTCTGTGTCTTCATTTCTGATCTGCTTTTTGGCAGCAGAGGTTGCTGTGAAGCTGCTGAAGCTTTACAAGTAAGAAGGGAAGGAGACCTCTGAGCTGGACTCTCTTCTGCCATCAGCTGGAGGACAGAATCCCTGATGAGACAGGAGACCTGAGCCACTGGAGATAGGAGTGAGTGAGGGATTGTGTGTTATTTGCAGGTGAAAGCTGTGGCTGAGGGCGGGCACTACCAATTTAAGGGCTGTGATAAGTCTGCTTAATTTGGCCTAAGCAGCTCTTTCCACACTTCTTTATCCAAGGCTGACTGTGATAGTTCAGTTTCTTCTTGAATTGCATCTGCTGGGTTTACCTAAACATTCTCATGATAATCAAGGGAGCACTGCATGCTTCTGTGCTACTTACTGTAGTAAAGCTCTGCTCTCTTAGTGGGTCTCCTAGATACTACTATAATGGAAAAAAAAATGCTGAGGCTAAAAGATATTTAAAATGCGTTCGTGCTCATGAGCATTTAGTGGTGGTTTTTTTTTCTGTATTGGGTTGAGTGCAAACTTTGATAACATCTGGTAATTTAGCTGCACGAGACCTCTGGAGGTCTCTAGTCCAACCCTTGGGGCTCACCATTTCCAGGCTGGATGTGGTTGTGGAGGTCCTTCCTCGTCTGGCTGCATTCAGAAGACCTCTGGGTGGGAGGGGTTGTCATCATGCCTGGGCTCCTGCCTCAGCGTTGCACCACCCGCACCAGGAAGAATTTTCTCTTGTATCTAGTGAGAATTTCCATTGTTGCAACCACATTGTCAGGTCAGTGTCTTGCTCTTGCTGCTGAATATTAGAAGCACAACTTCTTTACAGACTGGGATTTCACAGGCTGGATGCTGGAGTGCGGTTAGGCTGCACTCTCTGGTGGAGGTGAAGGCGAGTGACAGAGTGTAAAATTGATACTCCTACTGTTTCTGTGCAGAACCCACTCACATTAACTCCTTCTGAGGGCTGTTTAAGGTTGAAATGTCAGCCAAATGCTATATATTTTCCCTTTGCAACAGTGGGGAAGGTGCATTTAGCAGACAAGGCATCAAATATGGCATCTTGCACAGGAGAGATTTTATTGTAGCCCTGTTTATACGTGTAAAACCAAATTGTGCTGGCCAGTGAAAACAGCACTGTAGAGAGTAGCATAAGCTTTCTTTTAATGTATTTGAACTAGCATGCTTCGCCACATTATTTCAGCTTACCTCTCTCTACAGTACTGAGAATAGGAGCAATTACTGATGTGTGTGAGATGCTCAATGACTCCACAGTGATAAGAGGCAAGAAAATGACAGCTTACACTTTGGTCTGCATTTCCAGTGCATAGTGTTGGCATGAAGGGTGGGGGGATTCAGCTTGTGTGTGTGCGCTGTTGAATTTCTGTGCTCTTCTGCTTATTTGGAAATAAAAAAGAAAGAGGAAAAAGGCTCTCAGAGCTTAGAACAAAGCCAAAAGGAAAACCTGGAATTGGTTCTTGCATTTGCTTCAACAAGAATTGAACCTGGTGAAATATACCTTACTTTTTTTTTAGTGGGCTAGGTGAAATTCCAAGGTCTTGACTTCCATTTGAGTCAATTTTTAAAGTCTGACTGAGAACGTACATGGTGAAATGACTTTGAATATTGTGTTACTTAGTGCGCCATCCATTTTCATACCTGTATGTGTTGTGGTAGTGAGAGGCTTGTGGTGGGTTTTATTTTCAATGAGAGTGAAGTCAGTTAGAGCCGCTAAAGTGGTTAAGAAGTTAGCCAAAACCATGCAAACCAGTGTGATTCCAGGAAAGGTTGTAGGGCTACAGTGATTTCAAGAAGATTTGAAGAGCTAGACTCTTATCTACATTTTTATGTAAGGTCACCTCCAGTGAAAAAAAAAATATTGCTAATTTTCTTTCCTTTTTTTTTAGCCTGTATTTTTAAAAGAGCTCTGAAGCTTCTCTGCTGCATGTATTTAGGTGCTCTCTACCTTGTTTTTCCTTTCTATGAGAATTTATGCACAAATAGAGTGTTAAGAAAAGAACAAGAGACACTGCGTGTTCTAAGGTAGTGAAGCATGATTAGGTCCGATTCAGACTGAGACTGGCACAATGCTTTCACTGAAGCTGTTTGATACTTTTTTTTTTTTGAGCACTGAATTAATGCAGTTGCTTATCAGAACGTTGGAAGAAAAAGATTCGTTGAGAACGGAAAAATTCTCCATCAAGTTGGCATTTCTATTACTTCTAAAGTTAAAAGGGCCAGTCTCATCCAGTTTGTCACACAAAGCCTTGATTGTGACTTCAAAGTGATGCTGAGGGCTTGGAAAGTTGGACAAGTACTCTTGTTTAACAAAGGCTCAAATGTTTTGCGTGACAGTATAAGTTGAATTAAATTAGTATTTCAGTATGTGTCAGAGAGAGAAATAAAAGTTTGGGGACTGAGCTGAAATGGTATGTGAAGTGAAGATTCTAAGAGAAAGACTAAAACCTTTCCAACTATGTCATCTCAGTAATTTGTCTGGATGGCAGATTCATAATAATCCCCAATGTTTTTCTTTTCTTTTCTTTTTTTTTTTTTTTTTTTTTGCAGGATTGATTCTCCTGAGTGTATGAAGGAAGGAAAGGGTAACTCCAGAACAAGAAGCTGCTGTGCTGAAACTGCTTCAGGCTACCTCCTGGAAGGTAAGAGATGTTGTGAAATGCTTTAGGAAAGCTTTTCTTCCTTTAACGCTTGATCACCTTTACAAAGTTAATAAAAGAGAAGAGAAATGTAGCATTGCCCAAAGAGAGTAAATCCCCCAGAGAGGTTTGCACTAACAATCAGGCCCCAAAATGTGCTGCATGCAACCTTCTCTGGAAATGTGCTGGTACTCCAGGTCAGGTATTACAGTCTTCCCTGTGATGAGAGGTCTGTCTGTTTTCCTGGTTCCTCTGCACCCTTTCTTCAGCTCTGCCTTCAGATTTGCTATTACTTAACACTGTCTTTGTAAAACATCGGGAATTTTCCAAAACCATAGCTATTGCATATGTGGCTTCATCCAGGCTAAAAAGCCACAGCATGACCTGTCTCCCAGGCTTCCAAGGAAAGGGAAAGCAGGAGCAGAAGCGATCTGTTGAAGTGGGTTCCCTACTTCTTTTCTTGTTCTGAGATCCAGGTCAAACACACTACTCCACTGCCCTAATGTCATAATTATTTTTTTTTCTTGCAGCCACTGTAGCTGTTTATACAGACTAAATGTAATGTTTGCTGTTATGAAAGTCCACACAGAAGCCAAAATACACACCCTTCCGTCTTCCCTGGAATAATCGGTACGTTGTTTATGGTTAAGCTAAAAGACCAGCTGAGTTAGCTCACAAGTCTTAACACACTTGTGTCTGCATCTATTTCTGAGTAACAGACATACACTGTGATAGCGTGGTTGAAACTCTACTGTCTGGGCAGCTCTACAGCACTCCAGTGATTTATAGTCTTTGAAATGCTCCTGTGTTACTACAGAACTGAACTTCAAACTTGTAGATCTAAAATCACGACCTTATGCTCCCTTAAGTTCAATAATGATCAAGAAGCCTTGATTCTAAGGGTGTCAGAAGGCACTACGCATTTTATTATGGTGTAAAATAAGATCTTTCCCACTCTTGCAAGAGGGAGAGATGCTAAAGTTTTTCTGTGGCTGTGGTAACTGCAGCAACTTGGTTCAAAAGAGCTGCAGTGCTGTCTTAGTATCTTGTGTGTCTGTAACCTTTCCTGGTGTAAGGCATGGTGGCAGGATGAAAGCTGTTTTCATTAGGTTCTAGTTAATCTTTAATCAACTGAACTAAATCATATTCACGCCAGTAACTTTGTAATTATTCACATTTGTTTTGTACAGTTTGAGTTTTTCAAGATTTTTAAAGCAGAGAATCCCACAATCTGCGCTTGCTGATCAGACTTCTGTAAGGCACATGTAAGTGAACATCATAGAGTATTCAGCAGGTTTTTTTAATAGTTGCAGTTATTAAAATAGAAATCTTAGGCAAGTAGCAGCTGTATCTGTGCCAGCACCCAAGACGGCATTAACAGGAAGACTAGCAGCAGGGAAGGTTGCAAAGCATATGTGGAGAATCAACAGAGTTTTAGGACGGGAAAGCAGTTTCCATGGGAAAAGGTGCTATGTTCACCCTTGCTGACAAGGAAGATGACCAGTTTAAGAATCAAGAGATTGTGCACAAGAGGGGTGTTGTGATTATTTAGAAACTGGCAGTTCAGGACTCATGATGGTTCCTGGCTGTGACATTTTTAACCTGGTGCTGGGGGGCTGGTTTACAGTCTGGAACCGTAGGCTTAATGCAGTATCTTAATCTTACCCTTACACTGTACTGCGGGGATAAGGTCAGGCAGGACTTTTATGGAGAAGAAGGTAAACTGGTTTTCCTGCATTGCCTCCAGAAAACTAATGATAAGGCCTGCTTATTGCATTAATTACTATCAAGTAAGAGATATTCTTTCCTCATATTGTTAGTTATAACTACAGTTATAAATACAGTTACAACTAAGTTATAACTACAGGTTTTGCAATGGCTATTATTCAATGACCAGATATAACTATCAGGCCTGATTTTTCTCCATTGGTTTAAATCTTACACAGGCACATATGGAGGGTGAGTATGAAGTGCAGGACAGGGTAGGGTAGAATGAAGTTTGTTACCTCAGCATAGAAAGCTGGTTGGACTGTAAGGTTATTCATCAATATTTCTTCCATTTTCAAAACACAATCCTTGAGCATCCCCACATGCGTGACCCTGAGTGTCAGTGAAGTCTGTGCCTTTTAAGTAACATATGCACAAATGATCTGGCTGGTTCAGACCAAGCATTTGCCTGCTCCCCATCTCCAGCAATGGCCCCAAGCTTACTTCTAATGGTTTGCCATTGTTAGCATGTGAAAGGGTGCTTTCTGGGAAGCATGTGGTCCAAGCTCAGGAAAGCCCTGCCTACCTGACATACCCAGGCCAGCAGGTGAGGAAGCACATATGCTCCGTTCGGGCAGTGGGGCGGCTGCAGCAGCTCCATGGTGGCTGCTACTGATGGGTCTGCTGGGCTTTGGCCTCCCTCTGCTTAGGTCATGAGGAATGTTAGTCATGGGGTCTCTTCCAGGAGGAGTGACTGTCGCTGAAGAGGTTGGTCAGTCTAGAAATCTCTCAGCCTGTGATTGTCTGTGCCTGTCCCATGGACCTTGCTGGGTGGTCATGGGGCTGCCAAGAGAAAGAGCTGCGGAGGTGCAGCTGCATGAGGAGATGGTGGGAGAGCAGGTGGGAGATCCTCTCAGAGCAGAACTGTGAGAAACTCAACAAGACGATCTGGTTCTTGTACAAGTGCTTCTAGTACACAGGAAGCATGGTTAGGAGTGGACCAGTGGGACTTGCCACATCCCCCAGGGCAGGAATGGTGTTGAGGGGCCAGTTTCAGCCCCTGTAATGTGCACGAGAACAGATTGGTAGTATTGTACCAAGTACAAAATGAGCTGGCTCATTAAAAACAAGCCAAGCCCCAAAGCAGACACCAGGGAAGCAGGTGAACGAGGCATGATACTTGTGCTGTATACTCTCCCAGCCTTTGTGTGTTTTCACTTTAGGGATTTCCTGAACCTGGTGTTGTTTATCTGGTTAGTGAATATCAATAGATTTTTCTTCTAAATGCTCATTCAGTCTTCCTTGAGAGTTTTCTGCAGCTAGAAAATCCTCCAGCAAGGAGTGTTGTGGTCTGTAGGGCGTGTCTAGAACCCAGCTTCTCTTATCTTCATTGATGGCTCTTCATTTTTTAATATCTGAAAAGACAGTGGAGGGTTGTTCCTATCCATGCCATCAGGCTTCCCAAACGTGTCTCTTCGCCAGGGTGGAGAATCCTAGCCCACTAGCTTCTTGTATGATGACCACTGTCACCATATGCAAAGTATGCATCAGGAACACATTGCTTACCTGTGAAATGCATGTTTCTTAAGTGAAACACTGCAGATCTTCATCAACAGGTTAGTGGATTTCTAAATTAACCTACCGTCTTGAGCAATTTTTTGCTTCTCAAAACTCTGAGAAACAAAGAACAGTGTTTTGTTACTGCCAGTTTTTGTGTCGGGTTTGAAAAAAAGCATCTTAAAAGATCAGTCAATGAATGTCTTGGCAGCATTTTGATTTTAGTCTTGCCTAAGAGGAGACACCATCTGTTGAATCACAGCTTTCACTTCCTTTGTTGCCTGAGTTTCTTAATCTTTTGTCTCACATTGGTCTAGCTCTGTAGACAGGGCAATGTCACCAAAGTAGAAATAATCACGCTGGAGATGAGGCTGGGGACCACAGAGGCAAGTCTATAAGCAGGGACTCTGGGGACTGGGCTTGAGTGGAGAAGTAGAAGAGCCCCCACACAGATGGATGTAGGTGGTGTACTTTGAGGGAGAGTGGACAGCAAGGGCAGAGAACAGAAGCTTCTGGGGGCAGTCTGTGACAGTTACTTTGGAAAGACTAATGGTTTTTAAAAGTTAGTTTTCCGAAGTGGGCTGAGCTACTCCAGAGGAGCCCTGTTGGGTGCAGTGTGGCTTGCAAGTACTAAAATGGATTTGAGGAACAGCCCAGCATGTTGAAAGCCACAGAATCAATTTTTTACTGATACCACTGTCTGCCAAGAACTTACTCTGTACAGCTCCTTACCAGAGATCTCAAAAAATGCTGACAGGGTATAGGATGTTGTAGGGCAGCTGCACCACCTCAGCATCAGTCTTCCTTTTCTGTCTGTTTATATAACTCAGGCTTCTTGCCAGAGTATGCCTTGTCATGAGTTCTGTGGGATTTCATTGTCTTTTCAGCTTTTAAATGAAACCAAGTGTCCCAAACAATACTGGATCTCAGTGCTGCGTTATCTTCCCCTTCTGGGTACTTCTTCAGTTTCATTCTTTTTCAGTGTAATAAAACCCAGAGTCCTGTCCCAATTCCTTCCTTCCCCCGTTCTTCAAAACTGCCTTGAAAGTCCCTGGTTAGACTATCACATGTTCATCACTGGTTTTCCCCAAGGGCCTTGTTTCCTGTGGAAACACAAGTCCTTAGGGTTGTTATCCTGAGTCTACTTTTCACAAGAGAACTGTTTTCTACCCCTGCTTGTGAAAAACTGCAAATTTTGCTCTCCCACAAGTTCCAAACTTTTCCTGTCTTCTGAACTTCCTCATTATCCATTACTGTGAGATACTGACCAGTCACAGCAGCACTGTGACTGCTTCCTGGATTAACAGAATTTCGCCCTCTAAATTTCTTAATAAGAGGCCTTGGAGAAGTTCTCTTGTTTTCATCTGTCAAAGGAAGATGTCAGAGGATGGCTTTTATTTTTAAAACAAGGAGCCATGTGAAAACCATGGGACATAGAGCCTTACCTGCCTTTATTGGTTCTTAGGATAGGCTGTCTCTTAAGTTATAAAGTTGAGTTGCACAGTATCAAAATGCATTTAAAAAAAGGAATTTAATCCATCATTAGTGTTTTTACAGGCTCTGTCTTAAACAGATAAGGGTCTATGTCTGTTAACTGGGGTAGGTGGAGGATACAGGCATGATGTACTAGCTGATGTTCTGTTGCCTCAGCCTTGTATCCTCTATGATTGTGATCCATTTCTTTCTCATTTTACATTTAGCTATAAGAAGTAAAGGAAGGGATATTAGACATACAATATTAACCTGTCCTAGAACTGCACATCAAGTCTGGTAAACTTGTGGAGCATTATTTGAACCATCCAATGTAACAGAAAAGTGAATTATTTTTAATACTGCTGTAGCATTTCTCTAGATAATTCAAAAACATATATCAGTGTTAATACTCTCTATGAGTCTGGAATTATGGAAGATACTACTCTAAAAACATATCGACTCATTCCTGTTACATTTTCAGGGCAGTTCTGTCACAGGATTACAGCAGTATTATATACTTGATGGCTCTGGGGGCTTCGTGAAAGCATGAGCATTTTAGAAAACATACACCTTTTTTGAAGAATAATCTTACAATATAGGAAGTAGGCAAGGTTCTTAAGTTCTTATAATTTTTAAACTGACTGATTTCTTGCTAATTTGAAGTTGGACGTGCTATCTGTAGCTCAGTTATTTCAATTGCACTTTTGTAAAAGACAAATTACTTCAACTCTTCAACAGTTTTATAAGTTTTAATATGTTTTTAAATTTTGCTGTATGCTTTCTTGTATAATTTTTTGACAAGCTTTCCATAAACTCAGATAGCAAGTTACAGCTTGCATTCAAGCAGTTTGATATATTTGATTGACTTTTTCAGTGCTGAGGTCTTTGGATCTTGAAAAATGTCTGAGCTAGCATGTTTTCCAGCTCTTCCTGGAACTACTGGGAGGTGAACTCTAACAGCTGTCATTCATTAATTTGAGCAGTTTCTTTGTTTAAAGTACAAAACCCTGGGCTTATTCTGCAAGGGAGACCTACTAGATCACTGAGACCTTTGGTTATTATTTAGTGAGTTCAGAAATTGTTGAGATTCAATGTATTTTTTTTTCTGGAAGTTTTCCCTGTAATTTGTGGGTATAGTGATGGCAAAAGTGAAAACTTATATTCTTTATGTCTCTATCTCCTTCTGTACTTCTAAATCCAGCCCCTGCCCCAGCAGAGGGTGGTGGGACAGGTAGTGGTGATAGTGGTTCTACTGCTGATGACCTGGTATTCAACATGTGGTCCATGGGTGGTTATGGACAGGATTATTCTACCACAGGACAAGAAGTCAGAGTGCCTATTGAAATAACCAGGCAGCAGGCTTAAATCAAGCAAAGGCAAGTTCTTTTCACATAGCGCAGTAGAAAAAAAACTATGAGACTGATGGGGGCAGGGTTTTATGGACAGCAGGAGTATAAATGGGCTCAAAAAGGGAACTGAAGAAAATCCAAGAAAGGCTTTTAAATACAGAGGTGCAAAACCAGCCTCTGTCTCTGGCTGCTCCTGAACAGAAAATTACCAGATCTCACCAGGGTATATTAGAGCAAGAGTCAGTCTTGCCCTGTTTTTTGTACTCTTTCCCAAAGTACCCATTATTGGCCACTGTCAGAGGAAGGAGCCTGTCTTTTTATAGATTTGGTTTGATTCACTGTGGCTGTCTTTGTTACTGACCCCCTACATCTGTGAAACAGGAGCAGGATTCATGGCAGAGCACACATTTTCTAGTGTGCAGGAAAAGAGGTAAAAGTCATGTCCTCACCCACACCACAACCTGTTCTCACTTTGTTAATATGCAAGGTTAATGAGCATAAACATATCTGCTTGACTTAAACACATTCCCTAGACTAAGAGGAGGAGTGTGTTAGATCCTGGGATGGTTTGAGAAGAAAAAGTAAAACAATATCAAGTTACTCTTAATTCTGCTGTGGTCTTATTTGGTTAGCTCACAAATATTCAGGAACAGCAAGAAAAATGCAGGCTTCCAGTGTAGTCCAATGCCAAGAATGTAATCCACGGTTTGTCCTTAATCCCATGAGGATCATCTCAAATGTTTCCAGTGCTTTTGGCAGGAGTATTAAATTACAAAATCTAGGATACTTGCCAGAAACAGAAAAAAGGAGGTTCACAGTAAAAGCGGTGCCCCTGCTCTGTCCTTCTGCAGGAGCAGAATGGATGTCTATATGGATGATTACTTTGAAAAACAAATCAAAAGGGCAACTTCTCTTGTCTTACAGCAATCCATTCCAATTAGCTCTCAGTACTAAAATAGGCACTGTTTGGTGCCTGATGACAATTCAAGGAAGTAAGTGAAGGTGACTAGCTTGTCAGTATATTAAGCTTTTCTTTTATGGAGATGAAAGGACTTATCTGTCTCACTTCCAACTCAGGCTGGGATCTGAGCTCCAGAGCCTGGCTTCTGTTTTGTCTGTATGTCGGAAGGAACTTACAGAACACAGTGGGGTTGCTTCAGATTCACTCTGATACTCTTCGGCTATCCAAAGAGTTCCAAGGAGAGAGAGCTGGAGAACTGTAAGGTCTTGTATGTATGTCAAGCCTCCTTTGAGAATTACATGCAACTCAATACTTGCTTTATTTATCAAGGTGAAAGACCCATTTGTCTTTAGAGAGTGAATCTTTAGCAATTTCATCAGAAATTGCTATACCAGGTTACCTTCCTGGGTAAAAGCTCTCCACTAGAGAAAAGGACAAATTATAAACTATTTATTTAGTTGATATTGGAAAATTTTCATCTTACATCAGACATGATGACTTTGACACATTTTCCTTCTCTTTCTCTTTTCCTGCTCTCTGTCCCACCTGACTGCTTTTCCAGGGTCTGCAGAGGAATGTCTGACATTCTCATCCCTTCTAGGCAATATTCTGGTTGCTTCTGCAAGAGATAAAAACACCAATGATTTATTTAGTAATACATTTGAATTTTGTCAGTCTATTTGTGTTCTCTTCCTCATGCTTTATTGAAGAACTGTTCTTAAGATTGGCTGGAGATTTAATTTAGAAATTCCACCTGTACCTTACCCAAAATACACATCCTACAGAATACCAAGGGTACATAGATGTCCCTTTATTGGCTATTGTTTTAAATAAGAGGAGTCTGAGATTCAGTCTCTGGAATTTTTCAGTGCCTACCCCATTTGGGGCCATTGATACTGTGATGATGCAAACAAAAAATCGTGTAGTTACATAGAGTTGGTAACACTATTTTGGCATTGGTGCTAAACAGCATGGCAACAAAAAGTCTTTGTGGATGGTGCTGTACTTTGCTGGTGCTTCCCACTCAACAAGTGTCCTAACTGAGGCACAAACATCACAGAATCAGTCTCTTGTTTTCTGTCAAGAATGGGGTGTCTGAAGAACACTTTTCTACTTCGTATCAGACAGTTGTGCCTTTCTGCAGTGGCAGGAAGGGGTGGAGAGGCGGAAGTGTTGACCTCAGAGCTGCTTTCATGCTTATCTTTCTTGCCCTTTCTTGGTCTGGGGGATATTTGTGTCTGCCATCTGGGACTCAACCTGCGGCTGTGTGTCTTACCTTGCAAAGCCAATTGACTTTTTAGGATGCTTAAAAGACCCATATATGCTGATGCATTTGCACCACATATGTTAGAAGCCACATCCTGTATTACATACGCAATTGCAGCCACAAATAGAAAATAGGACACATTTTCCACTTGTGTAACAAGTTGTGATAAATCTAAATGTGAGACAGCATCTAGCTTATCTTGATTCTTTCTGCAGCTCTGTTAAGATGAAAGTGTTTGAAAGAACACTGCAACTAGAGGGAAGGTGACAGGCAGATCAAATACATGGAGAAGCAATGCACGCTCTGCCTCTCTCTTGTGAAAAAGGTAGATATGCGTTCTGGAAAGCTTTGGAGGCACAAGGCTTGTTAAACCCACTGCACATTTTTCAAAGGAAACTGGAAAAGTATTCAGGGAAACGTTGCTGGCAACATTAAAGTTGCTTAAAAAAATAACAGCACTGCTTTCCAAATATAAGCTGCTCCTCTTCCTTTTCGTAATAATTCACTAGTTACTTTCATCAAAGGAAACTGTAAGATATATTCTTCTTGTTAGCTGTATACCTAATGACTTTTTTTTTCTGATGGAGATCAACTTGACCTTTTGTTAAAATAATACCACACAGTAACTAGTTAGAATGTTAAGGAGAAATGGCAAAGCAGTAGCACTGACAGAGAGAAGAAAATCGAGGCTTCCCACTTGTTAGTGTCAAAAATGTATGTGACTGAGTGACAGCCTAGTCAGCTAATTCTGTACAGCAGTTGTTTTGCTTTGTGACCTCTGTTTTCAAAACCTTGGATGCTTATGTTAAAGTGTATGAAGGCAAGTTATGTACATTTGCTGAAAAACATACCTTTCGAAGTCTCTTTGGCAAGGCATTTAGATCCTCATGTAACTCCAATTCTTCAATTGCCATGTTTGCTGAGTGAAGGAGTATCAACTGCAGAGGACAGCCATTTCATATGCCTGTGCTGCGAACAGTGTTATGTTGGCATTGTAATGAGTGATTAATATGCATAAATAGTTGAGTACATAGGATATCTGAAGCTAAAGGAGACCCACTAAACATATTGAATAATTAGCTTCACTGAAATCAGAAGCAAAATACCCAGCATTTAAACAAGAAATGCTGGCCTGTTTTCTGTGTACTACATACAAGATGAAAAACAAACCAAAATTAAGCCTTGGAACACAATCTCAGATAAGCTTGGAGTCCTAAATGAAAGAAAGAAAAAGGACAAGAAAAAATTCAAAGCCTCCAGTAGGTTCCGGACTCAGCATGGGAGGATCCAGGGAGAGCGGAGCCCAAACCACTTTTTGCAAATAAGGCGTGAGACTTACTGAAGGAAGAGAGGGATAACATAGCTGGTTTGCTTGTGTTAAACTCGTCTTTCAGTTGAACAGAAGTTCTAGCTGACTTCAGTGGAGTTTTGCCAAAATAGAACTGAATTAGGCATTGAATAGGATTTCAGTACTTCAGGTTCATTGGTGTACTTTATAGCCCCCTGGGAAATTGGGGAAAACACCTATCTTCCCCTTAGGAAGTGACTCTGTAATGATACTTTCTGCTTCTTACATTATGTTGTGCAGATTTGGTAAAAAGCCTTCACCCCCAACTTTTAGCATATTGTTGCATTGCTTAGTGCTGGCATGAAATTAAATAGCAGCAGTTTGGGATTCATGCTACTTTGCTTTTTTTAAAGATTTTTTTGTGTTGTTCATGTTCACTGGTTTTATTATAACAGCCTGGATACTATACAGGGTGTTTTAGTTGAGAAGAAATCAGTCATTCATATTTTTTTATTAGCGTTCTTGAGGCATGCCGGTCAAATCATACTAACTGTAAAACATTGAGCAATGACTAATGAACCCTTTGGAGAACGCAGGTGAGTCCTGCTTCACATTACATTCTGATGTGCAGAAGGACAGCTACCAACATTCAGAATATTTGCTAATGCTGTAAGCTTCAATATGTGAGAGATTTGCTACATGCTGGGCCCTATTAAAACAGCTTAGTTTCTTGTTGGCAGACCATATACCTTTAAAAAAACATTGCCAAGCAGAAATACTGGCCACAGGGTCTTAGAATTTGTTCACTCCTTGAGCCTCGTCTTGAAGGATGCTGTGGACCTGTAACCCTGGTTATTACTGCTGAGAGCTACTTCCCTTTGGGACTTGTGAAAACTAGCATAATGTGTTTCAAGTTGAGTATCCAAAAATGACTGTATGAGTCATTAGGTAGTAAGCTCTCTGGGGGCTCAGCCAGTTTTCCTGTTCTGCATTTATGCAGTGTTTAATATTATAGGGGTCTGGATCTGAGTGACTTATGAGCTACACAATATGCTAGATATTAATAGTAGTCATAACTAAGGGATGTAGTTTGTCTGCTTCTGATCTCATCAGAGCCATGTGTCAAATCTTTGCAGAGCTGAATGTAGAAGTCTAGAGTCCCTAGACCTCACCCTTCATTATTTGAGCAGCAGGCCATCCATTGCAGTAGTTATTCTGGTCTATACACAGCAGTTCCACATGAAGTAAAATAAAAAACAATGAGGTGGAAAAAAGATACTCGATGCATTGCCTGATGTTTCCTTTGGCAATTTACAACTCTGGAGAGTGCAACTGGAAATGAAGCCTCCTATTGCCATGTCCTATGCAAAGGTGCTGGAAGGTACAATCTTTTCCACACAATTCTCTTAAAATTATATTGCCTGTTAAGTAAAATTTTTACTTCAGCTTTGAGATTATCAGCAAAACATAAGGAAAGATTAGGAGATGCAACGTTGCCCAAGGCATCCGTTCAAAGATTACTCAAAGTCACAAGATTTGTTTAAAGTACATAATAACTTGGGGTTCTTCTCTATTTGCCATCTTGCCCAGGGGTTCAGATTTTTCAGCTTTAGATCTTTAACCAGGCTGATGAAAGACTACTTTTATCAAGGGAGTTGAAGGTCATGTGTAGTCATGTGATTGCATGAGTTAGCCTTCAGAAAGAAACATCAGATATTACGTTATTTAGCAACCTGGAGTAGCATTATTGTCCTTCTAAATTGCTTTTCAGGGAAAGATAGTATTTCTAGTAATTCATCCTAAGTATATGAATAGACCCTCTTGTTGCTGTATGCTGAAGGAATGATAGTGAATCTTCTTTATAGCCATAGGGAGATCACATTTTGCAGCACATGTGGGTAAAGCACTTAGAGCAGCATGCTTGTGTGTGAAAGTTGCTTCCTTAATGGAACGCCCACGTTTCTTTGGTGGGCTACATGCATGTCAAAGCAGGACTTGCAAAATACCAGCCACTATTCAGGCACTCCCATGACACTGGAAGAATAATAGGGAATGTTACTGAGACCCGTAAAGAACTATAGTACGTAACCATCTTTTTAACCTAATCTTGATGGCTCAACCTCTGTGAGCAGCAACAGTCATGACATTAAAAATGGTGTCTGAGTGAATTGATTCCAGAATGTCTCTGGTGGCTTCACTGTAGCTGAAAAGCCACGCATTCCTAAATGGAGAAATGCAAAATCTGTCAGCCTTTTCTCTCCACTGGGTCTTGCAAAGGGAACTGGCAGTTAGCACACACGGACCTCACAGCACATCTACAACCTGTCATGATAGTTGCCACATACTTAAAAGCAGTGAAGATCTGAGTTCAAGGTTGGGACTTGGAGGCATGTGAGCCTTATTTATATAGGAAAGAAGTATCATGACTCTATCTACACTTTTTTCCATTCCCCAGTGTGCAGGTTACACCAAATCAGATTATATTAGATTAATTAGACTAATATACCTTAACTTATTTCTCCTTACTGAAGTGAAATTTGTATGCCTACATCATCTATCTTTTCTTATCATTGCCCCAAAGGTCTAAATACATTTTTATATATAAATGTATATTTTACATATTATAATATATACAGTATAATATATTTTTATATATTATATAATAATATAAACCAAATACCAATTACATTGGCTAAAATAACAATGAAGACAGAGAAGGTACCTCAAGTTCCACCTGGAAGCCTCTTTTGCTCTTTTGTCTTGTCTATAAACTTTAACCACCGCAGCCAGCCCAAGCTACACTGGCCTGATGGCTCTCTTAACCTGAGTTAAGATTCCCCCTTGGTTTGGGGGTTTGGATGTGGGGTTTGGGGTTTTGTTTTTTTTTTTTTTGAAGCATGCGCTAGTCTAAATTACTTTAATTCCTTATGGACAAAAGGAAAGAAATACCAATTAGAAAAGCAGCCAACAAGATAGGGAACGCTGTAGTTTTATGGATGGGGAGACTTGAAATCAGGGTGATGTAACTTTCTTGAGGTCGCATCAGAGCCCATGGCAAAGCAGGGATTAGAATGCAAGATCTGGCCACTTTTCACAGTTTATTTGTATGTTTGTATAAGTCAGGAAAAAATGCGTGTGAGGGAGAGAGAGAGAGGAGGTGGTTTTATTTTTGAGCCTGTGCAACTATTTCACAACCACTCTGTGGCTCTGTCTGCAAGTTTTCAGATAAGCAGGGCTTGGTTCTTCCTTTCAGTAAGCAGAATTCAGGTCCAAGCCTGAGGACATATATCCTAATCTCGGACCATTCATTGATACATAATACTAGATCACAGAAGCCATCTGAAGTGACATAGGGACCTTACTGACTGCTGAGCCCACGTGGCATAATCTGTTCCCTGCAACGGGAAGAGTAAGCAACAGGTAGCCATATTATTTCTAATGCCAGCAGACAACAGCCTGAATCCCTGGTAAATTTTTCACAAGTGAAATGTGAGTTGCTTAGGTGTGCAAATTGGACTGACACTTCTGACCCTAGTAATCATTTGGGTGATGTGTTTATTATTTTTATAGCCATTCAGGGAGCAAGCATTATTATCTGAGAAATTCTGGAGTATCTTGCTGTTTTCTTCTCTTAATTCAGTCTTATTCTTCTAATGCATCTTCACTTTATGCACATTTTCCTCCTCTTTATCGTCATCTTCTTCCTTTGCTGTATCTCTTCCTATCACTGTCTTTTTCCTGCAGCTAACCTCAGTTCATTCTGTTCTTCCTACTCTCCTACCAAATCAGTTTTCTCACTAGCATATGCTAACCCTAGTATGTTGGTATGTACTGCATATATATGATCATAGCATAATATATGGCAATAGGTGAAGCAGTATGATAAAGAAACTGTGTAGAACCATACATTTATTTTTGTTGCATGTGTGCTTTTTATAATACTGTGAGGTCTCAAGTAGAAAACTACTTTAACTCAGACATCTTGAACTCACTTAGTTGTTGTTCTTCTAGCTCTGCCATTATTCAGTTTTTATTGACCCAGACAGACTGGAAAGTGCCTAGATCTGAAGGAAACATCATTAAATGTTTTCACCAGCAGTCTGGCTGACATAATGCAGCAAGTGTGTAGCCCCAATTAATGAAATCACACAAAAGCAGCCTTTCCCAAGTGGTGTATAAGAGTTTTTATGCCTTCTATCTCTGTTCATTCCACCTTGTCATGATCTTTTCCAGATGATCACCACATGCATTCTAATTAAAAAAGTCTTCTGAGTAGATGAAGAAAATTGTTTTATCTGCATTTTCCAGGAAAAATTCTATGTCAGTGTCTCTCTAAGAATAACGTAGGATTGAAAAACTGAGAGGAAGATGATCAAGACAGTAGCATCAGTTTGACTCAAGCAATTTACTTTAATCAGTGCAGGTACCTTTTGTGGCTCTTCCCTAAGTCATAACCAGCAGAAGCTGATTCAGTCATTATCTATTCAGATTGTCAGTCTGCACAGGTAGCTACTTTAGCTAAATCAGTACAACTAAGTCAGAGTAAAGTGAGTAGGTAGACGCAAATCTTGGCCAGCTGTTCTCTTCCATGGAGCATGAGGATCATTGTTGAGATTCTGAAGGTGAAAAAATGAGCATCTGTCATGAAGAATTCATCCTTTCCCATTTAGGCCATGAGGAAAGTTATATTGATCAAAATAGAAAGAATGCCAGAAAAGACAATAATGGATTGGAACAACTGTGCAAAGGCAGATCTCCTTCTCAGTCATTGGCTTTGGGAACAGCTTACTGCCTAAAGGTAGGTTTTCCATTTTTGCAGGACCAATGCTCTATTCGGTACTTTTTATAAGACTTCAAATGTTACAGTTAGAGGAGGTGTGTTTGGGCTGCTGATTCAGGAGCTGGGAATCTTCCTGACTTACTTAATGTCTACTGTAGAGTGTCTAATGTTATTATGAAATATTTCATAATGGCAAAATATCTTTGGGAGTATTGTGTGCATAGAATTACTTATGGTTACTTGTTTCATTGACCAGAAATGTTCCGAGTGGTATTACAGGACACAGCAGGAACAACACCTGTAGCTGGAAGGGGACCTTGTTGAAAATTCCCATGACTGCTAATCTTAATGAAGCTTTGTGAGCAACAATGAGAAATATAACAGCAAAATAATAGTAATTTAGAAATACAACAAACAACTAAGGAAGATATAGCTCTAGAGGATTTGCTTACGTGATATTTAACCATATTTCTCAAACTTGCATGTGATAATGTTTGCACACTAAAAGCCATATTTTCATGCTGCCCTCTGTATGCACGTTAACTCAGAAAAGGGCATTTGCCCTCACAGTGTTAAAACAAAGCTGACAAAGCAGAGGAAAGAGATGCTTATGAAATCAATAGGAAATTTTATCTAGTTAGAAAAACAAGAGCATGGTACAGTAATACGGTTCTTTTTTCTTTCAGCAAGAAGTGTTTACAGAGGGACGCAGCAACCCAAGTTTTCTACTTGCTGACTCACAGAAATGCTACTCTGTACAAGGCTTGCTGGTCACAAACTTTCAAATACTATTTCAGTGAAAATCGCCTTCCAGGTAAAAGGGAATTAAATGAATTGCCAGGTCTTGAAGCATTAATTAATAAAAGACTGGAAGAACTCAAAATGCTTTTGGGCAATGAGGCCTTGTCATCTTCACTAGGAGGAAGTTGTGGAAGCAGTACTTGCGTGCATTTATGGATCTATCTTACGTCATTGTGACTATGGCTATGTCTACATTAGTGAGTAGCACAGCACATTAGGAATTGATTTTTGGAGCCAAACAGTGCTGAAGACCCAGTGTCTACACTATATGCTTTTTTGAGGTGGTTAATTTGGACTGGCTCTAGTCAGGTCCCATGAACTGACTGCCCTTTAGCTGCTGGAGCACCCAAGGTAAGCTTATCAAGCACATCTTCCAATTTTCTTTCGTCCAAAAGAAATCCAGTCCATGTGCTCTGAGGCTGTTCTGCGACATGAACCCAGGTGCTGAATGTGGGAGCTATTGGGACACTGTTGCCAGAAAAGCACCTTCCTGATTTTAACAGGCATGCTAATGTAGGCACCCTTCCTCAACTGCCAGCTACACTGAGGTAAAATCATAATACAATATTGATGCTTTCATTTTACTACAAGGCACATTCATCACATGAACACTGGGTGAAATTGCTGTTTGTGATTAATGTCAAGGGATTTGTTGTCATCTATTTTCCCATCTTTCAGCCCAGATGAAATATTCTTTAAAAATGTATTAAAGGCTTTATACTTTGTACCTTTGTATCTTCTTATTTTGTTCCACTTTGTAACACTTAGTCCACTTGTAATTTCAAGAGGCTTTTGGTTTAGATCAGGCTCATAGGCTCTATGCCATACAACGAAAGTATTTGCACAATTCTTTAAGATATTTTTCTCTTTTCTATCCTCTTTTGTATTTCTCACTTGACTCTGAGATTGTTACATGCATGAGTGTCTGCTAGCATTGCTCCCAACTATGATGACAGGTTGGGTCATTATCAAGCAAAGACAAGTAAGTTCTCAGAGGTCAAGGAAAGATGTTGGAGCTATTTTTTGAAAAACTGCATTTTTGTTTCCAACTACATTGATGAGAGTACTGGAAGAAAATGGTTAAGTTCCACAATTTAACTGAAGCTGAAGGAGCAGCTTTTAGCTGTAGCAGTATCTTCAGTTTCATGTGTGTCTGTAAAATGAGTGGAAAACTTGTCCTTTAATAAACTCTGAGCAAGAAATCTTTTATGAACAGTAATCATTAGTATGAACACTGTTTTGGCTGCCCTGGTGCTACAGCAGTGGTACGTCTTGATGGGAGGCATAAATACCATCTTCCAGGACAGTATTTGGTTATATAAAGCACAGTTGTAGTGCATAAAGTGTTGCAGGAACAGGGAGGTCATCTACATGAAGGACTGGTCTAAAAAGAAAAATTTGTAAAACACCTAGCTAGTTTTAAAAGCAGTTCAGTTAAACTGTTTTTGAAAATAACCAGAGCTGGAGCCACAGTTGCTGAAAATGTTATACTGTAGGACACTGACTGTCGTTACAACAGGTGTATCCATCACAGTAGTAGTGCTATCTCTTTGTAGTCTAAGTAGAGGCAAAGCATATGTATTGTGGATTCAGTACCACATAAACAGGCATAGCAAAGTTCAAGTAAAATAGATCTTTAAAAAATGCGACTGATAGTAGTAGAAGAGTTTTGTTGAAAGTTTTTGTTCAAAGATGTTCCAAGATTGGAGCCAAAAGACTTTGGACGAACTGATGCACCAGGCTAAGCATGGGGAGCGGTGGCTATACCACCATACAGGGTGAGCTTTTCAAAGGGCTTTTTAGGGAGGGCAGATCCTGGGGTCAGGGAAGTCTCTCTTCAAGACACTGAAGAACTGGACAGAAATCAGGGATGTGGGTGGTGAAAGAACTGAGGAGGGAGAGAAGCCTTTTGTACATGTGTTACTCTTTTCATAGGGAGAGAAAAAAAAAAAAGAGGATACTGAAGGATAAGATGCCTGAGGAGAAAAACTGAAGTATGGGAATGGGCACGCTTTAGAGCAGAACAGAAAGGAAGGAACTTGGCAAAAGGGTATGAAAGAAAACAGGACTACTGAAAGGGCATCCATGTGGAAAATAATCATCCAGTATAAGAGAAAGGTTGCAGCTCATACATGAGTAAATACAGACATGACAAATTGGAACAAATTGGTGCTGTAGTGAGTATAGCTCTTCATTTGTGGAAATGCTGGCCTAGAATAGTTTTACTAGACTTCTCAGTTGATTTTACCTTCAACTGCTAAGAAATTTGTGGCATACCAGCTATACCATAATCAAGGGATCTGATTTAAAACCCAAAATGGCTGTAATGAAGGGAGGAGATGGACTACTGGGTGTATGCATGTGGTTCTTTAAGTGTGTATAGTTGACTATGTCCCAGGATCACGTCTTGTGGTTTTATTACAGAGAGCTAAAGCATGATCCAGTAGATAAGACTGATGACAGATCAGTAAGAGCTTAAGGCTTTTCTGGGTACCTGTAACTGTTTTTTAAAGGTGGTTGTCTACTATGTAGAAACTTTCAGCACTTCCGCTCTACAGACAGAGGGAGAATGTTAATACCTAGGACTATTAACTTGAGTTTAAGATTTAATCAGTTCTGCCTCAGTTAGTTCCTTTAAACTTTGGCCGTTCAAGTAGTGTTGATCAGTCCTCTGCTGTGGATGCTACTGGGAGATCCAAGTTCAAGCAGAAATACCTGGGTTGTGAAGCTGTGCTGGCTAGCCAGTGCACTGAGGCTGTGTTAGAGAAACAAACTCCATTTCTTTCAGTTCATTGCAGTTCTTCCTTTCCTGAGGAGGGGTGCTGGGGGGACACCTGATAAGAAGCACCCTAAAAGCCACTGGTGCTATGGAGATTGTGTTCAAAACTTTATGGACTCTCACCATTGGTATTAGAAGCCAGCTGAGTCAAGTGGCTCAGAGCAGCCCACTCTTGTTTCCTGAAGGTGTTTTCATTTGTAGGAATCATAATTAATCAACTTTACACTCATTAAGTAATTCAAGCAATGAAAGCTTGACTGTTTTAACAATGTATTCAAGTTATTCCCTTCTTAGGGAATGAACAAGACTTTGAGTATGACAAACGCTTGTTAGGTCACCCCAGGAACACATTTCTACAATTGTTTGGCAGTTCTTAAAAATTTGAGTCATGTCCTTTCCTGATTCAAAGTTTCACTGATGGGCTCCCTCTTGATACTTGTCAGCTCCCCACCCCAACACATATACATGCCTGCTTGCACACCACAAAATGTTTCTCATGTTATCCCAAGTGGCTTATCCCTGCAACTGTTACAGTATTATAAACAGTCAAGGTCCGTTTTTGAACAAAACTCTAACTAAATACTGAGCTTGCTTCCCATGGGCGTTTTTTTGTGTGTGGGTTTGGGTTTTTTTGTGTTTGTTTTTTAGTGATTACATTCATGTGAGCCAACTAAAACCAGTTTTGAACAAAGATGCTGCAAATCCACCTCTAATTTTTTCTACAAAATTACAGCAGTAATTACAAATGAGGAAATTTACAGTATCAAGATTTGATTGTTGGCAACTGAAGAACAGGACATATAAATAAATTATCAAACATTTCATTAGTCTACAAATATGCTATTATTTGTATTAATTAGGTTTGGGTCTTTTACTTTTTACAAAATAAATTATTGGCAGATTTGATATTGACAACTGACCATATTGTGCACAGGGATAAAACATGTAGCAAGATAAACCATCAGACACAGCTGAGCCTCCAGGCATATAAACAAATAGCAGAAAATTGGTATTGTAAGTATGAATAAGTTTGTTTGTTGTTTTGTTTATTTTTCACTTTTTTCAACACTGGTATATCATGGATATTTTTTCCCGTAGCTGACAAAGCACTTCCATCAGCCCAAGTGTTAGTAAATGCAAGTCTGACCATCCTGCATAGGTGAAACCTGCAAAGAAACGTGTACCAATTTTGCCAAAAAAAGTAGCTTGTTTAGCTGAAAGAAAGAACTAATAACAATCAGAATTACTTTGTTAACTAGGGGGGAAAGAAAGGTCCACGGACCGGATACCAGTTGTTCTTTATTTCTCTTTCTTACGTTGGCAATTGCATTTTCTGTTCCTTTTCAGCAGGCATAACTATCAAATATACTAATCAAATGAGTGCTTACTTACTTCGAAGTGGAGTGTCTTTCATCCATATTTTTTTTTGCTTTGATGGAGAAAAAAAGGTTGTTTGAAGTTCATAGTATGGAATTTAAACACGTGTGGAAGTAGAATTGTTTTAGACCACAGAAAACCTCAGGTTGGTCGGGTCTGCGTTCTGTTTGCCCAGTATTTAAATAAACTTGACTGTCTCTTTATTGCCTCTGAGGACGTTGGATACACTTCATCTTTAAGATGCTGGTAGATTAAATAATCTGATTCAGGCTGCCTGTTGAATTCCAGTTTATGGTATTTGAGTTTAAGAAATTATTTCCCAGCCAAAGGTATGGGGTGGTTTTATTCTCCTGTTATTTAGAGAACGCTGGTTTTGCTCATTTTAATCAACTGAACGGCCAAATGTTGCGTCTTCGACATTTTCAGTAAAACCAATCCCTAAAAAAGTGCTGAAGTAGTAAGGTGAAACCAGCTGTAACAGTGGTCATACTAGATACACTTTTGCAAATCTCCACATACAATTTTTGCACTGTAGTTTTAATATTGTTTTTTCCTTTAAATCTGTTCTCATGGCAAAGGTTAGAGCCATTTTGGAAATGCATATCTTTTAATCTGCCAGAGACTCTTCCTCTTCATTCTAGTCACTGTAATATCTGCAGACAATTATTAGTTACCTCTTGTTCAGACTTGTATTTGCCCATCTGTCTTTCCAAAGACACAATTCTGACACTTCTCAAACCAGAGGCAGGAAGAGAGAACCGTAAATTTACATTGCAGGTGACTCTGAAAGTCAGCAATTCTGTTTTCATTCCAAACTGCAGTGAAAGATAATTGGCGAGCTCTCCACAGAACAGCAATCTGAGAAATGTTGCCTTGCTAATTTCAACAAATTAGGACTGATGAAGATTAAGAAAGTGCAGGCTTCCTATTTCAAAAGTGCCCTGGGTTTGCTGTAGAAGCTAGGACTTGTTTGTTCCCTTTCAGCCCACATAGTGGGATGGCAGGAGAGGGAGGGGAGCATCTGTGATTCTCTGATTTCTAGACTGTTGGGGCAAGGAATCTAAAAGTCCTGGACATTCCTTCCTGAGAGGGCTGCTAGGATCTTTAGGGCTCCTGATATTCCTGACTTTGGAGGGGAAAAAATAAAGTTAGTAGGCTGCCTGTGGGCCAAGACACCAGAAACACTCCCCAAAGTTTGTCTGCTGAACTTCTGAGGAAGTCAATGAGTAAATCAGCAAGAGTTCAAGCAGGATCCCAAGGGAAAAGTGCTTCTTGTCTTTGATTCAAAATGTATTCCTTAAAAGTTCACTAACTGTAATTGTAGATGAGGAAAGGCAAGCAGTCTGCATAACAACGGCTGAACATCCCAGCGAACTTCACCAGCAGTGACCAGCTGCAGAGTCAGATGCAGCTAATACAAGTCTTCTCACAGAATTTCTGCCCCTTGGTGTCTCATGGGGACATCAGATCTGCACTGGCTTAAAACAAAACTGATCCCCTTCCTCAGTTTCATAGCTACATCTTGCCCTGATCTTTTTATTCCTAAGCTCTGAAATGTTTTCAGAGTCATCTGACAGTTGTCCACAGGACCTGCAGATCCCAGAAATCAAGACAGATCTGGACCATCATGCGTCTGAACTGAATTGCAGTGTTGGCTCAAACTCTTTTTTCAGACACTTTGGACATAGGTAGAAGTTACTGTCAAAAAACAGGTTGTATTTGTTGAAAAAAATAATTAAACCTGTGCAATGTCAAAAAAACCTTTTCAACTGTTTTTTTTTTGTTTGTTTGTATTTAAGCCGCCCTTTTCCTTTCCCTTCATCTGTGTTTGCCTATGGGTCTGAAAGACCTGCAAAATCAAGATACATATCATCATTTATGTGGCAGCAGTTTGATGTCTTGGTTCAAGACACAACTGAATGTGTTTTGAAGAGGGGAAACAAATAACCTTTTTTGTTCTTAGAAAGCAAAAAGTTTCCACTTGGAGAGTGACACATTACAGCATTTGGTTGCATTTATTTTGTGGAAGCTCCTTAACACTGGAAGACACTTCTATAAATTTGAAGAGAGCACTCTATAAATATCAGGTAAGCTCCAGTGACAAGCGATAGTTAAGTTGGTATAAAGGTTTTAGTAATCACCCACTTTGCAGTCATTTTAGATGGAAGAAAACCTGTTCAGAAAGCAGGCTGTGTTATCTGCCACACATGCTGAAACACCACATCTCCTCACAAGCAGACACAGTAGCAGATGAATCCCTTTTGGAAGAACAGCCTCAGGTTAGAGAATAAAACTGGAAATGCTGGAAAGAATAAAGGCAACGAAGCTCTGTCTGGAAAAGGTAAACTCTTACGAGTCCTCTTCTTTCTGAAAAGACTTCTGTAGTCCTTGATGTGACTTCTGCAAAGACTACCTCTGCTTCTGTTAAGAGATTAAGAGCATGTAACTGCTGCAACTGTTAGCATCCTCTGCTATTTGCCTCTTCTGGAAAGGTCACAGGATCCTTCTTTCCAATAAAGTGGGCATTTTGACTTGCAGTATCAATGTTTCAGATTCTGCTCTCAAATTCTCTAACAGTATTTATCTGTTGTTCTTTATTGTAAATCACTGTTTGTGATTGCTTGTCAGCAACAGTAGCATGGTAGCACTGGGGACATTGTCATGTTTGTTCCACATGTTCGTGACACTATAACATCAGAGGAGTTACAAGAATGTATCCACCTGCAGAATGTGGACTCTTCTGCTGATTTTAGATCAATCTTTCTGTCACCTAAAGGTAACTGTTCACTTTATAAAACATCCCCTGGTTTCTCAATTCAGCCCTAACTGTATGTTTAAGCAAAACTTACAGACAACAGTCCATCAAGATTGTCTTTGTTTGTTGTGGGGATACAAGGCTACCTCCTAGCAGCTCCTACCAAGCACTATATTAGGAAATCCTCAACAGAGCTATTTAAGTAGAATTATTTTGAAAAAAACTATTGCGTATGTACATTGGAGTTGATTCGCATAGAGACTTCTGACCACCCCAGATACTGTGTTACCCAAATTGCTCTAGCTCATGGGATAGCTGGCTAAACTGGCAAAGTGAGGCTGTTTGTCCCATGTAATTTAATTCTGTAATTAGCTTTTCCCCTCTTCCTGTGTGCCTGCAGGGCAAGAACTGGCTCTGGTTCGGTTATATTCATATGAAAGTGAAAATGCGTTTTGGAAAACTGAGCTTCCCAATTAATAAAATAGAAAAGAAAAAAAAAAAAGGGGACTCCTCAGGGGGGAGAAAAATAGAAAATGATTGTTAAAATAGGCAATAAGACAGATTCTGCTCTTAGCTGTCTTGATTTAAATAGAAGTTGTTTCAGGGACACACAATCTAGGTTTACACAAGAATAACTGAAGGACAGCATCTGGTTCACTGCTTGTGTTGCAGTGACAGCTGGGCTTCACTTGTCCTTGCTGGAGATAACTCACACTTCCACATGGTTATACCAAGTTCAGTGACCAGCTCAAAACCACGAATAATGATGCAAACATCAGCTGTGCCAGGCAGAGAGCAGCATAACTGAAAGTTAATTAATTTGGTCGTACTTCTGTAAGAGAAGTTGTGTGTTTGCAGCCTCTTCTCAGCTATGTCGCTACAGACACTGGCCCGTTACAAAACCCTCGTGTGTGTGTGTGTTTGTAGGTATTCTAACTTAGCCCTTCCATGCTTTTAAGGGAAGAAGGAGAGAGGTGAAAGCCAATAGGGCTTCATGCGATGCTCATTATGTGGGGAGAACCTCACACTGATGAGTTTTCACCCACTTACCTGTACACTTCAATAGTATGTTGAGGCAGATAAATGTATCTGCTTTCTAAATCTCACTCGCAGCTAAAGAAAACCAAGGAACAAATCATGATTTCTTCAACAAGGCTGTGAAACCTCAGTGGCACCGCTGTGCCAGAGTCATACTAAATGTATGCTGGTGAGGCTGCTTCCAAGATAGCTTCTAAAATAGGCCCTGAAAATGTAACTTGACCCTGTGCTCCCTGCAGAGCCAGCTGCGAGGGGGGAGAGAGCTGCTTGCTGCACCTCTCTGTTGGTTGAAAGAGATGACTCTTAATAACAACAGTCTCGCTTCTGATACCGTTGTTGTGCGTTCCAAACTGGTAGCTCCATGGAGATTGGAATCCAGCTCCAAGTGTTCTGGATTCACTGCTACTGCCAGAAGAGCCCACATTTAGCTAAGGATCAAGGTTAAATATGCCTGCAGTAGCGTATAGTTGGTAGAGTGTAGTTCAAACTTGTGCCAAGGTCAGCGCAGGGGGAAGGGACTGTCTGAGCTGCCTAAAAACTGCTGCCAGTGCTTTTAGCCTTTACCCCGTGAGAGCTGACTGAACAGGCAAGACTCCTTTGCTGACCTAAAGGCTGGTTTGAATTATTTGTACAGCACAATTTGGCTAAGCACGGTCTTAAAAAGTCTGGATTGAGGACATCACCTCTTTATACTGAACTGCTGTCAAATTTTTGTTTTCATTAATTTCAAGTGGATCACCATCATTTTCCTGCTTATAACATCGATCCAAAGCATGGACAAAAATAACATGGAGGCAAAGACAGGAGGAGAGGTGTCCTGAGTCCCATCTGCTAAGAGAACAGGTACCTGTTTCACTTATTTATGCCAATTAAGAGGAAATGAGCAGGGCTTCTTGACCACCCCTCACCCTTCTGCTGCAAACGGGGGTGGGGGGTGGGGTGTGTGTCACCCAAACCTCACATCCTTATCCTTATCACTTGTCCTTACCATTTCCTGTAATTTCCCTCTGTAATTTCTCACTGTGTTAACAAGTGCTCACCAGGACCAAAAAGACCACTGGTGTCATCAGATTCAGTACTCCCGCTACCATAGGCAACTACCCGTAACAGGCATGTGGGCATTTAAGTACCCAGCAGGGCAGCTGTCTTGGTTCTCATAGGTGCAAGAACAGAAATTAGCCCCACGTTCTGATTCCTGACTTGAAGGCTTTATCCCACAAAGTAGGAAAAGGCTAAAGGTGGTATGCCTATGCCCTTTTAGGAGGGGGGGTTCCAAAAAAAAAAAAAAAGTAAGTACAAGTGGGTTCCCAAGAAAGACGGGATGTTTTCTCTAGGAAGACCGAAGGCGATGGTTGCCAGACCTGAGGGTGATGTTAATGGAGTGGAGTTCTTTGTGGGAGTGGATCTGAAGAGCAGGAGAGATTTTGCACCAGAAACCCATAGAGCTCAGGGACTTAGAAGGTCTGAAGGTGGCCACAGAAGGTGGCTGTGTGACTTTGCATGGTGAGTTTCTTGTTCAAAAATACCCATAGAACATTTGCTTTATACATCACCAATTTATGTTGTGCCACAAGGTCCTTTCCAATGCTTTACAACAAACTTGAGGCTTGTAGGAAAAGGCCAAGGAGCCAAAGGCTAATGTGCCACAGACGGAGGGGCAGAAAGCAGAGCAAGGGCACCAACAAGTCTCCAGGTTTCTACTATGGCAAGGAATTAGTTAAATTTGTAGCCAGTGTGTATCCCTTTGTTCTCATGCCAGCATTGTTTAGCTGCTCTGACAGGATAGGCTGTCCATGCTCTGTGTAGCCCGCCCTTCTCTGCATCTTCTCCAGAGCTGTTCTCTCCTGGAGTGTGAGAGTCCAAATCATATACTGTATTCTAGGGGAAACACCAGAGTTTTGTACAACTCCATCAGTGCTTCCCTACCTCTAGTAGAGAAACAGTGTCTTACCTAAGGCATATTCTCCTTTTCTGTGAATGGCTGAAGATCTATTTGTTGTTTATTTGAATTGTCTTTTGTGTGTCCTAGCTCATTTAAATTTCTACAAATCTGGCCTTAATCCTATGCCTCTCTATCTTTATACCATAGCTATCTCTGCTGACCAGGTTTGTTTGCTATTTGTGATTCCTAAGAACCTTCCTGTAGTGGTTTTTTTTCACTTAGACCTAGAGTGCTCCCTGAGAAGATTTTTCTCTTGCTTGGAATATATACACAGGGTATTTTTTATACCTTTGATCTAGATACATTCCAATCTCCCTCCACATTCAAGTCTTTCAGCTCTTCAGTCCAGGTAAAGTCGCGAATGAGTTCCCTTAATTTGACAGAAGTTGAAAAATTTAATTGCCAACCTGCTTCTGTTTGTTATTCTGTTCAGTGTAAGCGGAAGCAGTTGCTGAGTACTCAGCACAGTGCTGTTTTCTATGACCAGCTTTTTTTGAGTGTCTTCATTACTAAGTTGGGGTTGTCTCTTTTTGTCTCAGTGACTACTGAGAAGAAACCTGGCAGCTATCATACAGATGGCTAGCTGGGCCCAAGTTTATTATTAGAAGCATTTGTTTCCCAAAGAGTATCTGGGAAGTTAAAGTTGACCATGGCACAATTCCCAGTAGTGTTTCTATAATAACATTTCAGTGACAGACCTCTTCTTGCACCATTATATTTTAGCTGCAGACAAGAAAGGCCAGGTTTCAATGAGGTGTCCAAATCAAAAATAACCACCTCCCAAAAAACAAAGGCTGTGAGCAGGTGGTCTGGGTTGCTGGAAGTGGAGCTTCCTGTTCACATAAAATGGGGAATTTTATGATGAATTAAATAATGAGTTAAATGACAGATGGCTTATTTTTTAATAAATTGCAAAGATCACTTGATGTTTTCCAATTGTCTGGATGAAATGGTTTAACAGAGAAATAGAGGGAGTACTGTGTTAAGATTGCAAATGCCTTGGATATTGGCCTATTGATCATATTCACATGGGTCAGATCTGGCTCCCATTTGGAACAGGAGCCGAGCAGTTAAAAAGAAAAGTCCACTCCACGGGCTATTACTCTCCCAGGCTGCGGAGACCAAGCCAGCCTTTTCTGCTGTAGGGCTGCTCTGTTCAGCCTGGAGTGCCCTGAAAGACCTGTTGCAAGTGACTGTTTGGCCTGTAGCAATGGTCATTACCTGGCAGAAGTTGTAAGCGGACAAATCAGTCATGGGAAGAAATGCATTTAAAATTTTCCTAGGTGTTGTACCGACATCCAAGACTTGGAGTGCAGCTTGAGCGCTTAAATGTAAGAAACATGCAAAGCACTCTTCTCCTTCTCAGACCGTGTCTGTCTCCCATTGAAATTAGCCTGCTGTTCATGTATGACAAGGTGTCTAGCGGCTTCTGTCACACAGTTCCTGACTTATACTGGCTCGCCTAGCCTTCAAAACCTCCTTCTTGGAGTCTAATCATAGCTATTTGTATCACTTTTATAGCGCTTTTTTGTGTCCCGTCTTGCTACATCACATTTTCAAGCACAGACCCAATCTGAAGGAGGAAAAACTGTCCACCTGTTCCCAGATTTTTGGCTGCTGCAAACCAGTAAAAGAATCCAGGCCAGTTAACAGTGGCCAAAGAAGTGGGCCAAAAGTTTGAAATTGAAAGGTTATATATCTGAGAACTGCAGTAGCTGCCTTAGCACTTGTAATAATGTCTTGGCTGTACAGGTGAAGCCAGCAGGACACAGGACAGAATCTTGGGATCTGGAGGCCAGAATGATCGGCTGTGCAATGGAGAGCCAGAGGGAAAAACAGGGAGGTCTTTTTTATAAAATGCGCAGAGAAAGAAACTGAGCATTAAGCTGTGCTTAAAATGGCAAAGGCATCTCACATGCTGGCCTCTCCTTGGAAAGGAGACAGGGAGCAGTGAGTCCTGGCATGGTACCATAGGAATGACAGAACTTTCATAAAAGGACAGGTGGTTCATCTTCCAAAAGCAGCTTATGTCAGTCAGCTGAGCACACAAGGCTAAGTGGGTAGGGACCCAGAGCCACAGGCTCAAGGACTTCTTGTTCTCTCTGAGCTCAGAGCCCGTCTGCATTTGACACTAGGGCTGTGACCTAGCAGCAGACTGCAAATGAGGGTCTCCCACCACCCCACCACCCCTCAGCTGGTTACCCTCTCCTGTGCACCACTTCACACCTCTCTCCTCCCAGTCTTCCCCTGTGCCAGGTGCCACAGCCAGCTTCCTCTGTGAACAGCAGTCCGCTGTGTGCCTGTGAGCTACAGGATGGGAAGGTGACTGCCATGTCCCCGTCAGATGGGTGGGAGACATGGGTCTTGAGAGGTTAGTCTCCTGCCAGGGGAGGAAGCATCAGCTCTTGCCCTCTTTCGCTGAGGGAAGGGCTGCTTTCAGTGCATGTAGAGGTGGAGTCATGCCGGTATATTGGCGACAAGGAAGGCTGGATGGGATACTTGAGTTCCATGTGACAGTGTAGTTCAATGGAAATAAAGCAACAAGTGGAGGGGAGGAATCTGTGATTTAATGTTGTTCTTGACCTGGTGAAAAGCACTAGATGCTCAGGATGCATTATTCCACAATTTTGCAAATCCTTCTCATTCCTGTTGTTTTGCGAGCAATGCTCTTCAAGTGGGTGTGCTTTGACCTATTTCTTCCCCTGCACGTGCCTAGTGAGCGCAAGGATATTTAGTGCATTTTGGATAATGTATTTCTTTATGGGTTTACAGATGCTCTTATATATAGATACGTGCCTTGAGGGCTTAATTTTGGTGGCAAAGGGCGCTTCCTAATGTGCTCACCACTTCCGATTGCATTGGATTGGCTGGCAGGGAGTCTGCCTCAGCCTACCTGGGTTACCTCCATGACATTTCTTGCTGTCATATGTTTTGTTTGCTTGTATCCTCTCTCCCAGACAGAGTACAGGAGCACTGCACAGCCCAGGGGAGGAGAAAGCACTCTGTGCACTTCCCAGAAAAAAGCAGTCCCTAGGGACCATGAGAGCAGCCTAATGGAGCTCTTTGGTTGACCAGGTCTTGAAAAAGTGACCTCGAACTAGGTGGGGGTTGCATGCCATGAACTCATGACAAATGCCGTGGGTTCTGATGAGCTGTCCTACAGCAGCTAACCAGATTCCTTAAAGCTCCTGGGACAGGCTTTAGCAAGTTGTCTCCTGGCAAAGAGTCTTTGGAAGAAAGATCATGTGACCACAAATCAGTGACTAAACAAACTACGTGAGGACTGGTGCTTACTACAGCTTGAGGGGACAGTGGAGAGCAGTCCCCTAGCATGTGCAGCAGGGGGACTGGAAGGAACTTTACGAAACAGAGTTGTGCTGAGGCGGGTTTTGGAGCTCAGCAGCAGAGATTTGGGCATATATGGGACTTGGGGCTGTTCTCACAGTGCGGCATAAAGAAGATTAGGATCAGACTATGATGGTAGGTCATAAAGCTAGAAAACAAGTAGAGAAGGGATGTTGTGATAGTCTGTATTTCTATAAATGCATTCATCTCCTAAAGTAATTAATAAAGGGGGACAGTTCTGCTGCATTTTGATTCTAGGACCAGAGGTGTGTGATAGACTATGGTGCACTGCATACACAGAGCCTGATTAGTCATCTTGCTTGTTGGATTGCCGGGGAGGAAATCACTTTCATGATGCTGCAGATTTCCATTCTGTATAATCCATGTTCTCCACAGTTTTGCCTTTCCTGTGTTCAACAGTTTTTTCCTTCCATTTCCTGTAATTTTTCTCTTTGTTTTTCTCTGGTTTTGCAAGCTGGAGTAGACTCTGGCTGCAACATTTTCTTAGCTTGGTAGTGACTTAGGAGGTACATAGTTTCTCTTGGAACTTAAATAAGACTCCATTTTATTTGGATTTATTTTAGTCATTGCTTTGCATTTAAAGGTTTCTGTGGCTTTTATGTTTGGTTTGAGGAGAGGTTTGTGTCTCAGGAGAGTAGATTTTGAAGTGAAATAGAAAAAATCTGTTGACTTTTTGGTCACGTGCATTGTTTCTGCTTGCAGGAGCATTCATTTGACTTCCTGCTAGTCACCCTTTCCCAAAGCATTTTGAAGGCTACTCATTGTCATCAAATCATTGCTGATACTATCTGTGTGCCATAGAATATATCCCAGAGAAGTGATTCTTTATACTTTCTGCCAAATAAGTTCATCGGTGTTACAGATGATTTATTGACTTCTTGCTTGTACAGATCATTTTGAAAACAGCTAGGAACTAAACTTTTTTTTGCACTATATTAATTGTTCAAATTGCCATTTGAATCCTTGAATTTAGTTTGACATATTTAGATGACAACAAACACCAGCTTTCATTCTGTTGCTGGTCTTGGACAGTTACAGTTGCCAGAAGAAACTGGTAACTTGCGTTGGCCTCTCTGAGCCAGTGGCTCAGTCCTGCTAACAGCACTTTCGTGTTCTTCGCCCCTGTATTTTCCAGCCTGCCCAAAGATCCGTGCTAGGTGGTTACCAATACCCAGGTTAACTGGTGTGAAATTAGCCCACGCCCGTGAACTCATGCACAAAAGCTGCAGCTGCAGCACACGCATCCTGTCTGGAACAGAGGCAGGAATAAGATCCATTTCCTCAAGGTTTCCTACGCTCCTCTGTGGTCAATAGTCCCAGCATCTTGTTCTGCAAAAATCTGGCACATCCTGAAAGCAAGTCCATCCTGTGTCCTAAACAAAGGCAAGGCCCTGCAAAATAAAGCAAGGCCAGAACACAATAATAACTGCACTACATGATTTAAGACTGTCATGAAATGTGCGAGCAGGGTGACAGAAGTGAATCGCATAACTCATCTTCTGGTATTTCCTAACTTCTGAGTCCTTCATTGTGCAACCTTAATGATTTTTTAAATTGAATTCACCTATAATCCTTAGGTGAATTGAAGGGTAAGGACAGAAGACGGGAGAGCTGTAGGTGCTGTAGCGTGGGGAGAAGATTTTTCCAGGAGCCCCGTGACTCTCCCCGGGGTCGGTCGCACAGGGTGAGGCTTCCATTTGCCGCCGGCAGCAGCTCCTCGGGGGGGTGGTAGTTCCTCCCCTCGTAGCTTTCACTGGGGCTGGCGGGAAGGGGGCGGGCTGCCCAGAACGGGAGAACCCCGCACCTGAAATAACTGCTGTGGCTTTCAGCTTGTTTGGCTTTCCCCCTACCCCCCGCCCCCCAGGTGACAATCAATTTGTTAATTAGCTGTTAATGCCG
>VZSZ01000318.1:72036-131063 GCA_013398815.1 Ibidorhyncha struthersii
GGCCGGGGCGGTAACGGGGCGGGGGTGGCGGGGCTCCGGGCAGGGCAAGGCGGGGTGCGGGGGGGAAAGGGTTCATGCGGGCAGGACAGCCCCGCGCAGGGGGAGCCGCACGGCAGAGCTGGCGGCGGCCGGCAGCGGTCCGTAAATAAAATTTGAGGGGAGATTCCCAGCTTCTGCTAAACTGCTTGGGTCTGGTAATCCCATCGTGTTGCCATGGCTGCCGGTCAGGCAGGTTCCGAGGAAGGATTGCTTTTAGCGGGGGTACCGAAAGGGAGGGACTGCCCCTGGGAAATGCCGAGGGCCTAGGGGAAGGAACAATGGCTCTGTGGGTAGGCTCTGCCTTAAGCTGTGCAAATCCCTTACTTGCAGTTTAGGGAAGAAGCAAAACCTGGAAGTTTTATATTCTGTTTTGTTTTTTTAAGTGTTTGGATTTTTATTTGGTATTGAGGGTGATGTTTCTATTTTAGTTATTGCAAGCTGTGAGATCAGTCCTGCGATCCTTTCTCAAATTAAAATTTCCAGGGAAATGAACAGTTCATCTATTGGGATTTGTGGCTGTTGTGCTTCTGTTACCCAACTGAAATCTTCTGTCCAGGTTTCTTCAGTTTTTGTCTCTCTCTCTCCTTCACCCACTTTATGCCGAGCTATTCTTACATACAGTGTGGTTGCAAAACTATTTAGAAAGGATGAGATGGGATGAGATTACTTGTTTTAACCTGACTATTCTACTGCAGCTGAACTGTGTAAAAATGTTATACATAAAAATATGTAACTTCTGCTGTGGAGAATGCCATGGTACTAGATTGGTCACTCCTAAACTTTAAAAACTAAATACGGGAAGGGCTTAAAAGGAAAAGAAATGTGTATGGCATGAGGCTTTCTACCCATCTGTTTCTGAATGGGAAATACTCCTGTCTGATTAGGCCACAGAAGCGATATTTCTGAAACTAAAATAAATTTCCTTCCATTGCACCAGCCGTATCCCTGGTTTTCTTCCCACCTACATGAAATAAATCTATCGAGCCTTCTTTCCAGCTTGATGCAGTAGCTGCTACTTTAGCCTGTCTCTCTCTCTGAACTGAAGCAGAGTCAATGAAGTTAGTCTTTAAGCTTATGGCTGTTTATTAAAGCAGCAGTATTAAAGATGCAAGTTCCATGGTCTCCCCGAGGGTCTTCTTGGCTGTAGGAGACCTCTCCTGCGTGAATCCCCTGAGACTGATGAGACTCCCAGTGTCCAAATACCCCTCTGTTCAAAACCAGGAGGAAAGCTTCTCTGTGGAAGCAATTGCCTGATGGGGAAGTGCCCATGGGAGCAGCTGCAGCGTGTAAGCAGGACAGCAAAACCTGAAAGCTGGCTAGGAAGATCACCAGTTCCCAAGTTGTAAAGAAGTGGGGAGATAGGTGAGTTACGGTGTTTTGGCTAGACAAGGTGATTGGTGAGGCATTATTTTGAGAGGTACTGTGTCTGCTGCTAAATAATGGCTTTAGCAATTATTCAGGGGAGTTGCCTCACTGAGGAGGGAAATACAGCAGCCGATGTGATGATGGGTCTCATTCATAGCGCTTGAGGTGCTTCTTCACCGCATCCTCAGACCTTTGAAAGCTTACAAGCAGGGACAGTTTTGGGGGATTTTGGATGATTGCTTTCTTCCTTGTGTGATCATTTTTGGATAGAAGAAGGCAGGGAGTGGAAATAGTCTTTCTTATGATAGCTTTTTTTGTGCTATTAACACATTTATCCTGGGCTTGTTTTCATTGTTAGTTTCTGGGCACACCATGGTTAGTGCCTTTCAGTAAAGGTTTGATCTGTCCTCCCAAGACAGGCTTGGGAAAGCTCTCATAAACCTGCTTTGGCTGACTTGTGGTTTCACGCTTCTTGCATATTGCTTTATATGCTGCTGGGGGTTGTTTCAAGTATTTTGGCCTGGAAGAGGACGCAGTCAGGTGGGTCATCTGAAGCTACAAATTGCAAGACCACGGTGAGTCTCCATGAGGCAGTCCACACCACTGACTCAAAGGGCCTTGTAAGGAAAGACTCTTATTTTGTTTCCTCCACAGTATAGCTTGAGCTGGAGCACATGATCTTGGCTTGTTTGTCTTTGTACCTTAGAATTTATGTTATTTTACTTATAAGCATGAACTGTTGTTTCTGCTGTGTGTATGATGTAAGATAGCCCGCTGTGACTCCCTAGTTAAGTGCATTTTAGGAACAGGCTCAAGTTTACTTGAAATACCTCCTTTTACAGGCATCTTTCCTTGCAGATTGCTTGCACTGTTTTAGCTAAATTGGTTGAAAAGTGCACTGTGCCTTTAAGAGGAGTTTAATTTATCAAGCTTATGACAACTCATTTGTTGCTCACTTGAGTAATTTGTTCATCAATTTCTCTAGCTGTATAGAGAAGCTAGTAAAATTGGGAAATTAATTTATGGGGTAACTGAGTGTACAGGGTTTTTTCTTTTTCAGAGTTTCTATTTTCTACCATCTGTTTAGTCAGAAGACCGAGAGCTTTGTAGCAGAATAAAACCCTCTGAACTTCCCCATTAATCCAGTTTCTTCTACTTCCATTTTTGCCGTTAGGTATGGCTACTTCCGTACCTATTCATAGTCTTCAAGGGAAATTAAAATAAAACTACTTTTATTTACTTATTTTGTTATTTGGTGTATGGACTTCTCAAAGTATTCAATCTTTTATCTTCCTGCTACAGAAGAACCTAAAGCCTCAGTTTTTCTTGATGTGTATTGAGGTCGGGAGGAAAATATGATGTGCAAGCTGTTGTGGCCTTTACAAGTCACCTTTCAGTAGCGTGTGGAAATTAATCTGCTCACACTTTGTGGTTCACTGTATTAATTGCTGCTATCAGTAGCTGCTATTTGCACAGAAAGCTCGAAGAGCTGAAAAGTGATGGGCAGTGTTAGCTAGTGTGTGCTATGAAGCAAAAATAGGGAACGTATGGCTTGCATGTGGTATCACTACCTTTTGAAAAATGCGTTGAACAAATGCAGGTGTAGAATGTGGTAAAATATTTGTGGTAGTGCTTCTTGCTATGTTCTGTACCTATCATCTTAAAGTATCATGTCCTTTTAAAATTCATTTTGTTTGGGTGGGGTGGCTCTTCAGTGTTCAAAGTCGGTCATTTTTTGGTCTTGAAGGCAAAAGTGAAGCCTTGATATCTTGAGAGGCAGACTCTACAGCACTATAACAGAATGAGCAAATTTTAAGCATCCCCTGGATAATACCCAAAGTTTGTGTGTAGTTGTTCTGCATTGCCTCTGCTCCCAGCCCTGCCAGCAGCAGTAAAGCTGGAGTACATTGTGCTAGAACTATTCTTTACATTCCAGCATCTGTGGGGAGCCAGGAGGAGCAAGGCAAAAACTTGAATAGCCCCCATGTGCCCTGGCTGGGAGGGAAGGCTGGAAAACTTGAGGAGCTGCAAAGCTGATCCCTCCTATTAGGGGGGCAGGAATGGAATAATCAAGGAACTGGTTTTAAGAGCAAACAGGAACGAAATGAAATTCAGACTTAATCATTGAAGCTCTTCTTAATGTCTGTTGGTTTACAGTGCAAGTTTCCATTCCCCTAGCAGGAATATTGCTTTCTTTTGGGCCACTAGCCAGTAGGAAACTTTATTTGTGAGGTGGGTGGCTAGCTAGGTTTTCACAGTCTCTTCAACTCACTTTTAAAAGAACAGTCTTTAGCCCTCGTGAGTGCAGGTCAGGAACGCTAAAATGAGGATCAGCTGCTGCAGAGCTCAGAAGAGCTCTTTGTTAGACTGGATCTGCAGACTGGCTCTTTTGCAGCGCAGCGGTAGCCGGCCGCTGCTCTCTCTCACTACAGATTTTCAGTCTTGTGGCCAGCAGTGAAATGAGAATGGTGTCATTGGCTTAGCCAGAGCCTTAGTGGAGGCAGGCAGTGGAAACATGTATATGTAATGGGCACTCAATAGTCAATACAAAATGTGTGTGTGTGTATAAAACACAAATGATATTGCACGTGGGATGGGGGAGGCAGTCGTCATCCCTTTCCCAGGGTAAGAAGGGAACTGAGGTTGTGTTTTTGCCATTATCTTTTTTTTCATTCTCTTTTTCCCAATGTAATTGTTGGTTTATGCAGCTCCCTCCTGGGCAGCTAATTTTTTTGCAGGTCTGTTGCGCTGACACAGTTTTTTGGCTACACAATGACCTGTGGCAGGGAAAGGAGCATACGAGCACCGTAGCATAACACAAAGGACAGTGCAGGGGAAGGAACTTGTCGTTTTTCCTCCCTGCAGTGAGGAGAGCGCTTGCTGCTTAAGAGATGCTGTTGCTGAATGAACCCACAACCTTATTCATCTTTTGGCACTCAGAATAGGTATTTCCTATTTCTTTGAAGTTCTCGGACCTGCTTGTCTACGTCCTTCACCAGTCCTTCACCAGTGTCACGTCTGAGCACCCTGGAAAACATTATCACCTCAATCTTCACAGTGCTTCAGGTAGTCTGAAGTCAATGTGTGGGAATGAAACCAGGAGGGGGAGGGTTAGTGGTGTAGATGGGAGATATCCTGCAGGGTTTGTTTGAACATAATATTTGCACAAGATTAAATGGAGCCATAATATGAAATCCATGAATCCATGATGAAGTGCCAGAGCAAGTTGGGATTTGTCCTTATTGGTGAATGCATGCAAGGCTTGCTAGCATGTGGTAGCTAGTCTTGATCATGCCCATTGTGTAGACAAGCTACTCCTTTCTCATTTGGTTAGCTAGGAAAAGCCTGGTTTTTGCTGGAAACAGTTAAGGGAAAACTACAGCTAGCTCTGCTTGCCCTAATGTTTTGCAATATTTAATGAGACAGTGACTGTTAATTGCCTCAACTGAGAATCTGGAAGGCTGTATAAGCCTATCCTCCCTACCCCTCAATGTTATAACCACCTGTGGCAGTTTTGATTCCCCATTCTAAAACGTCGAGAGTCTCGGGACTGTGTCTAGTGAAGCGCCCTGTGGTTCACCGGCTCTGATGTAGTGGTACCAGTTCAATCTCCATCAGTGAGTTTCCTGTTCTTTTTCTGCCCTGTTTCCCAAGTGTAGACACTGGCAGGTCTGTAAAAGGATGCTAAAAGGAGTAGGCAGGGATGTTACCCTCCAACACCTGTACTAAACAGTTGTAGGTGCTGCAAGGGGGATTTGTGGAAAAGGGGAATGAACCACAAAGTGTCCACAATGTGCTGTCCCTAAATAGCGTCTCCCTCTGTCAGTGCTGGGGACAGACTGGTGGGCTAGGCATTAGGATATTGGTCTGACATAGCAGAGTGTTTCTCGTGCCTGTGTTGCTCACCTTGTGCAGTTGAGCACAGGCCAGGTGTGTAAACTGGGTTTTGAGTAGCCAGGTTACTGGTCAGTGTAAATGCTATTTGTATGGTTTCTCAAGATTGACTGCCTTTTGCAAAACATGTTGAGGAGATACTGTTACTTTATTTTCATTGGAGCAGTTTGAATGGAATAGCTATTTTCATTCCTTCTTTCTTCTGTGCTAACGGCATACCATAATTTGTTTTCAACTCGGGGCATTGGTTCTTAGATGTCTTAGCCTCAAACCTTAGGTTTTGTATTTGTTTAAAGATTTCTAATCTAAATTGAGAATGTTGTTAAGAGCTTTTTCGAAAGAACGGTGAAGTGAAATAGAATATGCATCTCATTCTTCAGATGTCACAGAGTATTTCCTATAATAAATACTGGCTTGTGTCAGAGTGACTTTTTTTGAACCTGGGTAACTGAAGTCACCTAGCACTTTAAGTGGCTGAAAAGGATATTTAAAATGTTTAACTTCAGGCAACTGTTTTGGGAAATTTGGACACTTACATGTTTGTGCAAGGCTTTTCAAAATTTTATCACTTTTTTTTTAATGGCCAGAGGCTGTTATATTATCTCTGCCACACAGTTGTGTGACAAGAAGATACAGTGAAACCAGGTTTCTGATGTCTTTCTGCATGTAGACTTTCTGATCTTTAATGAAAGATGAGATTATAGGGTTTATTTGTTCTACCCACCTGCCTGTTTATTTTTGCAAAATTTGTGGAGTTCTCAATGCATTTAAGTTCCTAATCTTCTGTCAAATTTGACTGAAATTAGCCAAAGGGGTTCAAAAGTTCTATAGGAAAGAAAGGACATGCACACATGCATACAGGGTATGATTGCATAAATCTCATTTCATGCTAAGAACACATGGGGCATAACAGAACAAAAGGCCTTTTACTGTACTGCATTTCATGCTGTAAAGGAGTTCTGCATCGTCTGGGGCATGAATAGCAATCTGATAGGACACGGTGATGCTGGAGAATGAGCTTGATTTGGTGTGTTTACCAATCGGCAACGCAGCCAGTCCTGCTTGCAGTGTACCTTGCTCTAGTGGGCTTCCAGATTTATGCTGAAGCGAATACCAGACTTCATGTTATCTGTGCTGCATTGTGACCAGTTTGGTTATGGGAGAGCAGATCTATGCCACAAAAGAAGTCTATCATCCTGCTGTGACTTGCGGGAAGGTGAGCCCTATGTTGTCTCAGGGCTTACCTTACTGCTACTCTCTTGTCTTCGGAGGAGGTACGTGTACATACATCCCTGGGCAAATCTGATGCTCCGCAAAGATTAGGTAGGGGAGGGCAGCTAATCTGTTTAAAAATACTACGGTCCTGTTTGTTTTGCCATAGCATTTAAAGACTGTTGAAACTGAGAGTTAAACAGCAAAAATAGACACATTGTTTCACCTACAGCAAACTAGACTTGGCTTAGAAAGTAACAAATGAAAATGGTGGAAGGAGCTGATGAAAGTACTGTGTGAAGCCATCACTGGAGCAGGGACTGGGCAGGGTGTCTGCAGTGTACCCCCAGCAGAAAAGCTGCCTGAGTACCTCCTGGCTCTCAGCTGGGCTTGTAGGCATTTTAGGCATTTCAGCCACTACAGGGCAACCACAGCAGGAGGGCTGTGAGACTGTGAAAGAGGATGTGTGGGTGGGGTGAAATGCACCTTTGACTCCCCTCAGTTTTAGGGGTGACTGTCCTTTTCAAACAAACAAAAAAAAACCCCAAACCACCACCACCACCACCCCCGTCAAAAAAACCCACCCAACACAACCAAGCCAGTGATACATCAGTTTGGGGGAGGAAATGGGATGTGTTTAACCTTCAGCAAGGATTGAGGTCATAAAGTCCTAAATGGGTGTCTCTGTGTAACACTGAGAAAAGTATATAAGCTTTCCCAGCATTCCCTACTGACTAATTCAGGCAGCTTTCCTCCCAGACAGATGGCAATTGAAGATTACCATCAGAGATAATTAGCTTTCCTCGTGTATAGGTAAGGAAACTAAAGTGCATAAGTCAGGGCTATGAACTCCAGTATAGGATGAAAATATGTAAATGAATTGTGCAAACTTTTCCATAAGGAGCTGAGTTCAATTACAAAAACTAACAGTTGCTCTGTGAAGAATTCCAGTTCTGGTTTTATGCTGTTTAACCAACTCCTTTGTCCTGGGTTTTTATTGTGAATTTGATTTCAGCTTTGTCTAAGGAAACACACAATTAATGACACTCTGGATGCTGAAGTTGGATACTCCTACCTCTTTGTTCCCCTTGAAAAGCTTATTACCTTACAAAGAAATCTCTTTTTTTTAAAAAAAAAAAAAAACTCACGTACACTTATTGTCAAACTTTCCCATTCAGAAAAGATGTCAGTTAGGACTTCACGTGCTGCATTAAATGTTCTTCAGGACTACACTTTTCAACTATACTATGTACTTCATAGCTCTCAGAATCCTCAGGATAAGTACTGTTTGCATCTTGTATGTGGTAGTTTTTCCTGTATTCACATTTAAGAATTAAAACAAAGCACTAAAAGCCTTTAGGGGATCAGATACAGGCTCTGCTGCAACCTGTACAACAGTTCTTTGTTAGCTCAAAACTACTTTATGTCCACAAAGCATTCTTGTAGTTATGAAGTTGCTCATTAAGCTGCTCTTCTTATTTTGTGGTGGTGTTCTAAATAATATTTTTTGAGCTTTAGTGCTAAGAAAACAAAGCTATATATAAAGACGACTTTTGAAAACAGCCTTAATATTTACAATATTTGAGCTTTTCCAGTTTGGCACTGTCACTTTGGGTTTGGCTTTCTTATAGTAGTTAGCAGTTAAGGCGTGTATTCTGATTAATTTTTAAGATCCAAAGGCAATTTATTGCAATGCTGAACTGAGCACTGGAAATGTAAGGCATTAATGTTATCAGAGAAACTGCTCAAACTGTTGGTGTCCTGCAGCTTTCTTCTGACCTGGCAAGATCACTGCCCTGGGAAACTTTCAAGACTTAGTAGTAGTGTGGGGTAAGTGCTACCACTTCTCTCCATTTTCCTCCCTCTCTGAATTAATTTAACTTTACACTTTTCCCTGACTTGTTTTGCTGCATTCCTGAGAATCCCAGAGCTCTCCATAGTTGGCACACGTGCGTAGCAGCACATTGACTTGCAGAGTCTGCTTTTGGGGTAAATTCCATCTCAAACAGCTGGGGGTTTAGGGTTTTCTTGGTGGTTTGGTTTTGTTTGGTTTTCTTTTTTTTTTAGCGGTTGAGGAGGCAACCTCAGGGAGGGTAGGGAGCAACACAGCAAAAATCACTGAACATAGTATGTTTGGGGCTCTGACCACAGACATGCTTTGCATGTTATTTAAATTAAAAACTCTTCAGTTTTGGATGCTGGTAGGAGCACGTTCACACCTATTTGCTGGGCCTCTTAGTCCACAAACCTGCATAACATAACTTGTTGCCTTTTAAAATATGGAGACTAAAAGTTCCAGTAAAAAGAGCTGTGGCATCAGATGATGGCAGTCCGTGCATATTTGGACTTAATCATAACTGGGGCTGGCAAATAGCTGCTGTGACAAGTAGTCATACAAAAGGCACCTGTGTCTCTTTAGGGACAGATTCTGACACCAGCACAGATCAGGATTTAGATTGCTATGACTAAGTGAGAAATTAGTCTGATTTACTTGGGATTTACTGTTGATGTAGATGGGGAGTGTTTCATTGTGCATGTGCTGGTAGTAAAGCAAGTAAAGTAGCCCTCTCGGTTATCTTTTTTTTTTTCTTTTTTAAAAAAGAAACCCAGCCAAACAAAACCACGCATTATTCCCTCTGTTACTGCCCTTCAGAGCCCTAATTTTGCTTGTGAGTGGGTTGGGGTGTTTTGTTTTTGGTTTGTTTTTTTTTTTTTTTTGTTTACTTATTTTAACCTAGGGTTGAGATTATTCTTTATTTTCCCTAAACTGAGTGGTAGATTTAGTTTTGTAATTCCCAGCCATTTTTGTGAGAGCGGAGGTGAAACCACTAGTTCCAAATCAGCCAGAGCTGGATGTTTTAGATATCCTAGGCATTATTGGAAGACAAAGTATGCCTTGTTTTAAGGTGAATTTAATGCTGCAGTGAATGTGCATGTATAATACAGATAAAATTCTCTGGTTGCAGCTTTATTTCGTTAGATTGATCATGGTTTCTGAGGGGGAAAAAAAGCCAAACAACAACTGGCGTGGTGATATGGTTTGTAACTGAACTGTTTTGAAACCTGACTAATTTGGCTATTTCCAGCCTTTTTTCGTTCTACTTTTTTCCATCTTTTTTCTCTGGGAAACCTAAGAAGGATTGTTTGACCTCATGCCTCTGACTCTGCAGGCACTCATGGAGGAAGAACAGTGGGTGTGAATGAGTAACTGGTGTTGCGGTGGGATATATATCTTTCTATTAATCATTTTCTGTTTTCCCAAGCATTGTGTAGTATGTTTGTCATCTTTGTTGTTTAAAAGGAGGTGAAGAAGCAAAACAACTCAAAAAAAACATGGTGCTCTATTCCTTCAGGAAGAGCAGCTCTCTCAAGTTGACAAAAACTTTTTCAGTTATGCAAGTCAAGGTGTGAGGAGAAAATGACTTGAACTCTGACTCCCAGAACGCGTTGTATGGCTCTTTTATATTCCAGTCTTTCTGGAAGAAGAGCTGAAGGGAGAGGGGAAACATAGGCTGAGAAGGAACAGTTGTGTTGCTACAATATGCAGGAGGAGCTGCGTGGATTTATAGCAGTCGTTCTCTGTGTATTTTTTATCGTGTATTATACTGACACCTATGATGTGCAATATATAAATAGCAGCCTAGCTTAGGCGGGCTAAAGCTTTAAAGGTTAATCTGGGAAAGTACAACAGGGCTTGATGAAATCTTTCAGCTAAGGCTGTGTTTCTGGATTTGTGATTTTACTTTTTTTTTGTTTTTTAAATAATTGTCATAGTTTAGGCCCAATTGGCCACTGGGGACGTGGGGGACCCCAGATGGGACCAACAGATGCTCCCCTCTACCCCTATTCAAAGAGAGAGGCAGAGGAGGGAAAAAGAGACTTATGAGTTTAGAAGGAACTAAACTACTTTAATGAAATATTAATAATACAAAGGAAATAATGAAAAATATACAAAACCATATTAGGCTCCCAAGATGACAATCACAACACTGGCTGGCACTGAGGCAGTCCCAGGCTGGACTCAGTGATGGACAGGAACTGGATTCCAGATCTGCATTCAGGATCAGGACCAAAGGCAGATGAACGGACAGAGTCCTCCTCAGATGTTGGCCATTGAAGAAAGAGCGAGATCTGACCCTTTGATCCCTCAGATTTTATACTGAGCATGAGGCAGATGGGATGGAGTTCCCTGTAGGTCAGTTTTGGGTCACCTGTCCTGTCTGCTCCTCCCTGCAGGTGGGACCCCACTGTGCCTTTCCACTTCTGACCCTCCAATGGGGCAAGTAACAAAGTTGGTTGGCCTGGCGTGTTATAGCAATAAGTGTAAGCAAGAGCCTCTCTGCATACCGTGCCTGGGCATCAGCTATAAACATTGGTCTTACCACTCTGAGAGCGCAAACATTGTCTGCACCATATGCTGTTAATTTCAGTAGTTAGAAAATGCCCAGCTAAGAAGCTGAGTTACTGAACAAAATTGGTCCTGTTTTACCTGAAACCAGGACGTTCCACCCCTTGTTCCATACCATTTGCATCTTGCTCAGATTACTTACTTTTGTCTATTAAATCTATACACACACAGGTATATATGGATATATGCAGGTCACTCATCTACGATTTATGTTCATATACAAAAGTTTAAGTCCATTTAGTTCATGATTGCAGGATCTCATCTCAGGGCAGGAAAGATGGTACGAAATCCATTGTGGTTTGTGCCCATGGGTAGCGTGTTCATCTCGAAGAACTTGCTGGATGGCATTTGATGAAGCTAGCTCAGGTTTCATCACCACTGGGTTATTCTCAAAAACACTTATTGGACACTGTTAGTATTATGGAGTGATCAGCGTCATACAGTTCAGGATTGAGTATTCTCACCAAGGGTTAAATTCCCTTGAGGTACACATTGAACTTCTCCATCCTTCAGCATTACCCACTGAGTACATCCAGGTCCTTGAGCAGGAACAGTCCCATGAATGGGTTTGCTTTTGCCTGAAGCAGGAAAAACCCAAACAGTTTTCCCTAACATATTCCTTTCATGCACCGCAGGGACTTTATCCCCTTATACAGTGTGTAAAAAGGTCTGATTGAGCAGGACCAGCTTGATTGATGGATCCCCTGATGTTAACTAACCAGGTAGCTTGTTCTAAATGCTTATCCCAATTTTTAAAGGTTCCACCCCCTATTGCTTTCAGGGTGTTTTTTAACAGTCTGTTGTATCACTCAATTTTCCCAGAAGCTGGTGCATGATAGGGGATAGGATATATCCGTTCAATGCCATGTTCTTTTGTGGCTCTAACATGCTAGGCCATCGAATCCACACAGTCCAATAAATTCGGTTGTCCCTCTCCTCCTCCTCCTGGCTGGAGGCAGGGCACCTCTAACGTTGACCATAGTACCTATGATTAGCAGATGAGTTCCTACCTGGTCTGTAGGATCACCTACCATAGGTCGGAGTAGCCTTCCTCGTGTAAGAATCCTTTCTTCCATCTGCTTCCTTTTGCAACTCAAGCACCCCTGCCTGTAGGGCTGAGGTGGGTTCTCCATCCCACTTCCTCGTGTCCTCTCCATATTCACAGAGGCAAAACCACAGGATAGCTTGCGTCAGGTTTGATTTGTCTTGAGTCGTAGGGTGTTTTTTCTTAGCAGCTGCAACATGGGTCTGTGTAGGGGAAGAATGCAGTTTTGTCTCCACCTTGGACAGTTTATCAAACAGTTTATCAGTTTGCTCAACTATTTTCTTGGTCATTTGCTCAATTTTCTCAGTCATTTTCTTGGTGGTCGTAGTCAGCTTTTCCACGGCTGCCACAGAGAAGGGATGAGAGAGGCTGTCTTCATACTGTTGTATCTTGTTAACCACTTCATTTACAGTTGGTGTGTCGGTATCAGATCCTCCCCAGACCATTGTTGACAATATGTGTGAATACGTTGATGGTGCTCTTGGTACAAACTTCTTTAGCATAGATCGTTTGCATGGCATTTCATCAGGATCTGCAATCCCTTGCCCATCACTATAAATCACCTCTCGCACAGCCAGTTCTCTCAGGTACTTAATACCTTTTTCCATGTTGGTCCATTTGCTTGGATGGCATTCAATATCATCTTTAAAGGGATACCTGTGCTTTATGGCTGACACCAGTTGCCTCCAGAGACTGAGAGTGTTTGTCTTTCTCCCAATCACTTTATCAATACCTCCATCCCTGGCCAGGTTTCCCAATTGCCTAGCTTCTCTGCCGTCTAAGTCTATTTTTTTAAAGGTGTAGTGAGAGCTGGATTTGTGGCGCTTGCTTTGATTAAAGCTTTGGGAGTGGAGGAAGCAGAGCTATCTGTACTGAGCTCATACCTGCTTTGGACTTTGCATGCATAGGTTAGCTTTTGACTGAACCCAAAGTAGTTGTTCTTGTACTGCGCTGCAGCTCTGGCTGCTGGGCATGGCAGTAACTGCTGGTTTGTGTTCAAGTGTGCTGGAGGAAGAAAGGAAAAAAAAGAAGTGTTGGGGGGGAGGCCTGTGGAGGGACAGGACAGGGAAAGCATATGGAAATGTCTGCTCCCAACTTCTGTGCACTTTTGCATAAATGGGCCTCTTCCTTGTAGTCCTCATCTCAAGGCACAAAAGCAGTCAAGAAGCTGAGGCTGTGGACCTGATCTTATTCTTGATCATAATTATAGGCAAGATTTCTGGAATTCTGTGAAGCTTAGAAAGCACCAGTTAGATAAGAATCTGGTAGTTATTACTGTTCCTCTTCCCCTCAAAGCCACAAGTTGGATTTGGATCTACCTAGGGCTGACTCTTAAACTCAAGTTAGCAGTGTTTAACTGTGCTACAAAAAGCGTGTCTGTTGCTGGAATAAGCCACAAGCCATTTTGGAACATTAGGGAATATTATTTTCTGTCTTGGAGGGGAAAAATAATAAACAACAACATTTACCAGCTGAGAAATACAAAACCAACTCTCTCTTTTGTGCTTGCAGTTTTAATTGTCTCGTCTGTACCATGCAATGGAGCATGCTGTCACCTTGAGCTGGTGCCAGGGACCCACACTGTACTGTGATAATCTGAGCCAAAATATTAGCTCAGATCTCAAGAGTGGCCCAAGCTGGAGGTAACATGTTCTGCAGGGCTAATTAACTCAGCATCAGGCAGTTGCACCGAGTACTGCTCCTGTTTGAGGACCACTTCAGTGATACCTAATGCCTGTGCGCCACTGTGTTTTGCTCATCAGGGTTTTCTGGCAGGATGCACTGGCTCATGTTTTGTACTCCTGTTTTTCATCCCTGGAGCTAGTAATTGGCATCAGTATAAGTGACATTAAATTTTGCACTGGTGGGCCCAAAAGCGGTATCTCTGAAACAACGCACATCATTGATTGCAGTACCTCTGAGAATGGGATCATAGCAGTCTTTTGCAGCCAAAAGTGGGACTGTTTCAGTAACCTTTAAAAAAGCTTGTAGTTACTTGACCTAGGCTTGTACACATGTCGTCTTGCTATCCAAGAAACAATCTGATGAGTGTGTGCAACCTCTCTCTTTCTCTGGTCTTTTCATTTTTTCTGATCCCACCCCTACTGTGGGGCACACGTAAAAGCTCCTGGGTACGCAGGCAGAGGGAGGGAAGAGTGAAAAAGGAGTTACACCACAGAACAGATGATATTGTACTAGATAAAAAGGAGGGAGGAACGAGAGTCTGAGCATGTTGATAAGACCGTGAGCGTAAGTCAGGACCTGCAGGCCTTTTGCAGCTTTTGCCAAACTCTCCCTGTTGATAGCATCTCCCCCTGCCTGCCCTCCTGCATGTGAGTGGAAGGTTACAAACCCCTGTTTTGCAGATCCGGCCTGAAATGTTGAAGGGCTTAGGTTTGGCTAGAAGAAGCCACCTTACCTGATTTCTTGCATTTAAAGTGGTAATGGGAATGAGGTGAGATCATGGGGCTGCAGATGAAGGTTTGAAGGGGTGTAGGTGCTGTGTTGGCTGTTATGCCTGAGACACAGAGATAATTTGTGCTCGTTCCCAGGCCTGCCTGCAGCCCTCTGGAAGAGAGCTAACCTCCCTCTTCCACCGGCTGTCCAGTCTGGGTAAATTAGGATTGCAGGGTGTGAAAATCCAATAGATTTGACTAGACTTGGATTCTTTATCAGTACCTTTTAGCCACAGGATATGTCTGCGTGGGAAGAGTTTCTGAGTAGGACTGGAGAGTCACACAAGGGAAAGCGATACAGAGATCTCCTTGAAGATTTTGGACAGAAGCAAACTGAAATTGTGATTGTCAATGAAAAATACAGATTAAGTTGCTTTTCCTCCTAGCTTGACTCAGCTGGTGGGCATGTTCTGGTGAGGAGCAAAACCACAGAATGGTTTAGGTTGGAAGGGACCTTAAAGATCATCGAGTTCCAACCCTCCTGCCATGGGCAGGGGCACCTGCCACCAGACCAGGTTGCTCAAAGCCCCATCCAGCCTGGCCTTGATAATATACTAGTGTCTATACTTGAGAGACAAAATTCCAATAAAATATTTGATTTGGAATTGTCCACAAAATAATAAATGTATTGCTGTCTCTTGTGGTACAGAATAGGTTTCACTGTTAGCAGGACAATGAAAGGGAGGGAGGCAAGCACTTATGCCCTAAACCTGATCTGTTAACTCTTGCAGCCTGTACTGGATTAGTGTGCAGCTGTGCCAGAGGTCAAAGTGGACGCAGCTGTAGTCTGCATCTCTCCCTACTAGATTAGTGTCAGCAGAGGCTACATTTCTGGCTGTAGTAACTGGTAAAGAACAAGGATTGACTAAATATCACTACTACTGTGTTACTAAATCTACTGGATGTCATTACTTGTACTTGGAGAAAAGACGATCTTGCTATTTCTTTTCAGGTCATGTGCAGTAGTTGAAGAAAGGGGAAAAGTTAGGGGAAACTGTGAAGACCTTCCTTAACAAACAGAAGCTGTGTATGGAGGAAGACTGTCTTTTTTCAAAAGTATCAGGCTGCTGTGGAAGTAAATGGCTAGTTCAGTATGCTGTTGGAGGGGAAGAAGGTTCCAGTTTTCATAGTCAGCAAACTCTTCCTCTACTGCTTCTCCCCTCATTGTTGAAAGATATTAGGGCAGAAAGAGCCTGAAAATGTCTTATCTTCTAGTGCAGAAATCTTTAACTGCTTGTAAAGATCGTACGTGTGGTGTGATGGTGGAAGTCCCCAATGACATTTTGACACAGTAAAACCTTAGTTTTTGGTGTCACGGTTTGCGCAGACCTTCAGGAACAGAAATAACTGCTTTGGTTTTGTGTGGGGCTGGGCAGATTAAGCAAGAATCTTTTCCAATTAAGATGCTGTTAAACTTCTCACTTCAAAACCAAGTCACTGTTGTAGGTGAGTTAGAAATGTAGTTTTAATTCAGGGCCACTTTGCTAGGATAATCCAATATATCTACCATCATCATTTAAACTTAATATTTTTGAGGACTTCTGTTTCTTAAGAAACTAAAATTGAATGGACCATTGGAAATTATGGGAAAAAATTGAACGAGTGTGTGAGGGAAGGCACTAGGCTGACTCAGCCACTGCAGTACCTTTTAGACTTTGCTGCAGTGCTATTATATTGTCTGCTATAGCATTTCTTTGCAAGAGGGGGAGAATTAATGAGCTATGAACTTAGAGCAAGAACTGGAAGAGTTAATGATGTATAAATTTGGCAGAAGAAATATATAGATAGATGCCATAATGTGCTCATGTTTTGGCAGCTTAACTTGAGACAAATGATGACATGACCAAACTCTCCCCTTGGTTGTCCTTCTGCTGCGTAGTTGTTCCACCGGGCATGCACTACATCCTGGCCAAAAGGCAGCAGTGCTGCAGGACTGGTGATCACAAGCAAATCCACAAAATAGTGACTACCTCTTAAAAATCCGTATGTTTCTCTTTAAACTTTAGCAGGTTTTTATGTGCTTTTTCTCCTGTCCATTCAAATTTCAAGGTCCATTCAAAGCACACTTTCAAGCTCCCTTCCCTTCCCTTCCTCCCCCACAACTACAAGGGCTAGGAATTTGAGGTCTGAGTGAGCTGAAGTTTTCACAGAATCACACAGAATCACAGAATAGTCAGGGTTGGAAGGGACCTCTGGAGATCATCTAGTCCAACCCCCCCGCCAGAGCAGGGTCACCTACAGCAGGTTGCACAGGACAGCGTCCAGGCGGGTTTTGAATGTCTCCAGAGTGGGAGACTCCACAACCTCTCTGTTTGTGCTGTCAGTTAATTTCAGCAGCAGGAAATTAAACTGTCACACCACCAGGTATGGAGCTAAGATTGTTTTAGGATGAGTAGTAATAACGACTTTTTTGGTTAAATATTTATTAGCTATTTACTTTAGTAATAGTCAAAGGTGTTTTACAAAATAAATAGAACAGGCGTAAAAGCCTTCTGCATTGTATTATTAACAACCTAATTTTAAGCAAGAAAACAAAAGGAAGGTTTACAAGTGTTACGAGAAAAGGCGATTGTAGTGTGGTCATGTGATTGCGTAGTCCGACAGCTATAGTTTCCTGGGTGATACCGCTACATCAACTGCATATGTAAGTTGAAAGATAAACAAAGGCTATGAGATAGTGGCTCATATCAGATACCACACTTACTGAAGTAGCACAATAAGGACTAATTGTAAGTAAAGATGCAGCTCTGACAAAGATGTTGGTTCCCCACTTCCACCAAGGGAAGGAAAAATTAGCCTCTGGCCTTATATAGCTTATTTGTCATATACCTAAATGCGTCTCTGTGGTGAGCTGGTGGGAGCTGGGATGGATCCATCTGTCCATAGGAGATGCAGGCTGACCTCGTAATGCTGTAGGAGTCTGTCTCGTCTAATTCTGTAATTGTAGCTCTGCCTTGGCAGGGGTGGGAAGTTGAACAGCGGAAGTTAGCTTAGATTCCTCTTAAAAAATACTCCTTAATCTATTTACAACACTTATGCATCCTGTTGCTTGCTTTTAGAAAATTGACCAGCTAACACAGTGGATGTGGGGCATCAGCCTGCTGGGTTCCTCCCCTTCCCTTGCGTGTGCATCACTGTAGGCTTTTTGGAAAGAGGAGGGAATTGAATAGTTGAGTTGCAGCTTTGTCCTCCTTGTTTTGCTTAGCCGTGACTGACTTTGACCTAAGGGCACCATGACCTCTCTCAATCGGGTTGAGGAGCTTAAATCAAGATGCTGGGACTTGTGATAAATAAGCTGGAACGTGACTGTCATTCTACATCTGAACTGTGTCTTCTCAATTGCCTATTTTCTTTCATCTCTTACTATGGGAATTTTCTAGTGCAATATTTGCATTGTAGGAGTTTGTTTTCCTTTGATTAATTTTCTATGACACTCAGCTGTTTTAAAATAGGAAAGGAGAGCTGGAAAATGCTGTCACCATTAAAAATACACACAGAATAATTTATTCTGTAAACAAGGCAATGGTTCTGTTTTTAGTAAACCAAGTTAAGAAAGTCTTCACTAGAAGACTACAGAACTTTCTTTTCAAAGCAGTGAATGAAGCCAGGTACTGGGGGATGGGATGCTGAGAAGACACTTATCTAATTAAAGACTGTTTTATGTTCCTAAGAGCTGAGTGAGTTACACACAAGTAAGCAAAATCAGCAATTTAATCAGTTGTTAATTTAGCCACTTTATCTGAAGAGCTGGTTCATTATGTTCTCTTGTTTAACTGAAGTTTGCATTGATTGAATTAGGGAGTAAAAAGTAAACAGTTGATTTCCACTTTAGTAGGCTATATTAGCAAACTTTCGTAAAGCAGGAGGGGGTAAAAATACTGACAATGAAGGAAAAAAAAAACAAACCAGAGTGCAGTATCTTTTTCAAGTAAATGAGCCAATTGCTGTTAATGACACTTGACTAAACCCAGTAGGTGAGTTTTCTTGTAATGTTCTCAGAGTTTTAGGGAAAGACTTTCAAAATTATTGCAAAAACTCAGGGTTTGCTCTAGAAGTTGGGAATGACTATCAAAAAAAAAAAAAAAAATTGCAGTGACTCTTCAAGAAGAGTCAAGGGAGTTGGAGCTGTAAGGGAGGCAGTGTTGCTTCCCAAGGAGGGATAAAAAGTTGAAATTGCAATGGCTGTGGCCTATGAGTATTTCATCCAGAACAGAGCAGGACAGTCTGGAGGATATACTTAAGGTTGACAGTTTATAGCTTGTTCATTGCATGGCTTTGTTACTGGTAGATGGTGTTGTAAAACCTCATCTCTGACTCTACAGTTAAACTCTGTGAAGGATATGGGGGAAAAAATAAATAAGGAAGCGATGGCTTGTTGTGCTCAAGTCACTGTAACAAATGGTTCACTGTTAGGGATTTCTTCAGGGTTGAAGCTATGTGAGTGACAGTAGTTTGCCTCTCAGTTTCTAGTAACAAAATGCAGCGCGCTCTAGTAGCTTCTTGGCCTTTAGTACAAGGTATGATGTTAAGGTGTTACTAGCGTAAAGCATATTTCTGTAGATCAGTTGGACCACATCTACCTTGAGTTTTATTGCCTTAGGGCTGTTTAACACAGCTTTAAAATAACAGCAACTTTAAATATTCTAAAAAGCAACATGGAATTTTTAAAAAAAGAAAATTAAAAATAAAAAAAACATAAACGCTCTGCTCTGCAAAATGCAGCACTATGTTTGGATATGACTTGTTTTTGGTGGACAGCTGTTTGTTACCTTCACTTAAAATAAAAATATGCAAGTATGTGTTTATGCATTGTGTGCATTGAACCTACTTACCATGATATAGGGAGAGGTGAAAATAACAGAAGAACATAGCTCTTGAGTAAATTTCCATGGTAATTTGTGGCCAGAATGGCTATTTTGGACTTTCAGAAGATTAAGCAACAACAGTTCATTCATAGCTACTGAAAGGGCAGCTCAGTGTGTTAGACACGAGTAATGCAGAACTTGCTTTTCCACCAGCGTGTCTTGCCAGATACATAAGCTTCTGATACTTCTCTGGTTTTCTTGTACTAGACTGTGCAATGAGGTGAAAACTCTATTTGAAAAATGAAGGGTTTCTCTGCTATTTCTCTGAAACTTAGTAATTTCCACAGATTGGGTCCTAACCTCTTCCTTGCTTTGCAATGTGTGAAAATAGCATTTTCTGTCACTTGAGCAATGAAGTCTGGCCTGTGTCAGGAGCTGGAGACTGTGCAGGACATGAGGGCATAAGCAGACTGCTTCAGTGCAGCTATAAATGTCCAAAACCAGACTCTAAGAATATTCAGTGATCCTAAAAAAAGCCAGTAGCAATTTGTGGCAGCTCATACCCTGTTCTGCTTCACTGGCATCAATATATCTGCCTCCTGAAAAGTGCTAAAGCTTGTTTAACTATGTAATTACGGAAATCAGTAGTGGGTGGTGCAAGAAAGCGAAGTGCAGGTACCCGTAATGGCCAGCTTCTGACCCAAGAGGCTGGTTTCTTTGGGCTGCCAGTGGACAGAAAGGAGCTCCTACTCTGACATGCTCCCGGGAGAGCCCGTCTTCCTTCTGTGTCTTGAGAGACAACCTAAAAGTGAGCCTTTCTCAATGCTTTTGTGTTACTGTGCAGAGTATGCACATGTGGTAGGTGCAGAACAGTGTTCAGCTTCTGTCACTGGGACTTTGTGTGAGAAATCAAACTGGAGTGATCGCCGTCAAATTTGTGGTGGTGGAGAATAGCTGTAATAATGATGATTTCCTTTTGTAGGTTTCAAGATGCTTTATAAAAGTTAATTTTAATAGCATAACATGGATTTAAATTTCTTGTCTTGTTTTTCTTACATTTCAGATCTACCAGTCATGAAACGAATTCTTCTGTTTTTTATCCTGGCGGCTGCTGTTATGTATGGTATACTGCATGGAAATCTGTGGAGAAATAACCTCTACTGGTATGGTGATGCTTTGCTTGCTTGTACTGCAGACACCCTCATGGCTGTGAGAGGTGTGGCCATGTGGCTTTATCACTGATCAGCTGTTTACTTGTGATCAACAGAAGTGATTACTACTCTGTGTTTTTGTGGCTGTGTTTTTTTGTTGTTGTTGTTTTTTGGGGGGTTGTTTTTGTTGTTTTTTGCAGTGAGGGAATGAATGTGATTGTTCTGTCTTGTCACCCCTTCTCTCATATCACTTTTAAACCTGGTAGTCGACTTGAGCCTTATTGTGTGGAAAGGTCAGGACTTCAGAGATAGGGAGCCCTTCTGAGTTTCATGAAAATAGGTGTTCAGGTGCGAAGAGATATCTTATTTGTGTGTGTCATGTGTCTGTCTTTCCCCCCAGCCTTTGTGTGTTTAGTGTTAGCTTGTTCCTTTAGAGGTCTGATAAATGATGCGGGAGAGACCTGCTCCACACAGGGGAATAACTGCAGGTATAGTGGGCACCTTTTGAAAAGCTGAAGCTTATGGAGTCCCAGTGACAACCTTGTGGGAAGTGAGCCTTTGCGATCTCCAGGCTGCATGGGACAGGTGGCACGGGACCAAAATTTCAGGTTGCTTATTGAAGAAGTTGAGTTTCCATTGGCCTTTGCACTGCTGTAACCAGGACTGACCAGTGTGTTTGTGCTACAAAGATAATAGTGATAGCTTTTAAAAACAGGGATTGATGTGCCTCTATTTGTCTTGTTTATAGCATACAGTTCATACAATTCTGTTGTGGTTTCTGTTTATAGCAAACCACAGTGTTGTGACATTTCCCTTTTTGCAGGATTAGCTTTTATGGACAGACTTCCTCTGTGAGGGCTCCTCCTTCCTATGAGACTAGTGGAGTTACCCAGTAAGTTCAGCAGTTGAGTCTTTTTGTCATGGGATTTTTCTTGTTTGGTTGGTTGGTTGGTTTTGGGGCAGGTGGGAGGGATTGAGACTAAAATCCATAACCTTTGTCTGTAGGCTCCCTGTTCAATTGGTTATTGTACAGCTGTGTCTGTTGGCTGTTTCTGTTATGAACACAATTGTAACATGTCTGGCAGAAAGGAATTTGTCCATGTCATGTTTCCAGTGTTTGTTTAATATTTATGGCCACTTACAGTGACTGTCTGTAACAAGCACTGAATTGTTGGAAGGACATTTGTTTACAACTTCCATATTTATACAAATCCGAGTTATATCTGAATAAAATTAGCAGAGCTATGAGGGCAACTGTTGTGCTTAAAACAATAAATCAGAGATGCGTTTCACTTGTGATGTGCAAGTGCGTGTATGAGCAGATCTTGTGCTAGTAAATTCCTGCAATTAAGTTTGTGGGACTAATGAGCGCCTATGCTAAAACTTAAAAGCAGGTCTCTGTTCTTTCTGAAGCTGTCCTGCAAAATGCTGTCTGTGAGGCTGATGCTAGAAAGCAACAAGCTGGCCAGCTGATATATTTCAAAGGGTGCTTTCTCAGTGTCAGTGTTCACATGACAACTTGAGGTTACCAAAAGCAATTAACCTTAATGGTCTGTTTGGCTTGTGGTTCTAATGTGGTGGTTTCATCCTTCTGTTCTTAATGCAGCCCAGATGCACGCATTGCTCACACTGAACTTTACCCTCCCTTCTGGGCTTCATATTTGTTATTAATAGGGCTAAATTGCCAAGGCGGGAATGTGCTTAGAAGTATAAGTCTTAGCCTTATTATGAGAGGATTGACTTATCCCCAAAGAATCTCAGTACCCTGTGTGGTGCTGTCTATTCCCCTCTCCAAAGAAGATTCCCCTCTCCTCTCAGAGTAACACTGGTGATGCTATCTGGTACGGCTGCCAGGGTGATTCAGCCCAGGTGTCCTGCTTCTCTGCAGGTGGGCCTGAGACCTCACCTCTGCCTGTGGCTTCTTTGATAGTTGCTGAGCAAGGGTGGTTGCAGACCCCTTGGAGCAGCACTGAGAGATAAAAGCCTTTACTTGTAAAAGTAAACGTACCGCAACGAGAAAGATCCATCTTTATAATGCAGACAGAGGCAATCATGAAAACTTGATGTGGTGTTAACTCAGTAATCAGCTTTTACTAATTTAGCTTGTCCAAGCTTCCCTACCTTGTTGCTGCTACCTGTTCCTGTTCTTGCTATTTCTTTGACATTCTTCTTTTGCAGGCTGCCACCTACGGCTGTGGAGAGAAGGAACGCACTGGACACTTGTCTCCTGAAACCAGCATTTGAATCTTTACTGGGGTGAGTCTTCTGTGGGAAGTTGGGGTGGGGAGAAGGAGAGGCTGTGCTGACTGAGGTAGAAGTGGGCTATTTACATATTCTGGACTATTTCATATTTTGATTCACCTCTGGAAGTACAGCTTTTGGGCTTGGGTTCCTTGCTGCTTTTCCTGGTTGCGGCAACACAAATTGCTTAGCTTGCCACTCATCAGCATCCGAGCAATACCACGCAACTAGCTCAACATGGTGGTGTATGTACTGAGTAAATATATACTTCCTCTTGAGATATTGTAGCCAGTAGCAGTGTGTCGTGGTTTAACCCCAGCTGGCAACTAAGCACCACACAGCCTCTCACTCGCTTACCCCTGGTGGGATGGGGGAGAGAATCAGAAGGGTAAAAGTGAGAAGACTCGTGGGTTGAGATAAAGACAGTTTAATAGGTAAAGCAAAAGCTGCACTCACGAGCAAAATGAAAACAAGGATTTCATTCACTACTTCCCATCGGCAGGCAGGTGTTCAGCCTTCTCCAGGAAAACAGGGGTCCATCGTGCATAATGGTTACTTGGGAAGACAAATGCCATAACTCTGAACATCTCCCCCTTACTTCTCCTTCCTCCAGCTTTATATACTGGCATGACGTCACATGATATGGAATAGCCCTTTGGTCAGTTGGGGTCAGCTGTCCTAGCTGCGTCTCCTCCCAGCTCCTTGTGCGCCCGCAGCCTGCTCACTGGTGGGGTGGGGTGAGGAGCAGAAAAGGCCTTGGCTCTGGGTTATTAGCGTCAAGTTACTGCTGAGTTACTGCCCAGCAATAACTGAAACATCTCTGTATTATCAACACTGTTTCCAGCACAAATCCAAAACGTAGCCCCATACTAGCTATCGTGATAAAAATTAACTCTACCCCAGCCAAAACCAGCACACAGTGAAACTATTTTAATGACTGAAATACAAGCCTTTTTTTTTTTTTTTTTATGCTTTTCCTGTAAAAGAAGCCTTCATGTCGAAGACTGAAACTCAGTCATTCTGCTCTTAAGAACCTGGACTTAAAAGATTTTTGGAAGCTGAGTATTTCTGTAGCAGCCAGGGACCAGAGAAGTTTTGAAAATATCTTCATTTTATTTGGAGGGAGGAGTCTGAAATGTGCGAAAATTCATTCAGTCTCTAACGATATAAGACTCTTCCCATCAATGGAATTTAATTTTAATGAAATCTGGGATTATTCATGGTTTTGTTCCTCTGATAGTGTTGTTGGATTGTGTGTAAGCATCCTCCGCTTTAAGGTACTCATAGGAAGCTTCCATCGTGAAGAAGCAGTCAGATGAAAAAAGGAAGAGCTTCAGCTCAAAACAAAGAAGGTATCTGGTCACAAAAGTGCATCCAAGATGTTTGTGAGGAAATACTGGGAGTTTTTGTTACTAAAAATACAAGTCTTAAATGAGAGATCAAGGAAGTGCTACAGGACCAGAAGCAGACAGGCTATGCTGTTGACTTAGAGCAAACATTGAGTATGGCCCTGAGAAAGCTTGGGAAGATGTTTAGACCAAGTCCTGGCTGAAGCAGTCTTAAAGCTCTAAGCAAAGACACCATTGCTTCTTTTTTTTTTTTTTTTTTTTTTTTCTNNNTTTTGGTCCTTTTTGTGTACAAGAAAATATGGCTTTAATTCAGTGCTCTTATTATTTTAAAGAGCATGGAAGGATCTCAGGTTTGTCCTCCGTGAAGCTGTCCTTTGGTCTTTGAGTTTTGGTTCACTGCCTGGCCCAGAGAGGTGGCCCTAGGTCCCTTGCCCACAGAGTGTGCTTAGGCTGCCTCTATGTCAGGCGCAGCAGGATAGCTCTGGTGCTGAGCAAGGGGGCAGGAGTGGACTGAGGGATGCGCCATGAGAGGAAGGCAGGTGCAGAGCTAGAACAGAGTCTCTTGCATATTTCTATAGCTCCTTTACAGAGACAGTTTGTGTGAGCTGAAGATCTGGTCTGTGCACTTCGGTAATAGCCTGGGGAGGTTGAAAGGATTTCTAACCTGGCAGAATTATTTATTGGAAAGGAACCAGAGCCAGAAGAGCTAGAATTAAGAATCTCTTTGCAGTAGGTGCATTATTTATTATGTCTAAGCTTACCAGCTGCTTCTGAGCAGCAAGGCAAGTTATTAAATTTAATATGTATGTTTAGTGCACAGTGTCTCAAAGTTAGCTGGTCTTACTTAGTTAACCTATGTCCCAGTTCTTGATGTGCGGTCTGTGGTGTTTTGTTGTTGTTTTCGTGTTTTTTTTTTTTTCTTTTTTACTGGCAGTATCTTCTGAATAAACAGAGCTTAGAGTGAGATACTTGATTTGTGAAACTGAGAGGGAGGGTTTTTTTAACAGCTATTCTTAATGGAGAAACGAGTCGTGTGCTGGCTGTGGGTATTTATGATCAACACTAGGCTTTCTCACTGTGACAGTATACTTCTGTGTTAACATTTTAATATAAGACCTATGATGCAGGATTGCTACAAAGGCAACCAGTTCAGTGAGTGGGCGCTGACTTAATTCCAAGGTGAAGCCAAGGGCATGGTAGCGTGTGACAGGATTGGGTCTACTGTTCGTTCATTTGGCATGACTTGGCAGATTTGGTGATAAGAGTCCTCTCCCCGCTATGAGACAAGCCTCGTCTGTGGTTACTGTCTTTTGAAGAAGTGACCCATTCTTTCTATCTTGACACTTAGAAGGTGTGATGCCATCATGTTCTAATTTGCAGGAGTAATGCGCTTTTGAGGCAAACCTTGTGATCCCCCTGTGTCATGCTTCTCATCGCAGGGTGGCCCTGGCAGATGTGCACTGGGCTGCTTTCGGACATCTGACTTCTGGCTAAGCCAGAAGATGCACTGCAGGAGCACCTCTGATGTGCTGCAGCTGCCAAGGGATGTTCAGTCTGTGGGACCCTACTAGAGTTAGTCCAGAGTACAAAACCCCGAGTTGTATAATGCGAACATGAGAACTTTTTTTGCTGTATGGGCATACCCTTGTTGCCCCAAACTACTTACTAATGTCAACACAGCCATAAAGTGCCACTTGTTTGGAATGGGAGCACATCTCAAATAAGCTGATGTCTTCCGGACATGGTATTTTCAAGTTAAAACACCTTGTTTCAAATTCCATTTTTATTTATTAAATTGCCATATATAATAATAACTCTTAATTTTCCTTGCTGCCTCTGTTATGTACTTTTCAAACCTGAAGTTATTTATTGTCTTTCTGGGTTATGTATTCTTAAATATGCTTTCTCATGGTGTAAGCTTTCAGTGATATGGTTTTAATGACTCTATATAACTTATACTAGCAGAGAAATCATTTTATCTCGCTCTCTGCCTATATTTTCCATTATAAAATCTTCCCCTTCTCTGTCATCTGCTTGCTTCCTCTGTGTTCTTCTTTTAAAAATTGTTAATACTTCAAGTAGGATAAAGAAAGCTTTTTTTTAAAAAAGCAATTGCATGAATTATTTGCTTATTCAAAGACATCATGCAGATTTTCTGAAACGTCTTACTTTTTCCCTTCATTAGTGTTGACAAAATATACCCGTTCCTGTGCGCTAATGACTTTATCAGAGTGGCGGAATTCCACGGGAGCGATAAGTTTGAACTACCATATGGAATAAAGAGAGCAGGTTTGTGCTCCCCATGTACCTTGTTTTTGAACAGAAATACCTAAATGTTTTGCAAAGCCACCTGAATTTCAGGTGCAGAGAAGCTCCAAAAAGGTGGGAGTGAGGAAGAGTGGAGCTTATTCAGCTTCCTTCAATTTGTATGTGGGCTACAGTGCTAAAGATATTTAGGTAGTGCTTTTCTAGGTGAAATATTAGCAGGGTCAGTGTGTTGGGGTTTGATCAACACACCTAAGCTGACTGGGATCCAGAGTCCTACCAAGGCAGAAGTCCCCACGCTGGGGCAGTTACATCAGCAAAATTTTCCTTTTACTTCTCATGCCTGCTGCCCACGTTGGTCGAGGCAAAGTAGACAGGGCCAGATACCCTAAGGGTCTTCAGTGCCCTTTTGGAAAGCGTTATAAGGTCTCAAGTCCCAGGTTTTTAACACTGAACAGTGCATCTTCCTATTACCCTGCGGATCTGGGCTTTAGACTCTCTATTTGCTCTCCATCAGTGTAACAAGGATGGTGCTTTTTTTCTGCACCTCTGGGGTAGTGGTGAGGAAAAGTATGTTTGGGAATGAGTTGAGGCCCCCTCTCAGTTAGAGCCCCACTGAGTGTCCAGCAGGCACCTGCCCACCAAGGGCAGGCTGGGAAGGTGCCTCTGCCCATCTTTGCCAGTGAACACAGGCTGGTTTGATGTCTTCTCCCAAGATATGTAATGCTGTTATTGTCCCTGGCTGTGTGGCCCCTTCTCTTGGGTCAAGGCTGCTTCTGTATCAGCTGAAGGTGGGTAGGAGAAAAAACAAAGTCAATTACAATGCAGGTCTTGGAAACTCTTCTGATGCTTATTTACTGTAACTAAGATTTGGGCTTTTTTTATACAAATCCCATGCTATTTTCCAACATGGAAGTGTTTAGACAGGAAAAGTTTCCCAGAGAGGACCTCTGATAAACCTGAATTTCTTTAGCATCATTGATTGACCTGTGGCCCTAAATTACAAGTGTTTTTAGTTTGAGTTTTTCGTATGCACGGTTCATAAACACTATTGTGTCTGAAAATGCTGTAGTCAGGGTGGCATGCTTATTTTTATATTGGAAAGCACTGAACACTTTCATTAATAATCTTCTTTGTTTGCTTTCTAGAGCAATTTTTTCGTTTAGCCCTTTCAAGACTGCAGAACTGTGGACTTTCGACTGAAGAGGACAGGTGAGATGGTTTATTTGTTACTGTTTCTGTTAATTGTTTTTTTAATATTTGTCTGAAAAGGAATGTCAGTGGCACTATCCTGAAACTGCCCAAGTTAGTCAAGATGCAGATCTGACTGACACTGTCCAAGCAATCTGTAACTGATGCCAAAATTTATTAAGTTTGGTTTTAAACATACATAGCACCAGCATTCGAGAATAATTTTTCTGTGAGGGAACTTAAACTTACAGATTCCTTTTTATAAGTGTGTTAGATTTTGCTAGCTGAATGCAGTCCCATCTTCCTGTAGTATCTTTTTATACTGGAGGAAAGTGAAACCACCCCTTAAAAATTGAAAGTGATCTCCTCTTTCAAAGTCGTTATTAGTATAAGCTAGAGAATGTTTGAGATAAGCAGATGCAAACCAATGACTGTTTCTATACAAAAGAAATCTTACCCGTATCCTGGTGCCACTGTATCCGCTGGCCTGCTGCACACACCGTTGTTCATGTGTACGCTCAGCTTCCTTTCCCGTGACTGCGGGAGGCAGAGGCAGCCAGGAAAGGCTGTTCCTGGAATTTGGGGAGTAAGCAGGGTGTGGCACAGAGTGGAGCATGCCATAGATAACTCATTTCCCATGCATTAGATTGTCCTCTTTAAAAATCTCTTGGTTAGAAGCCAATTCTGCTGGGAGTTTTTTTTGTTTGGTTTTGGAGGGCCTTTCTGTGTGTGTGTGTGTGTGTGTCTTGTTGGTTTGGGGGTTTTGATTTGTTTTGGGGTTTTTTTTTTTTTGGGGGTAGTATAGTAGGGTTGGCAAGTACACCGAAGTCCTGTGTTTACCAACTGATGCAAATGAATTCTTAGATTTGCAGTCTAGCAAACGGGCTGACAACCTGCCATATATCATGTTAATATGCAGGCCTCTTTAATAGAGTTGGATGCAAATAATGCTGAGGTTGGCTGTACTTGGTTTTGTTTTTTTAATCAAGGAGATCAAACAGAAGATCGTTGCTTCAAGCCAAATGCCAGGATCACATTTTAATTAAAGTTGGGTGGAATATGAACAAAATAATTGGTGTTCAAGCCTAAGAATTATCTTGCTTTTAACACCCAGTTTTTTCTTTTCACCAACTGTACTCCTTCCTTTCCCTGTGTTTAGTTTCTAGGATGTTCAGGTTTATTCTGAAGGGGGGCGGGGGGGAAACAAAAAACAAAAAAACCCTATTGCCTATCAGGAGTGTAGTAATTGGGGAAATTCATACAGAATTGGCTGACAAAGGCTAGTCTTTTGTCTGGAGTTTGAAGGATAATGCCAAATGTTGTATTACAAATTTCCTGAAATCACAAGTTAAGCACTATAATCGTTTTGGATGTAAAGTAGAGACACTTGCAGTACAGCATAGTACCTTTTAAATAGAAGTGTCTGTCCTATAGATCAAAAGTAAGGTAACTGGTATTCTTTGAATGTAGGTTTTTGAGATATAGATATGTTTAGTGGTTCTGGGAATTATGCTTCATTTTGATAAAAGTAATATACTTTGGTAGTACTGAAGCAGAATGAGAACTATTACTATTTAATAGGCTGTAGTATAAATAAATCAAATGTACAATGACTTTATACAATGTATTCTTTCTAGATCCATCAGGTTTTGTGTATAGCACTGTTAGGGCATGAATCACTGTAGTAAGGAAGAGCTTTTATATATACATTAAACCGAGATACAGTGGCTTTAAAATGTGAAACGCTTCGGGAATTAATCCTAACAACATACTCCAGTAATAAGACAACAGAATTATTAGGTAGTTCTGTATTGCTGCCATCTAATTCAGCCTTCTTGGCAGAATACAAACTGAATTTCCCTATAAGCTTTTCTTGGGGCAGAGTGGGGGAATCTGCTATGAAGTATTTTAACAAATATTAGGCTATATGAGCACCAAATCTATGGCGCTCATATACCTGTATTTGTGTGTAACTTAGGTAAAACTGTACGTAGTGAGCTACAAAGGATTTTTTTCCAAACAGTGCCATTTTCCAAACCTAGGTGGAATTCTCACTGTGTAAAGGTCTGGCTCTCCAAAACTGATTGGAAATGAACAGTGTCACTGACTTCAGTGGAATAGTCCATAGGAGAGGGGTTTTCCAGGCTAGGGGTATATCTACAGCGTACTCTGAATACCCGCTCTACCCATGTGATTACTCGCTGGGCACTCTCAGCACTCTAAGCTCAACAGCAGTAAATTCTTACAAATGCATTTACACAATCCTGAGTCAACAAAATGTGACCTCTGCATCCTCCTTTTTCCAGATAACCTCAAAGGAAATAATTTGCATTCCTCAGCTGACTATGGGGGTGTGTGTTAAAGGAGTTGAGGTTTAAATCTTTTTCCTTTTCCAGAGAAACAGTATTTCAGTGGAATGTGGAGGATGCAAGCCTTCTGACCTTTGAATGCTACATTTCCATTTAACAATATTTTTCTTTTATAGACTAGGAAAACATTTCTCTTAGCATTTCACCATATAAAAAAAGAAATGTAAACTGATGCCTGGCCTTGAGATGAAGAGGCTCTTGTACATCACGGGAATGGTGCAATGGTTTGAGTGACTAAAGGGATTGATTGCACTTATATGTTGGAGATCAGTTACCAGATTTACATCAGGATCCATTTAGACTCTAAGCAGGTCTCTAACACCTAAATGTAATCCCTTAGCTACTCGAACCATTGCTATAGCAATTGTTATAGCTGAAGTCTTTAATATTTTTCAGTTTCATCAATATCATGCTGGTGGCTGTAAGCTGGACCTGCAGACACTTTGGTCCGTTATATTTCACTTGTAACGCACCTGATGTTGTTTAAAGACATCTGAATTTATTTTTCTTCTTGCCAATTTATTGATTTGGAGAAAGGGTTAGTGTTACTCACCCCTTGGGTTGAGTGTTTGGGTTTTTTTTAATATGAAAATGTTATGAAAAAGGAAACTTTAAGAAGTAGAGTTGGTAAAATATCTGGGAGTAACAGTCTGCTGAAAATCAATGTGTTGATTTTTGTGATCTACAATAAGTACAGGTCAGTTTATTTAACTTAAATATCTTCAAATACAATCCAGCCTTGCTACATATTCTTTATTTCCATTTCATATGTTAGTTTCCTATATTGTGTTCTGTTTTTTTTTCACTCTAGCATAAACTCCCTGCTTATCCTTGTCAGTGGAATCTGTGCTACTGTGGACATAGACCTATGATCGTAACTGGATACACTTGAATATTGGAGGGGGGCTAAGGGGATGAGACGATTCAGAAATAGCACATTCGTGCCAGACTTCCTGTTTGAGTTGGCCTGCTCCGACTTCCTGAGCTTGACAGAGATTAAAAGCTGGTCTTTCTAATTCGTTTGACTGTATTTATGACTCTATTCGTGTACAATTCATCAAGAGTATTTGAGCTGCTTGTTGACTTTATCCATTTAAAAAGTTCACATACCAATGTTAGATGCGTTATTGGTTATTTGAAGGCAGCTGGTAACTTTATTTTTGCGTATGCATGTTATTAAGAGCACTGGAGTTTGAAAGCCTAATCAAACTTCACTCTATTTTCCATCCAAGTAGTATTAGTCAGCTACGAACATGAACATCAACCATGAACAAGATCTGGACTGCATCCATCAGTAAGAGGGAAGAGAGTTCAGATGTGACTTGAGAGCAGCTACCCAGCTTCTGTAGCTCGGTGAACCTCACTTGCCCAGTTCTAAAGTCATGTTTTATTTTACCCTCCCTGCCCTGAGTGTGCCCTGCTACATTACAACTGCACAGTGCAAAGAGGAAAAAACAAAGAGCTCTTCAGTTTTATACCAGAGTGGAAGGCGTTATTTCAATAGCTAGGGATTGACATAGCAAAGAAGCTTCTTAAATCATAGTCTCTGCCAAAAATTGGAAGGTATATAATAAGGATTCGCTTAAAATTCGCCCACAAGGGACAGAACAAGCAGTGCCTCCTCAAAGTAACTTTTTGGCTGCTTATCATGGCCAGAATAATACAAAAAACTTGTAATGGAGTTACGTAGTTTTTGTAAAATCACACTTGAGTAGTCAGAGAGTATAAAAGATAACATTCAGCAAGATTAAGAGCAATTTTTCTGGCTTTTTATTGAGACCTAAACATGAGTCCATGCGTGGTGTGTCAGTCACTGCCAAACTAGGGTGTCCACCAAGCATTGGGGTTCGATGCTCTAGCCAGAAGGTACCACCAGGAGTTGAGTATAAGTAGCAGTTTAGGATTTGCGTTGTGGTGATGAGGTTTGTACCGCAGTTAGCCAGCTGCGGCCGCGTAACTTCTGGTGACACCAAATTCAGAGGTTTGAGATGATTGAAACTTTCAGCAAATTAAAGGCATGCTGTAAATGACAGGAATACATGATACAACCATACGCTAATTCTGTGCTTCTTCCCCGTCTCCCTCATTCCACCTTCATCACTTACTGATCATGTTGGTTTGTCCAGTTTTCCTTTTTTGTTCCTGTTTCTTGTCGCTGTTGCTTCTCTGTAGCACAGGATTGTGCTTTGAGCTCTATGGTATAGCTGCAAGCAACAAAGTGTAATTCAGGAAAAGGGTAACTTCTGCTCCCTTCCTCCCACTGTAAAATTTGCAAGAGGCATATGTTCATCAACCTGCTTTCTCAGGATATCTTAAAACTAGATTGGAAAACTAATGGGCCGAAGCAGTCCTGGAGTATAGAGGGAAGGGTTTTGTGGGTGTAGAGGGAATGGGCATGCTGAGGACAGGATGGTGTAGCAGGTTTTCACCCCTCTGATTTCCGAGGTACCAAGTCATGTGACCTTGTGGCATTAGCTGGAAATATTTTTATGAATGCTTGGCTTCTACTAAGCTTCTTAGGGAACACTAGAGAAAAGTGTGCCAGCTTTTTCCATGTCACCCCACCCTAAGAGCTGCACTTAGCAGCACTATATACATACGTGTATATATATGTGTCTATACATATATAAATTTTTCAAGTCAACTCCCTCTGCAGATGTGGCCCTAGAGCAGCAGGAGAGAGGGTGCCATCGCAGCATTTCTTTTGAAATACAGTGCTTTTTATAGTTGGCATTTATTCTCATCTTACCTTTCCTGTAAGCTTCAGGTTTTCAGCATGGTTTTGGGGCCCAGTTTCTTTTTCCTAGCCCACATGCAGTACAGCATAATTGCGTTAACAATTCTGTAGGAAATATAGGGAGCTGCTTTCTACATTGAAATGTCAGTCTGAACTGGAACAGGCTGCTTTCATTCAGCTCTCCTCAGCTGAAAAAACAGGCTGGGCTATCTGAGGAGGAAGATGTTAATTAGTCTGCATAAAGTGTCACACTGGCCATTTAATACAGATTATAGTACTCCTTGGGACACAGTCCTGGGGTCCCCTACAGTAAGAAATGGCATAGAGCCTTTTTCTTATTTGAAGAACCCTGGGAGCAGGATGTTGGGAGGTGGCTCATCCTCAGTAAGCTGTGAACCTGTTTGTGTCTGAAGAAAATACCAGCGGTTTTATTTTGCCATTGTTCCTCCTGCAGCCAAGTTGAACAGCTTTTGCTCTAAATAAAGAAGCATTTTTACACCGCCCCACTCCCCCCCCTGCCCCGTGCTTGTTCTGTAATGAGTTTGCAGTCTTATACATTGGATATAAATCCTTCCTTAAAGAGGCAAAATTTCTTGAGTAAAACACCAGCAAGCCTGTCTGTGCACTTTTTTTTGAGCACAGCACACATTTTACTAGCATTGAAATAAGACAGTAGAGATCAAAAGACACACTTGGAAAACCTAGGATACCATTAGAATTTACTTTCGTAAGTTTGTATTTGCGTAATACCTTTTACCTTTTTTGGGTGCTTTTTAACTCTGAATATATTCTAAATTTAAAATGAGTTACTATTTTATTTGGATGTAGCCTAAGAGCTAATTTGTAGCTCAGTGTTTTATATACTTAGTAATGCTGTCTAATTTCAATCTAGTCACATGAGAATGCAACTTTTAATCAAGTGTATCCTTCCTGTTATGTCATGACAGCATGCACTTCAGCATGTGTTTAGACAGCACTTTCTAAGTAGAGGGAGAAAAATCAACATGATTATATTAATTTGAAGACCCATCACATGTGTCATTTGGCTAAGGTTTTTCACATGTACAGTTCAGAGGCCCGTAAAGTAAATTGTGAACCTAAAAATTGCTGCTTTAACTTATGTTGGAGATCTCTAGAGTTGTGGAGAAACACCTTAATTTGAGTTAGTTTTTCCAGACGTACTCGATCCTGGTTGGTATGCCCCCAGACTGGGACAAGTTTGAAGCACTTGTGGAAGATAAATTATCTAATGATACCCATAGCATCAACTGGTTAGATGATCTTAAACAGCAAACCACTAGAAAAAGGATGCGTAAAAACAGTTTTACATGAGAGAAGCCATTTCCTGACTTTGTCAGTCCCTGAAATAATGCAGCTGCATTTTTAGAAAGAAGCCTTAGTGTGTGATACAGGATTAAGACCCCTCTGTAGGGTCCAAGGAGCATAAAAGATACAGGACCTCAGTTACTAAATAAGCCAGTTAAATGCAAGTATATCATTAATAAGAATATGAAGCAAAGGATGTTGTGCATATTAAAAGTTCTGTTTGTTCTGCAGCATTGCCTGTCGACGGTGTGTTGTTGTTGGTAATGGAGGAGTGCTTCGAAATAAGACATTAGGGGAGAAAATTGACTCATATGACGTGATAATAAGGTAAATGGTATCTCCTTTTCATTTTGTGTACATGCAAAGAATTAACAAACTTTTGCTGTCGGCCAGTAGCTTTGGAGTTCAGTTATTATACAAATGAAAATGTACAAAACTTCCTGGTTTACTTATTCTGTCACAGCCTTCATTTAAAAACATTTGGGAAGAAATGGATCAGTGTGGTTGATCACACAGCCTGGTTGATCAGGAGAGGAAGGCTCGCTGGGTGGTCAGTCTGCCTCCTGTACAGATACACACATGCAAGATGCTGCCGTCGGGGATGGGTTCAAGCATGATACAGCCTGGAGCCCTGCATGCACCCCTCGCTGTGAGCCAGCATCCCAGGCAGCCCTGCCTCTTACCCCCATGCTGGCATATGCATTGCTTGGAGTGGATTAAACATACTGGTTGCTGGGAAATCCATCACAAGGCACACGTCAGCTGGAGGATGATGTTGATGTCTGCCCCGTTTTCTCAAGTTCGTTAGTTCATATTGGAAGTTTGAGATGCCTCGACCTACCAGAGGATGCTGGGGTCTAAAGAAGAAGCATCTGGACTAGGGAAACTGGGGAAGTGCTCAGAGAGGAACAGGCAAGGGGAGGGGGGCGGGACTCAAATGCCAAGCAAACTGAAAATGGACTATCTGGCTAATTACAAAAGAATTTTCTGCACATAAAGAAAAAGATAAATCAGTTTCTCCATTGCAGGAACTGAGACGGTAACTGATTAAACAGCCCTCCTGCCTGTCGATACCCTGTCAGATAGTATGCCATTTCAGTTTGTCTGCTTCAACATTGTGTTGAACGTTGAACAAAGTCTCAGTTTTGTTAATTTGCCATCAGTACTAATGCTCATTGTAGTAACACTGTTTAAGTCTTCAGGCACTACTAGAAAATAGTTGTATACTAATCCTGGAGTTTGACATGCATTTGAAAACATACTGGTAAGCTAGAAATGAGTACATGCAATTCTTCAGTTGTAGTTCCTCTTAAACTTAAACCTATAGGAAGTGAAGCACATAATATCCCTGTTCTTAGGAAACCTTACTTGCCTGACACCTTTGTGCTTTACGAACAAAAAAAAACCCCCACCTTGCACTTATTTTCATTGTAGTATAATGATGCAGGGAAGCTCCGTGGATTATTCTTAAGCTATTTCAAGTACTTGGGCTCCTTGTAGATCTACCTATTCTTCTTAAAATGGAAATCTTTCAGTAGAGTGGTGTCACACATTTAAAAACAGCTCTAAATTCAAAACTGTTTCAGAAATACAGTACACACTTGTTTACTGTGAATGAACAAAGACGTGGTGTTTGCATTCTGTATTTAATGACAACTTCTGATAAAACTTTGAAATATTTCCATGTCTGCATATCTTGTTTTACAAATGTTTGCTTTGAAGCAGTGTGCCTCATATTCTGAGCAGTCAGTCACTGGCAGGAATGGAGCATACAGAGACAGCCTGAATTCTCCAAAGAACATGCAATACACCCACCAAGCAATAACTGCAAGATGGAGACTTAAACACAGCCCTTCTACCATCTCAGAGCAGAGGGACCTGATGCACCTGCTCACTGCTTATTAAGCTGTTATCCCAAAGCAGTGGTGGCTGTGCAAGTAATATGTAAAAAACCCCAAAACACTACACCCTAAACCCCTCAAACAAACAAAAAAGCAAACATAAAGATGTATCAGCATCAGGTACGCAGTCATAACCCCTGTGTGCTGTAGACACTGAAGAGTATTAAAACATTCTTGAATTACCTCCTGTATGACTTGGATCATCTAGTAGCATGAATGGAGAAATGGGTAATTCTCCGAGCCAGTTATTCTCTTTGGTCATCTCCAGTTTCTGCATTTGAGCCAAATCAGGTGGCCTTCTGCTCAAGTGACACACAATAAGCAATCATGCAATTGTATTCTAAACCACCTTGGCCAAGATCCCATATGTGCTTGATCCCTCTGAGTTAGAGGGTGAGTGTACCTGATAATTGCTCATCTACCATGTAACATGATAAGTAAATGCTGGGCTGCTAAACCCTCCTGTACCTGGACACGTTGTCTCCTCCGCAGACTAATGCATGTGCCAGCCACAGCTCAGTAAAGATGTGCGTGGGGTAGTCATTGCTGTCTCTGTCCTCTGCAGAATGAATAATGGCCCTGTTATAGGGTATGAAGAGGATGTTGGAAGGAGGACAACTTTCCGCCTTTCTTACCCGGAATCCATCTTCTCAGATCCGATTCACTACGACCCTAATACGACTGTTGTTCTCATCGTCTTCAAACCACGTGACTTGAAGTGGCTTTGGGAGATACTAGGGGGTCAGAAAATAGTGAGTTTAATTATTTGTGCACTTTGGCTTAGCTTGCCCCACACCTCTCCTGTGAAATACCTATTTTGCTTTTAACCTTAGTCCTTCCTCCTAGCTGGGGGGAGCACTGGATCTCCTAGTCAGTTTGCTCGATATTCCTTTCCCATAAATGCTTCTGTCTTCTTTCTGACACGTGTATTTGATTAGTTCCTCAGCCCAAAGCAGTTTGCCTCTTGGAAATACCTTTTTATCCTCTTCCTAGTACTGTTTCATATTCTGACATGCACGTTCTAGCCATTTCCCAGTTTATTTTATCGTGCTCACTTGGTGGAATTGCAGAATAATGTTGGAAGGGACCTCTCTCTCAAGGTCTTAAGTCCAAAACCTTGTTGAAAGAAAACAGAGCCAAGTTCAAAGCTGTACCAGGTTATTAGGGCATTGTCTGGGTTAGTTTTGAGTATTCCCGAGGATATTTCTACAACTTCTGTTTCAGTGCTGCAGCACCCTCACAGGAAAGAATTTCTCCTTATCCTTTCGCTGTGTTCCTCTGAAGTAGTCTGATCCTGTCTCTTTTTGTAAACCCCTACCAGATAGTTGAAGATGGGCTGAACAAACCCAGCATCCTCAGACCCTTCTTGTTTGCTGTGAGCTCTGAGCCCTCAGCTGTTTTAGTGGCCTTCTGCTGAGCTTGCCCCAGTTTGACACTCTCTTGCACAGGGGGGAGCCCAGAACAGCATTTGTGAGATTGCAGAAAGGCACAGTATAAAGTACTTGAGAAGGATAACTTCTGTCTACCTGTTCTCTATGCTTTTATTAATGCGGCCAAGCACACAATGAGCATTTACTGTCTCCAGGGCGCACTGCTGCTGCTTGTTGTCCATCAGACATCTTTTTTCAAAGCTGTTTTTCAGCCAGCCGGCCCCAGCCTCTGCTGCTGCAGTGGGCTATCCTGTTGCATGAGTACAATTTGGCACATGTTTTTGTTGAACTTTGGGAGGTTCAACACTCCTCTTCCTCCTCAACCTCCTGCCCTTGGATTTTACTCTGGGTAGAGTTGCTACAAAACCAAAATCTAATAGCTGTTAAAATGTGTATTTGCTTGCCTGTTACAGAGTGCTAAAGGCTTTTGGAAGAAACCGGCTCTGAACATGATATACAAGTCTAGTCAAATCAGGATTCTCGATCCCAGCATCACCAGAAAAACGGCTTATGAATGGCTTAATTTCCCAACAAGATTTCCCAAGAAGGAGGTAGGCTTTTTTCTTCTGTGTCTTTTAGTTTTATGCAGCCAAATGTATACTCAGAGGTAATTATCTCTATTATAGTGGACTATGCTAGAAAGTCTTTTAGGTTCACATTACAGTAGTTTGCATTTAAATGGTGCTCAAAAAAGATGGGGAAAATGTAATCCAGAAAGAGCATGGGTAGCCTTGTACGCCAAAAATCTCTCTTTATGGATTCTAAAATTAGTATTAAATGAAACTGCTTTTGCAGACAGACATAATGCCTTTTACAAAATTGGGAGAAGCAGACAGTCATTGGAACGTGGCAGATCCAAAGAGCCTCTAGAAACATTAAGGAATCTTGAATTATTAAATGTAGGGTGTTTTATAGTTTATCTTAAAAAAATCCAAACAAACAAAAAACCTGCGGGGGGGGAAAAACAACACCAAAACCAAAACACCAGAACCCCCACCCCCACCAAACAAACAAAACCCAGCAACCCTAACTCTAACACTGCTGCAGTTTCATTCTGCTGGAGGCAGGTAAGGGCTAGGGACCGTACAGGATATTCCAGCCCTGCGCTAATGTCATATGTCTAGCAGCATTCTTGTGCTTACTGATTTGATGCCAAGCGTTGTAATGAGTTAACCAACAATTTAGACAGAAAAATACACTTTAGCTGTCAGTTTTTGACTGAAGAATGTTTCTGACTGAAGAACATGTCTTGTGAAAAGTAAGGCTTCGAGCAGGAGACCTCCCTTGCGCAGTCAGGACTGACCACGTGCTGTTTCACACAAATACAGTTCCCTGGGGTCACATCGTTGCACAGAGCTGCTTCATTAGCATGAAGATGGCTGGGATGAGCCAGCTGACAAGTGTGGAAACGTTTGTCAGTGTGGAGTATCTACCACAACTTTTTTCTGGTTTAATCTTTCTAATATGTGAGGGAGTTGATTTTTTTTTTCATCTTTTTTTTGGTTTTGCAGGGTGTTTTGCCTTTTTTTTTTTTTTTTTAGATTTCTTTCTTTTTTTTTTGCCTACTAGCGGCTTTTTCCTCCCTTATTAACTCTCAAACTGGAATACCCAGTTTGGCTGCATGCTTACCGGGGCTCAGCTCTTCAGCTGAGGGTGGGAAGAAAGCAGCGTAGCAGTTGGGTGCCTGATGATTTCATAAAGGGCCACAGAACATCTGTGGCCTCCATAGCTCAAGAAATCCCTCCTGGTCCCCTTCTCAGTGGGTGTAAAAGTAAGACCAGTGCTGTCAGCGAGCCACAGATGTGCATGGTGTCCTGGAGCTGGTACAGAAGCACAAGCCCCTCAGTCACTTTGGGGAACAGAGCGCATCTGTGCTTGGAGCCCCTTTCTACCACCTCCACATCCTGCTTGCTCCATCCCAGGGATTTTGCAGCAGTGGTCGAGCTCTGGCTTGCTTGTCCTCACTTTTCCTCCGATCTCCGAGGCAAGCCATGGCTGTGAGTCTGCACATCTGCTGTCACCCCGGCATAGCTGATGTGTAAGGGCTTGGTTAAGGTGCGGGTCATGCCTTGGGGGTTTCTGTTGGCAGGGTGGCCTTTTGCAGGACCTCCTTTGGAGCTCTCTCTCCGGGTAGTGTATCCCTGGGGAAAGGCCGGTGCTGCCTTTGCTGTCCTGTGCTTCAGCCCCCTCTGCCTGCAGGAGATGCCGAAGACCGCTGTTGCTTTCCTTGCTGTCTTTGCCTTTTCCATTAAGCCAATCTCGTGTTCCCTGTGTGTGCACATAGTCCAGCAAGCATTTCTGTTTCTTTGTTAGCAACTGTGATGGTGTTGGCAGAGCCAGGAAGAACAGCTGTAAAATCAGATGTGCTGCCCTGGCAGCACTGAAGTTGGGAGGTGTTGCAGAGTCATTCCAGAGCTGTGCCTATTCCCATGAAACATGAATGGCTGAACGAATTTCATTACAGGCCGAGGATATCTGGATATTGCTAAAGTGCTAGTGTGGCAATGCATTTTAAAAGTAATATTGCTTTTTTTAGTATATTCTTTTGAAACGAACTTTGTGATAGCCAAAGGTAAACAGAGCTAGTCACAACCTGTGATGTTCCTAGTGTTCTAAATAGCACTGATCCTGACATGTAGCATTCCTGCCATAATTTTTGGTTCCTGTTTAGTATGGACATTGCAACAGAGTCACTACTAAGTTTATGATACTGGGCCCTCAGGGCAAAAAGTTATTTTGCTAACTGGCAGGAGCCCTGGGCAATAGCGTGTATTTTAAGTTGGTGTTATTGCTGGAGTACTCCAAGAGTTGTATAAAGGTACAAAAAAATTCTACATAAAAGCTGATAGTTCAATTGTGACTTTAATTAGGCTTACAGAGTTGACGTTAGTAACTTTTTTCCTGGGGATTTGTTCTTTTATCATACGATACAAAGAAGTATTTTTCTGTGTCATCAAGTGCATCTGCCTTCTCTCTGCACAAAGTTGTCCAGTACTGGTTTGCCTGCTTTGTTTTCAGAGGCAAATGAATTGAGCCTTGCGTAAGAGTTCAGAAAAGCATGTGATTTTATGCTGAGTTTGAGGTTTCATTGCAGATACTGAACACATAGCTCATTTGGTCTCTGAGAAAATTGTTATTTTAGTGAAGAAGGGCCTTGGTGCCTGAAAGTTTTTATCCATTTCTGGGGACATTTTTTGCCCTCAGCTTCATCTGTTGGTCTAATGAAAGACTTCAGTGCTCTCTGCAAACCTTGCCTCATTTACTTCCCCAGATCATTTTAACCACTGCTGCTGCTAAAGTAGTCATGTACTTGACCACAAGATAGGACAGATGGTTGCAATGAGTTGTTCTATGCTCTTGTAAGATGCTCTTTGCTGTATCTGTCTTTGCATACACGTTCTATGCTCTTTTGTTTAGGTGCTCTTAATTTTGCACAGTTAAAACCTGTTTATGACTGGCTGTTGATGTTTTACATTGTGTTTACTAATGAGCTATCTCACTATAGAGCACTTTTATCTACAGTTTCATTTCTTCTAATGCAAAGAGTGGGGGAAGGTCTAAAGCCATGTTCTTCTGGAAGTTCTCTGCTTTGAAAAAGTTCAAATGCAGCCAAATTTATGCAGCAGTAGTATTTATGCTTTTTTATTTTGGGGTTATGAAGATTTGAGGTGTGTTGTGTTATTTTGTTCCTCTGCATCACCATCATCTAGAAACTTCTGAACACACCTGTTAATTCACTCAAATTTGATGGGGTGAAATGGTCTTAAATATATCAGTTTCATGAAAGTACATTGCTGAGCAGAAGGATGGGGAGACCTTCCTGATGCCTCTGCTGAGGGAAGGGCTATCATATGGGCTCAGCCCTCACTAGAAGCTGGAGAATCCCAGGGAAAGCTAACATGGCAGACAACCTAGTCATGGAAAACCTGTGGGCAGTATCTTACTCCTCAGGAGATATCAGGGGATCAAACTGCAAAAACAAATGTCTGTAGAAGAGCCAGGCTGCCTGATTTCCAGTGCCTTCATTCTAAGGTTTGCTGTTCCTGTCAGACTGCTAGTTATTTATGTATGCGTACTCTTTGTGTTTCATTTTAGAAACCCAAGCATCCAACAACGGGGCTAATTGCCATTACACTCGCATTTCACATATGCCATGAAGTTCACCTTGCAGGCTTCAAGTACGACTTCACTGACAGAAACAGTTCTTTGCACTACTATGGCAATGACACAATGTCTCAGATGATACAGGTAACAAACACTTGTTTATGCTGAGAGAAATATAGCTAGTAACTGCGGAAGACAATTCAATGTAGCTAGAAGTGTGTACTGCAGGTCAGAAAGGCCTCCCGTCTTCTGGTTCAGCTACTCATGGGTTAACATTGCTTGAATCTCTTCCTCTCTGCTTTTGTTTCTGAAAAAAGTGGGTAATGATATTTGTGTCCCTTGTGCTACGCTGTATTCTTCAACATCTGCATCAGATACAGAATCATAGAATGGTTAGAGTTGGAAGGGACCTTAAAGATCATCCAGTTCCAACCCCCCTGCCATGGGCAGGGACACCTCCCACTAGACCAGGTTGCTCAGAGCCCTATCCATCCTGGACTTGAACACTTCCAGGGATGGGGCATCCATAACTTCTCCGGGCAACCTGCTCCAGTGCCTCACCACCATCATAGTAAAGAATTTCTTCCCAATACCTAATCTGAATCCATCCTCTTTCAGTTTAAAACTGTTACCCCTCGTCCTATCACTATGCTCCCCAATAAGAGTCCCTCCCCATCTGTCCTGTAGGCCCCCTTTAGGTACTGCCAGTACCTAAAGGGTACCGCTTTACCTAAAGGGCTGCTATAAGGTCTCCCCGGAGCCTTCCATTCCATTCCATATGTCCGTTTGTATCTTCTGTTTTGCTCTGTTGGTGTTATCCTTAGGCTATGCAGCTCTTGTTGATGGAGCCTTATTTGCTAGCACACTGAGAACATGAATAGCGTTGCTTCTGTTTGCGTTCTCTTTTCCTTGGCAGCTACTTGCACAATTCGTCATAGTTGCCAAACTTCTTTAAAAAAAAAAAAAANGAGGAGTTAAGACCTACAGGCTTGCAGTTAGGAAAAGAACTGAATTTCAGAAATTGAAAGCAGAAGATAAAAGCAGGTAGGAAGAGAAGGAACTGCTTCCAGGGGGGAGACACAACTCACCAGAAGAGGGAGCAGCAGGAGGCTGGAAGCATCAGGGATGCCTTCTCCCTTTGCGCTTTGCTATAGTCATGCCTCTGTTTTGTTTTATGTCTCTGCTCTCGCCTTCAGCACTGTACTCTGAGCAACTCAGTCTCATCCCTTTACCTCAATGTGAACAGTTTTCTTTTTCATGTGCATGCCCAGCGTCTGTGGGGACTATTTGCTCTCCTCTTCCCTTTCCTGAAGAGGAAGGGTAGGGGCAATGCCCATAGGAGCTTCTCACATCTCTGAGGACTCCTAGGTGCATGCTGCCCCAAGATAATTTTCCTCTGACACTGAATTCACCTTCATTTTGAGGCTCCTCTCTGCAGGTGCTTTTTTGCAATGTATACCAAGCTTGAGTAAGGTTGATCGCTAGTTGAGTAGACATCCGTAAGTTTCCTAAAGTGTTGAAACTTTGAAAACCAAACAACTACACAAAAAGCTTATTGTTAATTCTTTCATGGCATTAAGTTGTAAATATACTGTATATGTATAGTCTTTTATGCAGTATTTGTATTATATTCATTTTAAGTTACTGGTTTCAGTGTCTAAGATTGTCAGTAAACTTACTTCCCATGTGCTGTCCTCCACTAATGCCTGGATACGGCACAGAAGATGGGTTGGTTTTGGCTTGTGGAAACTGATTGGCAGGACGCATCTGATTTACAAACGCCTGATGTGTGCTTCTCAAGAACCTGCATTGAGCTTTGAGAATTAGTCATTTCCTGACTGCTTGTGCTGTAAATGTGGTTATGCAGCTGTTTCCTCTAAGCACGGGGAAGAGTTGGGATAGTTAGTAATGGAAGGACTTCTGTGAGGTCAGTCTTGCCCATTCTTGCCACTGAAGAATCATCCCTTTTGGTTTGTGTCCTAATGGAAAATCTAATCTAGTTTTGAGCAGTAGTCACTCACCCATGTTCTTGAGGGACTGTGCTGCAGCCTTTGCTAAGAAGTCTTTTCCCCAGAGCTTTCGTACCCTTAGCATCTTCCAAGTATCACAGGTAATTAAAGGGAAAGAACAAAAAAGTGATGCCTCTGGTCGTAATTTGAATTTAATTTTTTTTATTATTCCCTCACATCTCCTTAGAATGAATACCACAACATCAACGCTGAGCAGAAATTTTTGAAGAAGCTTATAGACAAGAACTTTGTGGTCAATTTGACGTGAAAGCTGAATCGAAAATACAAAGAACAGTCACTATTTTCAAGATTTGAAAAATTTTTATTTTTTGTATGATATTTTTATTTTTTAAGTGCAGCATAACTGTTTACTGTTTAAAAGGAGCACAGAAACCTCACCAAGGCAGAAGCTTCTTCTAAGCCTGAGGGTAATGGACTATTGCAAACAGAGTTAACTGAATTTCTGTGAAGCTATTTAATAATAGGAAAACCATGAAACTTTCAGCTGAAAGTATCAGGGATATATAACAATGTGATGTGCATCACTTATTTATCAGCAAGAACTGTTTCCAAATGATGACTTCTCTGGAATACTTTTGTTTCTAGTGTTGTCCTCCAAAAGAGTTACACTGTCAAGAGACTGAGACAACCAATGTTTAATTAGTAGATGGATGTAAATTCTTGAATGTCTGTCTTGTAGTATGAAAATGGCTTTAAAACGATGCCTATAAATCATTACTGTGTGTTTGGGAGAAGGGGGAACATACAGACTGTACGGGTTTTAGTCTGCCCTACTGAGGAGGGGATGTCCATCTTCAGCAAAGAAGCCCCAGCTGCTGCACTGGCTATCGACTCTGAACTGCAGCCTGCCTTTGCCAAAGGTGAAGACCCTTCGGTCTGATTTTTGGAGACGTTGGTATTGACAATGCTCATGTTGTACCCAGTTTGTGGAAAACCATACCCCCCGTGCTGTGCATCCAATAAATTTTACAGATGGTGTCTTGACTTAGAAAAGAGGGAGTATGAAGACTGAAGTGTTGTCCTCGCTACCTACATGTCAGCCGCTGCCCCCAGACCACAACAGAAGCATGAGCTGGGACAGAAATGTTCACACCTGAGTTTAAATTTAGAGCCAACATTTGTTGGATTCCCAGATCTCCAGGACAGGATCTCCTGTATCTTTCTGTTTGCTCCCCAAAAATTGAGGTGTATATTTCCAAACTAGATAAGTCTCCCTTCTCAGATGCTGTAATGCGTTTCCACCTTTGAAATGCGTCAATATGAGCAATGAATGTTCCCATCTTCAGCAGCAGAGTGTGCTAGGGAATATCCAAGACGTACCTCAGCTGAGTTACCATTTGGCTTCTGTTTACTTCCCCTGTCTTGACATTTATGTTTAAAGAATGTGGCTGAACTAAATCATTTAGCGGTGGGAACTTACTCGGGGATTTTAATTGAAACATTTAATGGGACATTTGTTTCCTGTGTGGTTTGTCTCAGACAAGACTGCTGAGTAAGTTAAATCTGCCAGGGAATGGCCTCGACAGCTTTCAAAGAAGAACAAGTAGTATGCTGCTGTTCCAGTTTTCTCAGAGTGTATATTTTTTAATTGTGGCAAGTTTGCTTGAAGATCCTGTGGTTATCTTGATCAGTGACACCTTAAGAAAGCACAAAGAAGTCCACTTAAAAAAAAAAAAAAAGTCTTTGTAGCTGGTAGAAAAACCTTTGCTGCTTTTTAATAACATGATATAGAGAGCTTTAGTATGTTTAGGAGCAGTGCAAACAATCAAAATATGAACACAAATCTCTAGCAGGTCAAGAGCACAGTATTTGTGTTTTTCAGAAGCTGAGGATTACAGGAGTACTGAACACAATTTCTTTGCAGGAGTGTAGAGTAACGAGCGTTGAAGTGACTAACGAGTCATCTATCTTTATTTCTCTTGCGGAGTGCAATAGGTATTTAAAAAAAAAACCCTCACACTGTCCCATAGTTCTCATCTCCCTCTTTGGTCTCTTGGCTCTGCCATTTGGAAATTAGTGTGTGCAGAGTGATTTGCAGGGGAGCCGAAGGAGAGGAGGCTTCTGCTCTCACATAGTGTTTTCGCCTCATGACTCCTGCCCTTTGGCCCATTTCAAGCAAATTGGACATATCTGAAATAACTCCGTCTGTCATAAAAATCTGTGGCAGGGGGCAGGAAAGGACCCGGACGTGTGCTTAGCAAGGGACAGGCTGTGCCACGGGGCCCGACTGCTGCAGGTGACGCTGCAGGGGTGGCCGCTTGTCCAGCCCTGTGCAGAGAGGCAGGCGTGGAGGAGAGGGGAGTGTGGGGGACACTGGAGCAGGTGACTGTGCTGGAAATGCAGGAAACCAGAATTTCCTCACAAGGTGGCAGAAGGGCTCAATTATTCATATTTCCTTTTTTTTTTTTTTTTTTAAAATATGCACATTTCTGAGCCTTCGAGGAAGTCTTTGCTCAAAAATCTGAATACACACAGGTGGAGTTCTGCACCAGCAAACAGTGGCATTACTGTCTTTAGTTCTACCAGCATTTATTTGTCGTGATTATTTCAGTTAATTAAAAAAGTTTGAGTTTTGTATGTGACTGCAGTCGCAGACCTGCAGTGATTTAGACTACTGGCAATAGCAATTCCACATGAAAAAAGTGCTGAGGTAAGGCTTTCACAAAGGTTGCGGTGTTGTCCGAGCTCTCTTTGCGCGGAAGTCCTTGGTAGGTCTCAGACCGTGTTGAGAGCAGAGCCAGGCAGAAGTGGAGGGCTGCCTCTTCCCCCTTGAAACCCGCGGGTGCTCCCAGAGCTGGGCTGCCACCACAGATCCGGCTGCATCCATGTAACATCACACAGTATGGTGACCACGAGGACTTTTTTCTGGGAGAGCTCTTGATTTTCCCTCTCCTCGCGGTGCCTGATTCTTGCCATGGTGCAGGCTGCTGCTTCCCTCTGCCTCCCCACCCCTGTTCCCTGTGGCAGGAGGTGGGTAGGGAGCTGTGCTTCGGAGCATGTGGTTGTTTTCTCTGCTCTGGTTCCTCTCCCCACTACTCTAAACTGATTCCTTCTCCTAATTTTCCTAGGAAACTTCCTTTTTTCTTTTTTTTTTTTGTGCGTGTGTGTGTGTGTAGTTGTTCTGCTATAGTTAGAGTCCAAACAAAATAAGAAAAAAAGGCTTCATGGCAAACAAATGGCATCCACCAAAGTCTTTTTTCATATAATAGACTTCTTTATTATTATTTTTTACCACATCAGCTTTTTTGGTCTCTCTAAGATTATTTTTTTTATTTTCAATTTTCTTTTGGATAATGTGTTTGATGTTCTTAATACATTTAGTATGCTATCTACAAGCACATATCCCTATTGGCCGCTCCTTTTTATGTTCTTAGTAAGCCTCCCTGACTTCTTTCTGAAATTAAGCAGTATTCCCAGGGATATTTTTTCTCCCATTTCTGTGCTCCTGCAGGATTGTTAAGTCCGTGAGTGATGACGTTGCTGGTGCAGCATGGCTGAGTAATGTTTAGTGCCAGACCTGTTCACTCAGGGCCGAGCCAAGAGTTGATATTATTGATAAACCGCAGTGTACTGGGTTTTTTGAAAGCACAGCTTACAGGTGGGGAGCTTTTCTTTTCAATAATAAGCGGTGAGCTGAGCGATCTATTCTCCCCCCCGTAAGATGTTTTGGTAGGATTCTGTGTGCCCCAGCCCTGCTTCATCACCTGCTTCACAGTCGTTTCTGCTACTCTGCCTTGAGGGCTTTTACACTAAGTTCACACAGGCAAGAATAACTGTACCTAAGCGCGTTTCTCGGTAATGCCCACAGATCGGTGTCTGTTCTACTCGGGCACGCATTTTCACAGCCGTTTTGCAATACCAAAGACTTGCCTTGGGGCTTTTTGACAAAAGCAATAACGTGAACTCCAAATACCTTAGATCTTTTCTGAGAGGGAGCTGCTGTTAAGGTTTTCTTTTTCCATTTTTGTCATTCCTGAAAGTGAAGTCTCTGCGCTGAAACTTCCCTTTAAAAGCTACCCTATTTTTTTATTGCATCGTCAGCAGCGAAGCTGTCAAATTTTGAATGCCAGGGTGCTGCCAGCTTTATTTCCATGTTAAGTAATGATGTAACTATATAGGTACCCAGTGCCTCCCATGAATTTTCTTCCCATATCAATTGCAAAGTCAGATGGTCTCATCCCTTCTTCCTCTGTCCTCTTCTCCAGCAGCCTGCTGAATTTCAAGACAGCAGCATCTTACAGCAAAGTTGCTCCCGCATCTTGTCTGCCACCCCCACCACCCCCAAAAATGCTGCATCATCAGAAAGACCCAGCTCCGAGGTACCAAAGTCTGCACAAACCAGGCAGGATGACACACATCGGCTGAAAGCTCTGTTTGGCTCAGTCTTTTAGGGATTTAGTTTGTTTGTTTTCTGTCGGGGAAATTATTTTTTCCTCGGCTGTAATAATTAAGGGAAGTACGGAGATACAACTTAAGAAAGAAGGTCACAAACTATTGCACTAAACACGGATCTGAGAGTGCCTAAAAGATATCACTAAATGACATTTCTAGTGACTGTATTGGCGATAATAATACAGAATCACAACATTGGTGTTTAATAATTAGTGTGTGGTACCTCTTGTTTCCTATGCCACGCTTTCCTTTTTAACAGTGCCCTGGGAGGGCACTTTTAAGTGGAGTCTGATTTTTAAGAACATATGAAGCTCAACATCTGATTTTGGTATCGGTAAATACATATTTTATTTCCCATTTGTCTTAAGTTTTATACGCCTTTAAAGTGCCAGCTGTATTTTGAAGACGTTCTTACAGTTGTTTCAAGTGAAATTTTGAATGCTACAAGTGGAAAGAGATTATTTTCCTGTGAATAAATTGTGTTAAAGATGGTGCCCTCAGGCTTATTTTTGTAAGGTCAGTGCTCTGCGCGTGTGTGTTTGTGTATGGATGTGCCTATGTGCCCAGTCCCATTCATTATTAATGCTGTGTGAAGTACACACAGCGTTGTCAGATACAGCACCGAGTTTCAGAACAAAACTTTGGTGCTTAGTAGAGCAAACGGGGCTGAAAATATTTTTGACCCTGGGTAGGCTGAGCTGTGCTGCGGCTGGAAGTAGCCACTGCAGGCTGAGTAAAAGCAAAGAGGGGATATAGTTTTTGTGGACAAGATCAAGAGCAGCATCCTCCCGAGTTTAATTTTTCATGTTTTTTTTAATCTTGCCTGTCTTACTGGGGACTTTCAGGGGAATGCTAAAATCAAAGATGTGTAACTAAGATGATGGTGTGTGATTGAAAGATAGAAAGTGAGAGACACTGATTGCCATATTTTGCTCATGTTTTGTTTTCTCCTGTTGTGCAGTAAGAGAGAAATGCTGTGGAGCAGGGAGCGTCTAAGGGAGGTTTAAAAAACGATTACCTGACACTAGTGAGTATTCAGTGCATTCATTTTAGCATGGACAGTTTAGGAGTTTGCCATCCTGGAGGAAACGCCTGCCTTTGAGGTGAGGTCGGGGGAGTCATACCATGGGTTATAATTTACTGCCTGCAATGGAGCCACAGTTGAATAGTGATGTAGATCAGTGACAAATATGTTGCTGCTTTCACACTGTGTTTTTGCTGCAGGTGGAAAAAATGGGGAGAGGGAGGAATGGGAAAAGCCATCTTCAAATCACAGGGAGAGTCGGGGACATGGTGTGCATGTCCCAGCCTGGGCAGCCAGCTCTGGCTTTCTAGGCGAGCACAAACCCTCAACATCGCACCTCTGTGCCGCCCCGTGACTCGGCTTCCCCTGTGCTGCCTCTGTGCCTGTCTAAGCTGCGCTCCTGCATCGGCTCGTGCTGAGCAGGCCTTGTCCCGCCGGCCACCTGCGGGACCCTTTGCTCTGCTCGTCGCCCCCCGTCACAGTCTCCCACTCAATGTGACAGCAGGACAGCGCTTTCCCCGCCCCTCTGTGGCTTAGGGAAGGTTTTGCCCATAGAGGGGAACTAATAAAGAAGAGTATTGCATTTTTTCTCATATCAGGCTGTCAGTGATTTCAGAGAGTCCTTGCGGTCTGATAGATGAATTCAGTGGGTTGAATGTTCCTTCTAGTAGTTCTGTTGAATAAAGACGGGATTGTTATTTTTTTTTTAAAGATATTTAATAAGATATTTTTTTCAAATCAGTACAAAAATTTTAAATACAAAATTATTTGCTTTTGACATATCTCATATATTCTGGGAACATACCGAAGTCACCAATGCCTGGTAAACTGTCCATCTGTTCGTGCCACCGTTCCATAAAATTTCTGAGATAAAGCACCACATTATATCACTGGAGTCCTTAGTCAATGTTAGACTGCATTAAACTCTGCATTTAAATAATGGTAATGCCAGTTAAATCCAATCTTAGTTCTGCATGAAAAATCTAGTTCATTTTTGAATCAAAAGCGGTAGCATTAGCTAAAGACATTGAAGAAGTGATGAGTATTTAACTCTTTCAACTAGCGTAACAGTGTGTGATGTGCAGCACTGTACAGGGAAACACAGCAAAGTACACTGCCCTTGGAAACTGATACTTTTGAGGTGAGATTAGCACCACTGATGAACAGACAGGTCTTGCAGAGAAGTCGCTTTCCTCACGTACAGAAAAGAGCGAGGCCTGCAGGTTCTCCTTCACAATTGGTAACACATAAATAAGGATTGGAAATCAGCTTTTACATAAAATGAAGTTCTCGGATAAATTTGCATGATCAGTATTGCTGGTAAAGTTATTGGTTGATCTCAAACAACAAATCAGTTAATTAGCAAACAGAGCTACTTCTGCTTTGCCTGGTCATTGAAGAGTAAACTGATTTAACTTTTGTTGAGTGGGAGAATAGGCATCTCTTCCGATAAGCCAAACGGGCGCAGGTTCTTAGCGCGAGCACAGAAATCCCAGCGAATTTACACCTCCCTGCTGGATTGCCACGCGTTGGCCAAAACATCTCAATCACGTGGCACAAAGCAAAAGGGGAACCCTTCATTTTTGTCTCTGAGCTGCCTCATCTACTTCCACTGTGCAAATGCAGATGGAGGCTTTTTGAGTGCCGTGGCACTCGGAGGTGAACCCAGCGCCTGCTGGAGGCAGCGGCGGCAGTCTGGGTCCAACGACTGCTGGAGAAGGCTCGTGTGAAATAGTTACACCATCAGTACTCCTTTTCCATCATAAATAAGTTGTTCAGGAAAAAAACACACCTGCAGGAATATTTTATATGGGGGGAAGGGAAATAAAGGTCTCCAGCTAAGAGAACCTTTGCTTGTCAGGCAGACCTGCTGTCAAAAAAACAAAAAACCCCCACCCAAACAAATAAAAAGCCACTCAGATTTCTCCGTATACTTTGAGACTGACCTACTCTGGTTTAAGTCACTGGTTTTCACCTCCTAACTATGATCAATGCAACAGGAGTGAGTGACGTACACCGATTTGAACCTTAGTACTGAATTATTGTGAATGAATGAAGTAAGCATGGCATCACAGAAATATATAATGTACAGCTAATATGTCCCCCTCGGGTGCAAAACATCTGTTTATGAACCTGATACACATCTTTAGATACGTTCACCACACCTTTTTTTTTTATAACTAGCTGTGCATAATGTTAAACTTTGCATTTATTTATTTTTTTTGTACAAGATGGTCTGAAACGGTCATAAAATGCATCTTTCATGGTATAAAAGTTTGAAGCAGAGAAGAAAGGTTTTGATTTTGTGTGTGTGTGTGTCTGTTTTTTGTTTTACATGGGATACAATAAATATCCTGAAAAAGATGAATGAACGTACTGCCCGGCATAGAGTCCTGCCGCCTGCTCGGATGGCATTTGAACGTAAACCTTGTCTCCGGGCATCAGCTGGACGACGGCGCTGCCCGAAGCCTGGTCCAGGAAGCCCTTCTTGTACTCGTCGTAGGTGTACATCAGCGGCTCGTTGTTCTTGAACAACGCCACCCAGACGCTGGCCCCTTTACAGTGGACGTGGTAGGCGAAGTAGTAGACGCCGGGGATCTCACAGGTGAAGATCCCCGTCTGGGGGTTGTAGTTCTGCCGGCCGTTGTAGAGGAGCTTGTCGAACTTCACGGGCACTCCGACCCGGGGGAAGGGGGTGAGGAGCTCTGCCGTGAACGCCGGCATCTCATAGACGGCGCCGCCAGCCTTGCCTTTCTTGCCCTTGTAGCCATAGGGGGGCTTGACGCCGTCTATCGGCCCCACCTCGGGCAGGTACTGTCCCACGGCTGGCGGAGTGGGTGGGATGATGACTGGGGGACCTGGGGGCCCGGGTGGGCCGGGCGGCCCCTGGAGTCCTGGCTGGCCAGGGGGACCGAGAGCCCCGGGCTTCCCCGGGGGTCCCTGCAGCCCCGCGGCACCGGGTTTGCCCACACCAGGGAAGCCGGGGGGTCCGGGCAGGCCGGGCTCCCCCTTCGCCCCCGGCAGCCCCGGGGGGCCAATGGGACCGCTGGGTCCTGCGATGCCCGGGATGCCTGAGGGGCCTTGAAGCCCCTGGGCGCCGGGGAGCCCCGGCTCCCCCTTCGGCCCCACCAGCCCTGGGACACCTGGCAGCCCTGGCAAGCCTTTGTGCCCGACTTCCCCCTTGGGCCCTGTGGGGCCTGGCAGCCCCCGCAGCCCGGGGGCCCCCACTTCCCCGGGAAAGCCTGGCTTCCCTGGAAACCCCTGCAGGCCGGGTTCGCCCTTGGGGCCGACTGGTCCCGGCGGCCCCACAGCACCTCCTTCTCCTTTGGGTCCCGGGAAGCCAGCGGCCCCTGGGGGGCCCATGATGCCCGGCAGTCCCGGCTGGCCTGGCTCCCCCGGCGGCCCCCCCATGCCGGGCGGCCCTGCGTGCCCCTTCTCCCCCTTCGGCCCCAGGGGGCCGGGCAGACCACCCACACCACGCTCACCTTTGGGCCCTGGGAAACCCGGTTTCCCAACCCCGGGGAGGCCGGGGGGCCCCGGCAGGCCTGGCAGGCCTTGCTCCCCTTTGCCGCCCGGGAAGCCCGGCTGGCCGGGCACACCGTCCTGGCCGGGTTTGCCAACACCAGGCAGGCCGGGAGGGCCTTGGATCCCGGGAGCCCCAGGGGGTCCCTGCAGCCCCAGCTCTCCCGGGGGTCCGGGTTTGCCCAGGGGTCCCTGCGGGCCGGGGAAGCCGACCATGCCTGGCTTGCCAACCCCCGGCAGCCCCACAGGGCCGGGGGGACCGGGCAGCCCGGGCGGACCCTTCAGCCCCGGCAAACCCGGGATCCCGACGCCCTTCTCCCCTTTTGGCCCTGGGATCCCGGGGGCTCCCGGGGGCCCCTTCATCCCGGGCTCACCCTTCGGTCCCGGCTGTCCCTGCAGCCCTGGAGCACCTGCTTTCCCTATGCCAGGAAGGCCGTGAGGCCCCGGCGGTCCTTGAGGCCCGGGTATCCCCATGGGCCCGATCTCCCCCTTTGGCCCCATCTCCCCTCTCGGCCCTGGGGGCCCCATGACACCCGGTTTCCCCGGCATCCCTGGCAAACCCGGCTTCCCAATTCCTGGATATCCTTGCGGGCCTGGTTTTCCTTTGGCTCCTGGCACGCCATGACCTGGTAATCCTGGTGGCCCCGGTGGCCCTCTTGGTCCAGGCTCACCGGGGGGACCTTGCTCACCCCTCAGACTGCGTATGGGCATTTCTGGAGAAAAGAAAAAGAAAAAAAGAAAAGGGGAGGGGGAGAGATGGAAGGTGATTGCAACGGCATCCTTTGAGAAACGTTCTGAATTGAATGTGCTTGCTGTGGTGCCTCTCGGTTTTGTGGTGGGCAGGGAGGCAGAGCTGGCCAGCGAGTCACAGGTCGGTGTTTGGAATGAAGAGGATGTCCCTGCTGTTTTGTGTATCCCAAACTTGCATGCATGTTTCTGTTTCCATAAAATAATTGTTTTGCATCATATTCACTTATATTTTTGCCATGCAAAAAGGTATTTGCACTTTACTAGTGTTTTCAACCTGTACAATCTTAAGCTGAGAAATCTGCTTTTTCTCCCATATTGCTGAAGACCAATGTACTTTTAAGAGTTCTTGCAGGACACGGAAGCTGCTCCATGCTCCTGTGCTGTAGGAGGAGTTCTGGGATAAAAGTGCTTTTGCTTGGAGGGGCTTACGCTAGTAAGATCAATTAAAAAAGATTGTATCAGTAAGAATTTTGTACATCATCATGGCTGCATTTTCACCAAGGCTTTGGTTCCCATTCAGATATTACTGGAAACCTACAGCCTTGCCAAGCTCCCACAAGTTTTTAGCGTAGCCACATCCAGTTAGAGCTCTTCTAAACATGTCACAAAATGTTTTTATTGTCCAAACCCACATTTTTGTGTATGTGACCACTTAGCATTGCAGGTCAGGGTGAGCGAGTTGCTGCGTGGGAGTGGTTGTGCTGGGGTTGGTTGCATTTCAAGCTGCAGACTTTCTGTGTTAAGTGGAAAGTCTGCTTCTCTCTGGCTCCAAAATGGATAAAGAAGCAAGAGGCTTGGGGGAAGGGGAGAGATGAGGTTTCAGGGCAAGAGAATTAACTGTTCTTTGGGAGGCAGGAACCCGCCCTCTGTGCACATGTTGTGTTATATGCACGTAGAAAACCTCCTTTGCTCACAAGATGGGTTGGTTTTACTACAGCCAGTCGTGCTTGTTCAGACACTCCAAAAATAGGCCCTGAAATCTTCCATTTCCCTCTGGAGCCAGTGGAGGCTGTGGTTACCCAGACCCCTCAATAAGACAAAGAGTTAACCAGCTTGTCTGAAGTCGCACAGACGCTCGCTGTCTCCACAAGGATTTTATGACACTGGGTGTTCCTGGTTGCCCTTTGTATTTTGGACATTTTTTATTGTTTTCTTAAATATTTTAATATTGTCCAAACTTCCTTTACTGAATACTGTAAGTGCTTGTACGTGCAGACTCGTGCAGTAATGCCCTGTACCTCCTGTGCCTCAGTTAGTCCCACAAATAACCTACAGAAAGAGGACTGCAGAGACAGAAGAGCAATTGTATGTTTTTATCTGCAAACCTCTAAATCACAGGGTCTAGACAAGTCCAGATAAAACCGTGATATTCCCGTAAATTTCAACTCTTGGGGCTCTTAGCTCTTACTTCATGTCATGTCACTGCAGTGAGAGTGGGAGCATCTCCAGGCAGGATCCTGGCCCATCTGCCTGGGCCATCATTTGAAGCCCCATCAGAGGGTTTTCTGCAGGCGGGTGGGATTACAAGGTTTCTCCTACCCTCCAACAAGCACCCAAACAAACCTGAGGCCAGCCCTGGGTGCTGGAGGCTCATCACAGGTAGGGCTGCTCAGAGATGGTGCTGCAGCCCAGGGGATGACTACGGCCTTCCTCTGGTGACCCCGAGCTGCCCCACAGCTTCATGTCAGCCCGTCTCGTCCACCCGTGGCCAGGTACCAGCCTGCAGCAGCCCGCTCCCTGTCCTCAGTTACCCCTGGGCAGACGGTGCTGTGGGGCACCAGGCAGGACCGTGCAGGGGTGGCGAGGGACGTGCCGAGCCTACCTTTCTCTTTCTTGGGAGCCATGTCCTTGCCGAGCAGAGGCATCTGCGGTACCTCCTTCATGTATTGAGGCAGATGGGGGTACTCTTTCCCGTACTGCATGTGGGGCATCTCCTTTCCCATGTGCTGCATCGGGATGCCTTCTTTGCCCAGCGGCATGTGAGGTACTTGTTGTCCGAGGGGTTGGTACTGTGGCACCTGGGGTGGCAGCTGCTTGATCCCATAGTAGACGCCGCCTTGAGTAGACCTCACCAGCTCTAGGTAAATGGTGACAGCCACTGCCAGCAGCTGCACAGGGATGAGCAACAAGGCCATCACCTACAAAAAACACAACAAAACCCACAGTTGGCAGAAAATGTTTTTTCACGTTGTGTGTTTTCCTCCGGGGACAACCTGCTCCCATTTTCTGCAGCAAACTGGACCTAAACCTCTGCAAACTGACACTGGTTTGTGTGTTGTACTGGAGGACATCCTGCAGCAAGCCTGTACCTGGTTTACTGGAGGCTTTTACTCAAATAGTACTATTATAGCAAATGTACTTATATGCATTTAGTTTTATACACCCCAGGCGGTGCCCTCAGCAATTTCTCCATACGGGGACCCACTCCCTCCCGTCCCCAACCTGCAATTTGCCTATTTCTCACTTGTGTCAGCGCCACCACATGAGGTTTAGGGAGCTCTGCTGCAAGCTTCAGCACAGAGGGAGAGCAGGAAGCGGCACACGGGGATCTCTTAAACGCTTTCTGCCCAAGGACGCTAAATTATCAACGCGCCTTCTGCGATGTTCTCCATAGCAATGGAAGCTCAGTTTCTGCAGGTTAAATCTGTGCCTAGGGTTGTGCCCCGTGGCTGCAGAGTCCAGGGGCTCTCCATTTCTATCACAGCTCCTCGCCAGCTCTCGTCCTGAGCTGAGCTCAGGTCTTGTCAACCTTCATCCAGAACAGGGCCATCTAGGGGCTGTCTGGGCCACCAGTGCCGCCGGGCAGGATCAGCCAACCTTCGCCTTTCTCTGGGGATGTTCAACTGTTTTCTAAAGGTCTCCCCCACTGCTGACCCTGTCACCTCCCCAGGCAGCCGTCCCAGCGCCTCCCCAGCCCTGCTAACAGAATAGGGTTCTTTCTCTCTCTCTCTTTCTTTCTTGCTTCCTTTCTCTCTCTCTCTTTCTCTCTCTTTCTCTTTCTCTCTTTCTCTCTTTTTCTTTCTCTCTTTCTCTTTCTCTTTCTTTCTTTCTTTCTTTCTTTCTTTCTTTCTCTCTTTCTCTCTCTCTTTCTCTCTTTCTTTCTTCTCTCTTTCTTTCTTCTCTTTCTTTCTTCTCTCTTTCTTTCTTCTCTTTCTTTCTTCTCTCTTTCTTTCTTCTCTTTCTTTCTTCTCTCTTTCTTTCTTCTCTCTTTCTTTCTTTCTTCTCTCTTTCTTTCTTTCTTCTCTCTTTCTTTCTTTTTTCTCTCTTTCTTTCTTTCTTCTCTCTTTCTTTCTTTCTTTTTTCTCTCTTTCTTTCTTTCTTTCTTTTTTCTCTTTCTTTCTTTCTTTCTTTTTTCTCTCTTTCTTTCTTTCTTTCTTCTCTCTTTCTTTCTTTCTTCTCTCTTTCTTTCTTTCTTCTCTCTTTCTTTCTTTTTTCTCTCTTTCTTTCTTTCTTCTCTCTTTCTTTCTTTCTTTTTTCTCTCTTTCTTTCTTTCTTTCTTTTTTCTCTTTCTTTCTTTCTTTCTTTTTTCTCTCTTTCTTTCTTTCTTTCTTCTCTCTTTCTTTCTTTCTTCTCTCTTTCTTTCTTTCTTCTCTCTTTCTTTCTTTTTTCTCTCTTTCTTTCTTTCTTCTCTCTTTCTTTCTTTCTTTTTTCTCTCTTTCTTTCTTTCTTTCTTTTTTCTCTTTCTTTCTTTCTTTCTTTTTTCTCTCTTTCTTTCTTTCTTTCTTCTCTCTTTCTTTCTTTCTTCTCTCTTTCTTTCTTTCTTCTCTCTTTCTTTCTTTTTTCTCTCTTTCTTTCTTTCTTCTCTCTTTCTTTCTTTTTTCTCTCTTTCTTTCTTTTTTCTCTCTTTCTTTCTTTCTTTTTTCTCTCTTTCTTTCTTTCTTTCTTCTCTCTTTCTTTCTTTCTTTCTTCTCTCTTTCTTTCTTTCTTCTCTCTTTCTTTCTTTCTTTCTTTTTTCTCTCTTTCTCTCTTTCTCTCTTTCTCTCTTTCTCTCTTTCTTTCTTTCTTTCTTTCTTTCTTTCTTTCTTTCTTTCTTCTCTCTTTCTTTCTCTCTTTCTTTTTTTCTTTTTCTTCCTTCTCAAAATAAAAGCTTGGGACTTCTTTTCCCGTCTGCTCTTGGCTTTTCTTTCTGCAGTAACGGTGTTACCAGCAGGTGAGCAGCAAATCAGCAATCAGGAACTTCCTAAACGAGTGCAAATTTGGGGGCAGCCTGAGGTAAGAAGGAGACTCTCTGTGTGTTACAGTTTGAATATTTTCCAGTTTATCCCACAGCTGAGCCCGGTAGGCAAGTCCCGTTCTCTTGAAATGCACGTGGCAATTGCCAGGCTTGATGCTGTCCCCCACTCCCCTGCATTTCCAGGGAGCACACAGTGCAAAGATGACCTGCACCCAACCTGAGCTGCTGGAAAAGCCCCTGCCACGCAGGCCCACCAGCAGAGCTTTGCCCACTGCTCGTTGGGCCTCACTCCCAGCAGCTGCTGGGCCCCGTTGAGTCCAGGTGTGACCCAGGTGTAAGGGTGGACAGAGGAAGCAGTGGGGGCTTTGTGCCTCCTGCTCACGTTCCTGTCCTTCTCCCACAGCCTGGCTTGGGGAGGACAACAAAGCCCCTCCATCTATGGCAAAGCGGCTCAGCACTGAGCCCCCTTCACCTGGTTCCTTCTGCCTTTGGGAGGAAACTTTTGCAGGGTGAAGCTTTTCCCTTTCCCTGCTGGGGCTGGGGCTGGTCCCCACTCAAATCCATCTGCTCGGCTCCCCTGCGCAGGGTGATGCTGCAGCATGCAGGAGGACTCCCTCTTGCTTGATGGTCAGCGTGATCCAACCTGGGCTGGGACATGTCCTCCCAGGGGCCATAAGGAGATGTGGCTTTGGGCAGGTAAGGACGCTGCTGCGGAGAGCTGGGGGAAAGCGTGAGAGGTATGTGGGGTTGCGGGGAGGAAATGCATTTGCAGAGGAGGGGGCAAATAGCAGCTCTGCTTGCCTCCTCCAACACTGTGCTGTGGACAGTGGGCCTCTAAAAAGGGCCTCAAAGTCACTGGGGATGGTGGGACTTTGCAACATGTCCATGAGGGACTTGTGCCTGGTGGGCAGAGGGGGTGAGTGGGCTGCAGGGTGGCTGCAGGACTCGCTGAGCTTAGGGAGCAGGTCAATGGCACCGCAGGAGTTGAGCCCCGGCATCGGGACTCGTGTTTTCCCCACTTGGCTCCAGCACGGGGGGCAGCTGGGAAACTGCTTGTCTCGCTGCTCTGTGCCGTGGTGAGGGTGGTTGATCAGGTGGTTAACGTTGGGTGTCATGTAGTTTTTATGTTTTACTCCTGCTCGGAGTTCTCCATTCACTTTGCATTAGCAAAACACCTGGAGAAATGCTCACTGCTCTTTTAAAACATTTATCCTTCATTTTGCTCTGTGAGATCTAATCTCTCGATGGAAATTAGTGTATTGCCATTACTGAAGGTATAAGAAGAGGCTAAATCCGAACAACCAGCAGAAAATTAGTATTTTCAATAATGTTCCTAAATAGACAAATGATCTACAGAAAAGGTGGAACTATATGTTAACAGCGAAACAAACCATTTAAGAAAATGAATTATTAGTGAATAAACACTAGATGGAGCATATGTTGCACAGCTGAGTTTCTACAGTCACTTTCTCTCCCAAGAATTTAAGGTCTTGGATGTAACCAGCTGCCATGTGGCAAAGAAAACCAGAGCCAAGATGTTCGGGAGTTTGTAAGTGTAGCTAAAGCCCAAGCGCAGCCTCTCGTCCTTCTACAGCAAAGCGTTTCACCAAAGGCTTCATCTCCAGCGAGTTTCATGTGGCTTTTAGCCCACGGCTGGCTGCTTTGCTTTGAGCTAAGGGATTAGGGTATTAGGACGCGGCGTTTCTGCTTAAAGCTCAGTGGCACTGGACCGTGAGGACAGCCTGTGCGTGATCAGTTACCAGGGCTCAGCTGGGACGTGGCAACTTATTAACCTGCTGCAGCTTCAGCTGGGCACATGGACCTCGAGCAGCCTGGGTTTTTGTTTT